>JAVANC010000005.1:50328960-50928960 GCA_033319125.1 Parnassius glacialis
ATAATGGTTTTGTCAACTTGTCATAGGTATAATGAGTTACAGCTCCAGCTCCAATTGCCTAGCTCAATCGCTAGGACACAACGCATCAACGATATATCGTTGAAAACCTATTCTTCAAATTTCTTGTCACCCGTATATCCTCTTGTCCTATATCCCAAGTCAAATTGGATTAGAATTTCTATCGTATTAAAAAGAATCACCATTATAACATCATAGTAAAGCCTAAGGGACGAGTGTTCAATTGGGCTTTTTTATCGAATAAGTGTGACAGCGAACGCATATTCCACCTATTGCGCTCTACCGTAAATCGAAACGCAACAGTGACAAATAGCCCAGGCCTATCAAAAATTTGAATTTTGAACGGACGAACATAATCAGTCATAACGGTTCAAGACTTCATCATACAACAATTATATTCGTTACACGTTAATTCTTTTGTATTCTTTTATCAATAAAGAAATTTTATTTCATCTTTAAATTTCTTAAATTATATGCAAATACAATTAAAGGTCATTAATTTCATTTTTGGAATTCAACTTAATCAATATATTATATATATATATATATATATATATATATATATATATATATATATATATATATATATATATATATATATATATATATATATATATATATATATATATCACCCAATCCCGTCGCATCTAGGATCAGTATCTTGGGAAAACACCGTCTGATGGTAAGTAGATGCAATGGCGCGTGTACCTATATTAATCCTATGTTAAACAAAACAAAATGCTGATGCGTTGTCATCTCTGAGAATTAAAATAGAATTCCTCACCATTCCGCGATACTATGGATGATTGACGGTCCACTAATGTGTGATTTACCAGAAGTTTTCTTCCTCGCACAACTTATTAGGGAATCTGTTAGCAACAGCCTTATTTCCGGAGCAATACGACTTAGAAACCTTCAAGCTACTTGGTGCAGTTCAGGGTGATGTTATGTCCCCCAAACCCCTCACCGATGCATTCATGGAAGACTTTTTCAAGCTTCTGGAATGGAAAGGATTCGATATTAACATCAATGGCGAGTACATCACTCACCTTCAATTTGCTAATGATGTAGTCCTTATTGCAGAATCTCTGGAGTACCTAAGCACTATGCTCAATGACCTCAATAGTGTTTCCCAACGGATAGGTCTTAAGATGAACATGGACAAAACAAAGATCATGTTTAATGTCCATGTTACACCTATGGCGGTAGTTGTTGGGAGCACTAAGCTCGAAGTTGTTGACGAGTATGTTTACTTAGGACAAATAGTCCGACTAGGTAAGTCCAACTTCGACCGAGAGGTCAATCGACGGATTCAACTCGGTTGGACAGCGTTCGGGAAATTACGACACATCTCGTCAGGTATACCTCAAAACTTGAAAACGAGACTGTACAACCAGTGTATGTTGCCAGTGATAATCTGTGGAACTGAGACGTGGTCCTTCACTGCTGGCCGGATGAGGAAGCTCAAGGTCGCTCAGCGAGCTATGGAGAGGGCTATGCTCGGAGTTTCTCTGCGTGATAAACTTAGAAATGAAGATATCCGCAGTACAACCAGAGTGACCGACAGAGCCCAACGGATTAGTAAGCTGAAGTGGCAATGGGCCGACCATATAGCTCGAAGAATCGAAAACCGATGGGGAAAAAAGGTTCTCGAGTGAGTGGCGGCCTCGTACCGGCGGACGAAGTGTAGGACCCCCACTAGATAGAGTGACGACCTGGTAAGATATGCAGGAAGTCGATGGATGCAGGTGGCTCAGGACCGTGCTTTGTGCCATTCCTTGGGGGAGGCCTATTTTCAGCAGTGGACTTGTGAAGGGCTGTAATGATGATGATGATGATGTATTCGAGTATTTATTAAAATTAGTAGAAATAGAAAAGTAGAATTTTAATTTCGAATAAACCCACCGTATAATCGAATTGAGAACTATACGGTATTTATGTACTGTTTACTTTCATATTAACACTTTCACTGTCCGGTTTCCAGACACAATAGGTAGACAACAGCAGTGCCCTATATGAAGTGCACGGGACAGCGAAAGGGTTAATATGGTGAGCCAGCAATATTTGTTATTTGTTGTGAATTGTGCACTTATAAAACCTTTACTATAGACTAGTTGAACTATATGAAACTCTGGTAAGAACGGTAAGAGTAAAAATAAATCAGTCGGTTAGCCATGCAGCACCACTCCATTATAGATCGGACGCCAGAAAAATAATTATTGAAAGAACTAACAGGGAGATTGTCGACGAATTAGTTCGCATAGTTTACCTAAAAGAGCGCTCTTCTGACCTAGGTCGTTCGCGAACTACCCAAGACTAATTACCGACGATCCACGCGTGCACGTACAGTTATAATGAATATCGATACAGAACGTCTTATTTACCTAATGATTTGTACAAAGACTAGAGCCCAATGACTTCGTCAATCCTACTTAGCGGTACCTGTCTCTGACTCCAGGCTATATATATAGGTATTTATATTCAAGTGTGAGCCCCGATGATTACGGCATTTGGATTGTATATAGGATGTGTGAGCAAAATACTGGGAAGAAGTTTTCGAGGCTTTATTTCCGGATTACAATAAAGAGGACGATAGTAAAAAAGGGGATCAATAAGTAAAATACAATGTTAATAATCATAATTATTAACATTGTATTTTACTGGCTGATCTCCTTTCCGAAATCAACTTAGCAGACGACTGTAGATACGGTATAGAGCTCGGTATCGCACTATTGTATTTTATTTCTCGCTCACGTACGCGACCGACCGTACGTAACCGACGTCAGCGTAGGAGGAATTCAGGCCAAAGTTTGTGTGTGCCGACGAGGGTTGCATACCTTATATTCAGAATCATCAAACGGTATTCGCTGAAGGTCATACAGGTTTACGCACCAACCTCGGCATATCCCGATGTGGATGTGGAGGAAATGTATGAGGTTATCTCTAAAGACATGTATTCCTCCAAAATCCACTCTATGGTGTTAATGGGGGACTTCCATTGAAAACTAGGCACAAGAGAGAACAAAGGGCTGAAGGTACGGAAATTCGGAGTAGGGCAACGGAGCCCAAGGGACTAGCAGCTGGCCGACTTCACGGAGAAAGAAGGACTCTTTATGATGAACTCATTCTCCTAGAGGCAGCCCCACAGGTAGTGGACCTGGTCCCGAGTCCCGACGGGTCAAAAAAAATAGGTTGACTTCATTATGACGACCAGACGACAACTGTTCAGTGATGTCTCAGTAATCGCAAGGGCGAAAACTGGAAGCGATCACCGAATGGTTAGAGGCACACTGAACTTTAATGTTAAATTAGGGAGGTCTCGTCTAATGAAAGCAACGCTCCGTCCTCCTTGTGCTCTAATCCAAAGTCCCAAAACCTTTTAGCTCGAGTTACAAAACTGTTTTCAGTGCCTAAAATATGCAGTGGATGATATGAATGACAAGCTCGTGGAAACAGTCCATGCGGTTGGAGCTAAATTCTGCAAGACCTGCCGTAAAAGAACACAAAATCTCTCCGATCACACTCTTAATCTCATGGCTGTTATAAGGGAAATGAAGCTGTAGTCTTCAGCAGATTTGAAAAGATATAGGCAAGTGAACAAATAGCACCGCCCAAATTTTCCAAATTTGGGCGATGCTACAGTTCCTTCAGCGGTGCAAAGTTGACTACGATGGCTATCCGAGTATAGAATCAGAGTACGAAACCTATCCACCTGCAGAGAGGTGTAAGATAGGATGATGTTATATCCCCGACACTCCTCACCGCTGCATTGGAAGACGTTTTCAAGCTACTGAACTGGAAAATATAGGGTATTAACATCAATGGCAAGTACATCACTCACCTTCAATTTGCCGACGATATAGTTCTTATGGCAGAATCGCTGGAATCCTAAGCACTATGCTCAATGACCTCAATAGTGTGTCCCAACGAATAGGTCTTAAGATGAACATGGACACAACAAAGATCATATTTAACGTTCATGTCTCACCTATGCCGGTAGTTGGTGAGAGCACTAAGTTTGAAGTTTTTGAAGAGTATGTTTACCTGGGTAAATACTCCGACTAGGTAAGTCCAACTTCAACCGAGAGGTCAATCGACGGATTCAACTCGGCTGGGCAGCGTTTGGAAAATAACGACACATCTTCTCGTCAGGTACACCTCAGAACCTGAAAACGAGATTGTACAACCAGTGCATGTTGCGTGTTCCACCTTAAACGTAGTGATTATAATATTTGGCTCCACCTATCGGAAACGACAGAATAATAGCTAGATTATATAGCTAGATAGCTAGAGCTAGCTAGATTTTTAATTTTTACTTATATAAACTTTTTAGTCTTTTGGTATTTGATAGCTATGGTAATTACTTTTTTCCGCTCATCATCATCATCATTATTATCATTACAGCCCTTCACAAGTCAACTGTTGAACATAAGCCTCCCCCAAAGAATGCCACAAGGTACGGTCCTGAGCCACCTGCATACATGGAGATGATGAGAGATGGATGGAAAGAGACTATGCGTCATTTATAATAGGAGTTCCAGAAAGCTCATATGAGATACTATGTAAACCAGAAAGTTGGGCAGTTAACATTGAATTCTGCGAATGGGTGTGGTTTCGTAAACCACCCAACAAGTAATAAGAAATCACTCAAGTCTGTGGAGATATACTATCAGAATGTGAGAGGATTGAGAACAAAATTACACGAATTTTATGTGGGAGTTTTTTCCTATAGTTATGATTTTTTTTGCAATAACCGTAAAAGGATGCAATAATTCTATCTATGATTCAGAACTCATCCCACCTGTATACAAGATACGTCGGTGTGATCGTGAAAACGGGCGCAAGCAAGGTGGCGCGTGCTTAGTGGCCACACCGCGGTACGAGCTTCGGCAACTAAATACACCGAACGATGTACGTATTCAAGACCAGGCATTTGAACTAGTTAGCGGTGCGGTTTATTTACAAAATAAGTTCATGTTTGTGTTGTGTGTAGTATACATTCCACCGAGTTGTAGTGATAATGAATACATGTTGTTATTTAGTATAATCGAAAATTATCATGACGATTATAATGACCTAATAGTGATAGGCGATTTTAATTTATACTCGAGCTCCACAAATGTACGAAATTATTTTGAGTACTTAGCACATATTGTGAATTCACCCAGTACAACAAAATAGGAAATTTCAATGAACGCCAACTAGATCTTGTTTTGAGTACGCGTTCAGTGGGGGAGAGGTTGGAGGTGCGCGCGGCTGAGCCGATAGTGCCACCTGACCCACACCAGCCGCCGCTCGCTACTGTGCTGCCACAGCGGGGGCGAGCGCGCCACGGCGGGCTGCCCGCGCCTACGCCGCCGATAGTTCAGTCTGAGGGGAGTACTCACACGCACACTGGATGGAACTTTTACAAAGCAAACTTTTCTTTAATGTATTCTTTTATAGCGGCTATAGACTGGACGCCAATGTATAGGTTAGATGTAAATAGTAGTCTAGATTATTTTTATGAGGTTTTAAACACGGTAAGACACCCATTACACGCCTACGCAAGCGTCAATCAGTTCGTTGAATCATGATTGAAGTTTGAATGATAGAATAATTTTGACATTACACGCTCATGCTGACTGATGTCAGTCAAACCCAAATTTTCGGAGGGAAAGGACGTACCTATAAACGAAGTTCATTTTCGATTCACAATTTAACTGTAATTTAATATCTTGAAAAGAAAAAGAAAAAAAAAACGAATAGGAAAAAACCTTTTTTTATAGGATAAGGGTGACAAACGAGCACACAGTCCACCTGTTGGTAAGTAGGTGCTGTGGCCCATAGACATCTACATCTATCCTCGATTACAAATCAAAATGAAGATGCGTCGCCACCCGTGAGGACTAAGATGGAATGCCTCGTTTCCAGTAAAAAGGGTCTCTGGTTCTCTGCACTCACCATATGAAACACAGCAGCATTACATTGCTATTTTACGCTGGTAATTTGTGAGAGCGTGGTCCTTCCCCGGTCGAGCAGCCCCATTCATGCTGCAACTATACCAGTCATATAGCAGCAGCATGGCTCTACCATGTAATCTTGGAGCGCATAATCTATTCGCGGCTTTATTTGAAACGCATTTATGGACGAAAAATAAGCTTAACTTTTATATTTATTCGTATAGGGTGGATGCCCCTATCACCAGCCTTTTAGTGCCAATTTCAATTTCCTTTTGTGTACTTAATGCCAGCATAACATAGGGCTATGACTTTTGAGTCTTTGGTAGGTACCTATTGCAGGTAAGTTTTAGGGGCACTGAAATAAATTCATAACAACTTTTAATTTTAAATCATGCATGTCACAAGCATGGAAAATGTACTAAGATAGACGACAACAATTATTTTATTTTAATGTTTTACTTCTTATACCTTACTGTGGTTTAACTTTAAGCAGTTCCATTTTTCTTTTTTCTTTTTTTTTAATTTTTCTCACTACAGAACACCATCCTCCATAGACTGCCGCAAAGCATGGTCCTGAACCACTTTCCTTGTTATGACTTTTTCATTTATGTTCTTAAGTTATAGTAAAATTAGTATTACTAAGTTGTAGTTAATTACATTTATTGCTTGTTTTTTTCTTTCTCAAAAATAATTAAATATTGTATAGTGTTCTTAACATATACAAAATGTCCCAAAACAAGTACGTATAATTTGCTTAACTTTTAAATCAAAAACCAATTTTAAAATATCGACGAATTGATCATAGCTTCCTTAACTATAAAATAAGTTATGTTCTAATTAATGGTATTTGTTCCAGTTTATGACAGTCCTGATTTATATTACGTGGCTGAAATTAGGTACTTCTTATTAGGGACGTCAAACCAAATATAACCAAATATGTCAAACAGCCAAGCAGCTGATATTAAGCACTCCATACATTTCGTATATCTAATTACAGCCCCATTAATTTCCACTAAAATAAAATAAAAAACTTATAGGTTTTAACAAAAATAGCTGCATTACTATGTCTATAGTCACATTCATACAAATCGAAAAGCCTAAAGATTAGCTAATGTATAATATGCTTAATTGTATCGGGACCATAAATTGTCAAAAAATTAGGAAAATAAGCGTTTTTCGTTGCGTACGTGTTTTGCTTTTCAAATTAATACTTAGGTTTAAAACTGTGAGGTAATATTTGAAATATACTTTCCCCTGGTTACGAAGAATTTATTAGCCGACAATATTTGTAGTTAAGACTACTAGAAATCTTATTTACGAAGTAAAAAGGCGGTAAGGCTGCAATTAGGAGCGTGGCTGGTATTAGGGGCATCCCCGCTATCCGGGGTTTTTCGTGTCCCACAACTCAAAATTTAAAATAAAATCTTTTTGTGGCTGAAGCACGTTTGGCGGGAGTGGCGACGGGCTTCACGAGCGCATGGAAGCCGCCTCTTCAATATATTCTGCGTCCGCCTCCATCGCTGTCTAAGCGTTGACTGACGCGTCATTGACGAAATGCCATTACACGTTCAATCAAAATTCGTAACTGATAGTTGATTGACGTAAAAATCAAAATATCCAAATATTTGTCAATCAATTTCATGCAATCGTCGATCACTACTTTACACGGTAGGTTATTCGTCAATCACAACCATGATTGTTGTAAAACTGACAGCAAAACCTACTGTGTAATGGGCGTCTTATGGATGACTGCGTTCCAAGAAAAAAGCTAAGACGTGTAAACTCGGAGTACAGTTACCCCGAGTGGTACACAATAGACATTTATTTATTTATTTAACTTTTTTGAACCTTATAAAATATATAAGTACAAAAGGCGGACATAATGCTTAAAGCATTCTCTGCCTGTCAACCTTGAGGAGTGGAAAAACATTGAAGGCGGTTATTATAATACATAACAGTAAAGAATAAGAAATATAATGAATTTAGAAATTATAGCATATAAACATAAAGGTAAAAAAATACATATACCATACTTACATATATACATATATATATATATACATACCACATACATACATATTTAACTTTTTTGAACCTTATAAAATATATAAGTACAAAAGGCGGACATAATGCTTAAAGCATTCTCTGCCTGTCAACCTTGAGGAGTGGAAAAACATTGAAGGCGGTTATTATAATACATAACAGTAAAGAATAAGAAATATAATGAATTTAGAAATCATAGCATATAAACATAAAGGTAAAAAAATACATATACCATACTTACATATATACATATATATATATATATATATATATATATATATATATACATACCACATACACACATATATATATACACATATACACATATAAATACATATATACACACAAATATAGATATATACGTAAAAAACATATGATGATGAAATTAGCTACTAACACAGATTAACTAAGATGATGACGCCAACTTAGGAATTCTTTACGACTTTCAAAAAATGTTCTTTAACATACTTTTTAAATGTTACTTTGTTGGAGCGTTGTCTCAAAGTTTCAGGCAGTGCATTCCAAAGTCGCGCAGCTCGTACAGTAAACGAGGAAGAAGAGAAACCGGAACGGTGAAGTGGAATGGAGAGCGTAAGAGTCTCCGAAGAACGTAGAGGTCTTTTATGCGTATCAGATAGAAATTGAAACTTACGTTTCAAATAGTCGGGACAACAATTGTCGAATAAAATAGAAAAAAGTGTGTTTTTTATCCTATAAAAAAAAAGTGTCCTGACTTGCCTCCGTTGGCGAATGGGAAGCCAATTTAGCTGAAATCTAAAGGAGGAAACATGGTCAAACTTGCGAAGACAGAAGATGAATCGGACACAGTTATTTACGAGACGATCCAGCTTGTCTAGATGGTTCTCATTAAGATCAGTACAACACACATCAGCATAATCAATAATGGGCAAAATAAGAGACTGCACCAGAGTTATCTTTACCTTGACCGGAAGGAAGTTTCTAAGGCGATTTAGGGCACTCAACTTAGCAATAACTGAAGCACTTATTGTTTGAATGTGAGTGGACCAATTGAGAGTTGAGTCCATACAGAGGCCTAGGTTTTTCACAGTGCTGGAATAAGGGATGCATGATCCATCAAACATGACAGAGCGACAGAACAAATATCAAGTTTAGATAACTGACGAGCACTTCCTATTAAAATTGCTTGGCATTTGTTAGGATTCACTTGAATGCCAAATTTGCTAGCCCAATTGCTTAAATTTAATAAATCTGTATTAATATTGATAACAGCATTATTAATGTGATCAACATCAGTCTGAGTATAAATTTGCAAATCGTCGGCGTAGAAGTGGTAAGAACAGCAAAGATGAGAGGACAGGAAGTTAATAAAAATAGAGAACAATAAAGGAGATAATATTCCACCCTGTGGCACGCCAGATACAAGTTGACACCAGTCAGACAAACGATTACCAACTCGAACAGCTTGTTGGCGACCACAAAGGTAGGAAGAGAACCAATTTAAAGCAATGGAGGAGAAGTTTAGATTGCCGAGCATAGCGAGGAGAATATCATGGTCAACCATGTTGAAGGCATTAGAAAAGTCCACGAGAACAAGCACAATGACCTTTCTATTCTCCAAGCCTTCCCGAATGTCCTCTGTAACTTTAAGAAGTGCAGTGGTGGTGCTATGTCCGGGACGAAAGCCCGACTGAAATTGAGTGAGCAAGTTATTATTATATATAAAACCTGATACTTGCTGGTGAACTATAGACTCCAGGATCTTTGATAAGAATGGAAGAATAGAAATAGGTCTATAATTATTGAGTTGCAAGGGGTTTGAAATTTTAGGAAGCGGAATTATATAGGCTTTACACCACAAAGAAGGAAATGCCCCTGACAACAGAGAAAAATTAATGATGTGAGTAATGACTGGAAGAAAGAGTTCGAGAACTAAAGAGATCATAGCACGACTCACATTATCACAACCCACTGCTTTTGATTTAATAGAAGCAAATGTTTTACGAACATCGTTAACAGAGACAAGCGAGAATAAGAAGGGTATTTGTAAAGGTTTGGCCTTGGAATTAATTTCTAAAATTGACTGGGACTTAATAACTGGAGAGAGTGAAGAACCTGTTGAAAAATAGGAATTTATGTCATTTAGAGGGAAAGGGATATTATGTTTCATAGTGGAGGATTTACATAGACCAAGAGAATTAAGAAATTTCAAAGTATCTGCCGAAGAAGCGCTAGATATATTGTCAAAGAAGTAACGACGCTTTACCGCCCTTACCATTTGGTTGCAACGATTGCGAGCAATTTTGTACAAGTCCCAATTCTCATTGCTCCTGTCACGCTTAAACCTTCTGAAAGCTCGGTTACGTCGAGTCATCGCCATGCGCACTCCCTTCGTTATCCACGGACATTATTCGCAACATACAATTAAAGGCTAGGCTTCATAGGCAGTTTAAGAGTAGCAAATCAGAGGCTGATTATAATGCGTTTGCTAAATGTAGGGCAAAAGTAAAATGCTTAATAAACTCTGCATACCAAAATTATAAAGACCGGATGCAGAGTGAGTTCCAGGAAAATCCAAAAGCGTTTTGGGCTTATATTAACTCAAAAAAAGACAGCAGAAATTCACACAATATTTTAAAAGATGGTAAGGTAAGACTTACTAGTGAGCAGTGTGCTACTCAGTTTGAGCAATATTTTTATTCTGTTTTTAGCCCCAAAATGCCCAAGCTGGACATGGAGGTGGCAGTGAAACAGGCTGGTGGTGAAAATGGTGCAGCTAGAGTACACTTAGACCAACTAAAGCTTGATGAAGTACTTTACGCTCTGCAAAAACTCAAACCAAAAAAGTCAACGGGACTCGATGGAATATCGCCCTATATTTTCAAAGACTGCCGTCTAGTACTCAATAGGCCACTTCTCTACATCTTTAATCAGTGCCTGGCGGAGGCTGTGTTTCCAGAAAGGTGGAAAACAACCAAGGTCATCCCGGTACCCAAAGGAAAGTCAGCATCGAACGTGGACCAATACAGGCCGGTTGCTGTGCTTTCGACACCAGCTAAAGTACTGGAGGCTGCAGTACACAAGAGCATCCTCTCGCAGGTTAACGTACAGCTTTCAGATGAGCAACATGGCTCCAGACCCACCAGGAGCACCACTAGCAACGTAATTAATGACATGAATTATATTGTACCTGAAGTGGATGCTGGAGGACAGGTAGATGTAGGTTTTTTTGACTACAAAAAAGCTTTCGACCTAGTGGATAATGATATACTGCTCACAAAACTGGCAGCTTTAGGTTTTACTCCCCATTTACTAACCTTTTTTGATAGCTACATGCGGGACAGACAGCAGTATGTAGAATACGCGGGGCATAGGTCAGAATATTATATTACTAGGTCCGGAGTGAGTCAGGGCAGCAACCTAGGTCTAGGACTTTCAGCCGTGCACTATCTCCAGTTACGTACCAGTACCAAATTAACGGGGTACCAATAGCGAAAGTGTCAGAAGTCAGAGATTTAGGGGTAAATTTCTGCTGTAAACTAGAATTTCGAGAGTATATAACCAAAATCTGTAAAAAAGCCCACAGAAATTTAGGATTCGTGCTTCGGGTAGCTAGGGACTTTACTAATATTAAGGCAATTACTGCACTGTATAACTCTTTAGTGAGGAGCCAATTAGAGTTCAACGCGAAACAATCATTCGTTCACAAAATTCAACAATCGTCTCCACATGAAACTAAATATAGTATCATGTTGGAGAGAGTGCAGAATATATTTATTAGATATTTATATAAAAAAATTTATGGAGTATACCCATTTTACCCAAATAAGTATCCTACATTATTCACCTTAGGTAGGATACTACGAGCTAAAAGCTGGAAGGAATTTAGCGCTAGTCTTATATATCTTTAAGGTGATGAGGGGAAAAATTCACAATCCACACGTATTGCGACAAGTGCGCATGTGTGTTCCGGACAGATACGTATGGCGGCGGCGGCAGCCGCGGCTGCTGGCTGTGCCGCGCGGCCGCACTAAGTTGGTGAATGAGGCGCCGTTTACGCCCGCACTCCATATCCTCTACCGTATAGCAGAAGACATTGATCTATTTTGTTGTACTCTGGATGAGTTCATAGCGAGAGCTCTGTTTGAAATAAGTTATGGTCTTACTGTGACATAAATATGGTGTTTGTTATAGAAATGATCAATATAATAATAGTTGTGTAATTGTACTTTGTAAAAGAAATAGTTGTCTACATTATCGCATTAGGTGATAAACCTGTAATGATAATTGTATAGTTAGAAATAAATAAAATAAAAATAAAAAAAACATCGACTTCCTGCATGTCTTACCAGGTCGTCAATACATCTAGTAGTAGGGTAGGATAACAAATGGATCTCCAAATGCATGCGGCGTGACTTACGCAACTTCAATACTGCTCGTATTGAAGAAGCGATCGAGTGGAACCAATACTCCAAAGTCTTTGCCGGAAATCTGTTTGCCAGAAAGAGCCAACTGTCCGTCAAAAATCCGTGTGTGGCAGGATCGTTTCCGGGACACCTGAGATTTTGAGTGAGATTGAGAGGTTCTATGAGCAGGTATACACGTCATCGTTGGAGCCACACGCACGTGTGAGTTACGATCCAAGAGCAAGTTTTTTCCGACACTATTCCGATGATATTCCGGACGTCAGCCTGAGCGAGAATAGAATGACTCTTCGGCACTTTAAAAACGGCAAGTTCCCAGGCGAGGATGGAATTTCAGCGGAGCTTTTGTAAGCGGGTGGAAAACCGTTACTTGAAGTCCTTTAGAAGCTCTTTAATTCCGTCCTCAATGGTGGCACTACACCGGAGGCGTGGGGCAGAAGCAAAGAAAATGTACATTGCGCGAAAAGAAACGACACTTAAGCATGTGTGCATTTAAAATCCCTTACGGCTATGTGTTGGTGTCTCGATGTGAGCGGGGGCCTTGAGAGGCGCACGGTGCGTGGAATGGGCCGTCGCCGACTGCCCTGGCCGAGGGCTAGTACGTAGTAGTTCGCGTCTCGTCTCTGTAATCTCACGCACCGCACACAAGCACAGATTGACTGCGCTTCATACAAACGTTATGCCTATATACCATTCTATATTTCTATTTCATGGCTTTGATAAAAATTATGTTATTTTTGTCGCCAAATCACACACGTTTTTATTATTTTCTTGCAATCCTGTGCATCCAAAGGTTGTTTGGAAGAGATCGCTCTTAGCGATAAGACCACCCATTGTACCACATTTCTTTTTCGTATTTTTTGTTAATATTTATGTTATTTTTTGGCGTACAATGAAGTTTTATCTATCTATCTGTGCTTACCTATGGATTTTCTAAAAAAATTATACATACGGCTACGAATTTTTGTTAGAAATAATAATAAAAATTATAAAAGTCATCGAAAAAGCCAAAAATATATGAGTAAATTATTATTAATTATAAATTTTGGTCCGATCTACGCAGAATGAACTTACTGTGTCTTGAAGTCTTGCAGTAGTATGCTGGGGTTTACTTTTAATTTTATTAATTACAGGATCCCAAGCAGGTGGTAGTAACCAGCCTCCCTCTCTATTGAAATTAGGATGTTTTTTAATTTCAATAGCCTCGCGTATCATCCTTGGCAGGAATCGATTTTCTTTCGCGGGAGTTTGTGGTTTATCGAATCTAATGTAATGGCGGGGGCCGTCTAGGATATGGTGACAAACTGCAGACTTCCCGGAACGTTGGTGCTTCACGTCAGCTATGTGTTCTTTTACGCGGGTTTTTATTGATCGTTTGTTTGCCCTATATATGAGAGACCACATTCACAATCAAGCTTGTACACTCCTGCATCTTGTACTAAGTGTTGGTTAATTATTTAAGATTACCATTAACTGTCGTGCATATTTTGTTTTGTCGGAAATTTTAATATTCCCTGTCTGTAAAAATATTTAATAATAGTTGATTTAAAATTGATCGCATCTTCCACTACCTAAATACATAAGTTTACATTATTTAACGTATACCTACTATGAATCTTCTTTGGCACAAGTCTATAATATTCCATTTTGGTTCGGTATCAACTCTAACGTTAAACGCTTCGGCTCAATGTGACCGGCGCTTGAACTCTCACGTACAGGGAGTGTCACCGCTGTGGCAGAAGTGCGGTGATCTTGTTCTTAAAGAAAGGCGACAACGCTCTCTTGAAAAACTATAGACCGATTTCACTTCTGAGCCGCGTCTACGTGCTGTTTTCGAGAGTCATTACGAATCGTCTCGCATGCAGAGTCGACGACTTCCAGCCTCCCGAACAAGCCGGTTTCCGAAATGGCTTTAGCACCATAGACCACATATATACCCTTCGGCAAATTGTACAAAAGTCCGTGGAGTACAATTTGACTAGCGTATGTGTACTATGAGAAAGCCTTTGATTCCGTTGAAATTTGGGCTGTACTGCAGTCCCTTCAGTGGTGCCAAGTGGACTGTCAGTATATCGAAGTGCTGAAGTGTTTGTACAGCAGGGCTTCGATGTTCATTTATAGATATAAAATTAAAAAAAAAACAGACAAGAAATTAAATAAACCATTTATTCAATACATCTTATAATAATATGTAAAAGTAAACGATGTAGTTTTGTGTCAAAAGGTTTGCTTACTCTAATAGTTTGTATGGTCAATTTTCTTTTATTTCCGAATTGTTATTTTTATTTGTGATACTTGCTCAAAGATAACCGATAGTCTATCGAAATATCGATGGTTTTATAAGAAACTATCGATTACTATCGAATACTTCAACAATCGATGTTTAATGAACACTACTGGCCAGCATTCTCAACAAGAATGTTTTGTCTGTGCTGGTGCATGTCTGCGAGTGTCTAATTACCATTTTGGTATGATTACACATAATCGCATGTACAGTGACAACCAAAAAAAGAATACGCATGGAAAGAAGTAGCAGAAAAACTTCAAGTTTCATGTAAGAAGGATTTTATTTATGAACGTGTAAGCACGTGCACTTTATAGTTTACCTGATGACGTCTGTTCATGTCGGGTGTGTGAGATGTGAAAACTGTTGTCTGTGCGGTGTCTGTCACGTTACGTGTTGGTAGATTTGAACGAAGCTTAAGACGTCATGTCAAAGACCGAATATTTTTTGAAATGTTTTGAACGTCTTAAATGACATTTTAATCAATGAACGGTTCGTGAATAAACTTAATAAATCACCGCGTATGTTCTTATAGTCCCACCAACTTATCTGTGAACTGACAGCTGCGGCAAAATTGTGAACTACAGCTGCCATTTAACCAAATGTCACTCGATACGTCATTGTTTTGAGAGTTTATAGAAAAATACAAAATGCCGAAAACCATTAAAAGTGATGCCCGAAATATTATTTTAAAAGTACTTTTGTGAGCAAGAAGCTCGAGGGCAAGCACCGATAATGCCTTTCAATCAGGTCTATAAAAGAGTATCAGCTGCTACAGTTCAGTATTGCTATGTTTTGTTCCTTCCTTTCGTATTTTCGATAAATGGATTGGTTAATACAATTCATTTCTTTTTCAGATATTAGTCAAAGATTCATTTCCAAAATAGTTAAAGAACCGGAAAACGCATAAACCATAGGAAAGCAAATTACAACGCCCGGTAAAAAAGGCATAAAGGCATATTATTTAATTAAAGTTTAAATTGTTCAAGTAAGATATTTTTGTTTCTTCTTGTTCTTGGACATATATCTGTTAAATCTGTGTTCTAGTCTTTTTATTCCGTGACTAATTTATTACCCTAGTATGTGGACTCTATGTAGGAATATAAGACCCTTAGATGGGAATATTCCCGAACTGGCAACACTTCAGCGCAGAAGCGCCAAGCTGTCAGTTCACAGATAAGTTGGTGTCACTATACTTTACGCCTAAAACCACAGTAAAACACAGAAATGTCACTTTTGAATTTGATAGGCTCTGGGTGCTTCTTTAGTTCGTTCTGTTAATATCCGTAAAATTGAGAATGGAATTTCATTGTCAGGTTATAATTTACTTTTTATAAATACTTAAGATTTTGTAAAGACACATGCAACGTTAATTTTAAAAATTGACTAGAAAGTATTTTAATTTGTTTTTGGCACATTTGCCATTATTATTTGTAAAGGTATGTAAGAATATTTGAGTAGATTATGCTACGCTATTTTATATAATACTTACTCTGTTTAAACATTTATTCTATAATATTGAATATAAAACAAAATGGCCAAAACGGCTTCATATTATATAAATATAGGGAATAGTCCTTAGAATAAGATATGGCTAGAGTAAATATATAAATATTTTTTTTAATTTTAGATTTTTATAATATTGATTTCAACACCGATAAAATATTCTCCTTATATTTTTTAATTAATATCTATTCCTAATATTAAGAGTTTCACAGTTTAAAAAATCTTTGATATATATTTAGCACAAAGGGCCGATATTTCAAAGGATAAAATACAATATTAACAAATTAGAAAATTACTGTTATACAAATGTTTTACCCGACGATTGAATAATCAGCCCTAAACAAATAATTTACTAAATATATTAATTTATGTTTACTTTGGACGTTATTTTTCAAAACTTAAGTATCCCTTATGTATTGAATATTTCCGCACCCTAAATTTCAATCTTTTAAATACATTCGTTTTTTTTTTAATAAAGCCATATATCATAACATAACACATTTAACAGTATACTTACTGCAAATTTAAAAAATAATTTTTAAAAGATAAAGTTTACGTTCGTTAATAATAGCGAGTACGTCAAGCTTCTCAGTTTACCAAGTGACAATGAGTGCTGTAAAATTTAAAATTCGATAAAATTAGTTTTATTTATAAAATGAAATTAAATTCTACAACAATGAACAAAATTGTATATCTTTGTTCTTGAATCTTCAGGAATGAATCGTTATCATTATCATTCTCAACGTTCGCCAGTCCACAGCTGAACATAGGGCTCTCTCAAGGGAATGAAACTAATGAAAGGGATATTTTTGTTATTTATTAAGTGATAGGATAGGATATGGATATTGTCACATTCTGTAGTGTTATGGTACTTACATATCATTTTACACTATTTTTAATTTATTTTTCCATTCTGTTTTTGATTTTCTGCATTCATATTTTGCATCACCTTTATTTCCATATGATCCTGTAACGTTTTTACACAATAACAAATCATTTTCACTTCGTATTTTCACGCTATCAGCACTTTTTAAATCGCTGTCAATGGAGTCTTACCTTTTTCGATCTTTTATTTAGTTCTTCGTAACTCTGCAATTTCGGGTTTCGTGCGCGCTGTTGCGCTATTTTTTTTCCTATATAAATAATATCTCATTTCTTACATAAAACTTGCCAATTCTTAATAACAAGCCTAAAACCAAAAATTTACATATTTGACAATTGTTATTTATTTGGTTGTCATTGCAATTTTTATTCAAATTCGTTACCGGTCTGATGTTTTATCTCGATATTTCCACATAAATACTCTTTTGCTTTGGGTCATTTACAAAAAAAATCCTTTCAATTTAAATAATTTCCCGTTCTCTCTAAAAAGGTATAAAAGCCGAACCATCGGTGAATACAGGGAGTCTCGCTTCAGTTTTCAAACGAGAAGAATCTACTAAAGGCCTTATCCCGGGGCCGCACTGCCCCGGGATAAGGGAGTTAGTTAGCTGAGTGCACCTACTCCAGGCGCTACGTGTGCCGGCTCCGGACGCTGCGTGTGCCTAGACCAGGCGCTGCGTGCCATCACCGCCAAGAAACTACAAGCTCAGCGTGTGCCTACTCCTACTCCAAGCGCAGCGTGTGTCACTTCGACCTTTAGGCTCCACTACAATATCCTCCTATCTTTATTTTTTTATCTAATTGTAATTTCACATCATCCATCACCATCATCATATTTAATTTTTTTTATATAAAATTTATACCTTTTTAAAAAAAAAATTAAATATATTATTTTCTTGTTCTACTTTTGTTGTTTTGTTGTTCTTAGGTTAGGTTCTTTTTTTTTAATTGTCGCTTCACGACAATTCATTGCTTTAAGATGTTTCATTTAAATTGAAATCTTTACTTAAATTTTAAATGATTTTAATATTATAATATTCCTATTGATTTTGTGGTTGGAAGGGTATCCTTAGATTTTAGTAGGCTCTAGGAAAAGCCATAACTGGTATGGGGCCACTTGAAAACTGTTAAAATAGTGTTATGATGTTTCTGGTTTAATATATTATTATTTTAATATATTATATATATTATTTCAGTTTGCGTCGTTTCTACGCACAGTCATCCGAAAATACGTTATTATCTTGTTGTTTGTATGCATAAACAAACACATCCACACAATTTAAAGCTATGCTTCAATTTTGATTTTTATTCAAGTATATAAATATTTATTAATTTACACGCCTTCTTACAAACTAACAACAATTACGGTCACTATTTCTAAGCTCACAGAAGCATGACAGTAACAATTTCAATTATTTAACACGAATTTTAAATACTTATAATAGACGTGCCAACTCATCAACATAAGACTACATAACGCACACAATGAGTATTATAATAATAATTATATGCGTATATAAATAAAGCATAATCCAGCACTTCAATTATTACACTTCCTCTGCAATAGTTTTAAACTACCCTCAATTGAAAATAAGCCACATGGCGTTGATTTCGATAGAAATTAAATACATAAACATTTTAAGAGTTCTTTGCACTATTAGCTTAGATGTTACCTCCCACTTGTCAGTAAAAACTGTTATCAACTGACAAATAAAATTATTACTTTTCTAACCTACCAATTTTCACCAAAGAATTGACCAAGTTTATTATTTTATGTAACTCATTCACACAACTATTCATTTATCTCCGCCTTGGTAATTCCTCCATTTTTGTCTATATTAGCGTCAGTCCTCGCAGAATGAGACCGCTGGAGCTGAGTGATGGTCTCTTTGGGGAACAAAGCAAGCGCAAGCTGGCGGTCTAGGAGAAGAGAGCGCTGATCCAGGACCTAAAGAGCCACCACAAGACAGACGAGCTCTGTCTCTAATATTCAATATAGAGCGCTCGGTACTCCATCCAGTTTCGTCGTAGCTTCCCCTTACAGAACTGCGGCTGACACCTGGTTCTGGACAAAATAAATAAGTCCTATACCATTAATCTTTTAATTTTTTTATTTAATTACGTCCAGTTCTGAGCTATGTTTAAAGTGTGAAATTTCTAGCTTATCGGGAAATTAGTTTAAGTACGATTGCACCGAATTGACAGAGTGGAAAGTGGGTCAACAAAAATGCTGATACATACAAGAGTGTAACAATCTAATATATAATGTAAAGGAATTATAATTCCCTTCGGAAACCCAGAACAAGTTTAATTAAGGTTTCACTTTAACTAATTAAACCGTTTGAAACTTATTTCATTACATCAAATTTGATTAATTGAGACACTAACTAGATGGCAACGTAAAGAAACGGAGGAGTATAATTGGGTATAGTATACCCAATTATACTATATAATAATCAGACGCGAATTTGAGATTTTATCTCATAAGTATTAGTCTGATCAAAGAATAAAGTTGCTTGTCACGTCATTCTTTCATCTCAATTTAAAATTTGAGTATTTGACAAAATTATATATTACAAAAAGTTGAGCGTGTTATCGTATACACACGTATGAAGTGAAACTCCTTTACGATATACGAGTATAATTCTTTTTGTTTATTTTATTACTCATGCAGCCCCGGCGACGAAACGTTACTAAACAAACGTGTCGTTTCTATAATATTAAAATGAATCGCTGCATGTGTTGCTAAGTACAAATCTCGAGAGTAGCTAAACCGATTTCGTTAATTTTTTTTAGTTATATTCCTTGAAGTACGAAGATGGTTCTTACGGAGAGAAAAATTTAAAAAATTGCCTGAAAAGTCTAAAAACAACACTTTTCTATATTCCCATACTAAAGGTTCGTAATAATACTTAAAAATCAATTTGAACTTTAATACAATACCATAAAGTTTAAGTCTTATTGGAGGGGTCCCGGGAAGGCAAAACAATTGAGTGACGTTAGTATCGTATAAATATTAATGTCAATATTTGTCAATATTTATACACACTGGCAGATAGCTGATGTTATAAGGAGTAACTTGGGCTGCTTTTATTTTAGGGTTCCGCGAAAAATAACTCCACGCGGGTGAAGTCGCGGGGAACAGCTAGTTTTTATATAAATTCCGTACGAAACTCCACTACATCGATATAGAAGTTTCATTTCAAAAATATATTTAATTTTCGGGAGAAGGTTATGACTCCTATGACACCACACCTAAAAGTAATACATTTCTTTATTTAAATAATTAATGCCAAACTTACGAAAGCGATAAAATGGCGCCCGTCTTCTTTCATGATCCTCTCCAATTAACCACCATGTTTTTATTTCTCCTCTGCCCTGTTAAAGTTAAGTACATTCTTTCATTACGTTACCTTAAATATTTAAAATAAACAATATACTAGTAACGACAGCCTAAAATGAAATTTAAACGATATTGTGACTTTGAATTCACTATGCGACTACTGTCCTACTGTCATATTTATGAACACATTTGTAGGAGTAGGATCTCAGTATCAGTGACCGCGGTCGCGTTTACGACCATAACATCAACTAGGCAATCATGCAAGATTAAAACTATCTATGGAATAACTGGTTATCTGGTTTTCTAAGGCACATGTGTTAATTCCACATCTAGTCGAGTTATTTGTCAAATAAGCCTATCAAACGATTGAAAATTCAATTGCTTTCTATTCTGTCAAATAAACGATGTGTGTTTATCTGGGAATTGAAAAAGCGGCCAAGTTCGAGTCGGACTCGCGCACCGAGGGTTCCGTACAAATTTGATATGAATTTCAATAAAATACCACTACGTGTTCATTAGGAAAGGGGTAGTAAGTTTAAAATTATTAAAAATATTTTTATTATATGATGTAACTAAAAATTTATGCTTTTCGGAATTTTTCCTTTATCTGTGCTATAAGACGTTGCTTCGCACCAAGTTTCAAGATTCTGAGTTCACGGGAAGTACCCTGTAGGTTTTGATTCCCTTGCGAATGTCGAAAATTTGCGACATAAATGGCTGTATCTTTTGATTGCGTTGGCTTGGAAGTTTTATTTTATCACAGCTTCAAGGGACAGTAGGCCTGAGTATTTGATATGAATTTCAGCTTGATACTTCCACGCGTTTTTGAGAAAAAGGGTCTTGATAGACAGACAGACGGACAACAAAGTGATCCTATAAGGTTCCGTTTTTTATTTTTGAGGTACGGAACCCTTAAAATAGACCCTAAGACTAAGTGAAGGCAGTGATGCGGGCTGTGAGTTCGAATCCAACCCGGAACAAAGATTTTTATGGTCTTCGATGAATTGTTCTGAGTATCTATGGATGATTGTGCGTGTTAAATGTATGTACTTATGTAGAATGTTTTTAAAGTTTTATTTCACAATAATGGCAATATGGCATAAAGAAGCAATAAATTTTCTGTAATACTTTCATAAAACATAAAATAATAAGTTAACAGTTGATGTTTGCAGTTACATGTGCCGAATCTCTGCTTACCTTTATTTTGACAATTCCCCGTTCCTTGAAGTGAAAGCCGCCATGTTTTCGCAACATGACGTAAGTGTCATGGCTGACGTGTATCTTTTGCGGATCACTTGTGGATTGCATACGGGCGGCTGTGTTGACTGTATCACCGAAAATGCAATAACGCGGCATTTTGATGCCGACTACACCTGCGGCGCATTGTCCGCTGTGGATGCCTGTAGAATGAGGGTAATTTTTTAATCGTTTAGCGGCGGTGTAAGAATATCCACTATCCCATGTCATCCTGTAGGTGTCGAAAGATGCGACAGAAGGAAACTGAACTAGGAGATGGGCAGCAGCATCTTCGTAATAACAGCTGGATAAAAATAAACTGTGGTAACCCAGTTGCCAAACGTAGTAACTACGGTATTTAAAAAAAAACATTACCAACACACTAGGATTTTCTCCTGTATCGTGGAGGCAGTTTACAAACACAAATTGCACGAGAACAAACATCCAGACCCGGAACAATTATTTGCAGGCCATACAAATACTTGTTCCGTGCGGGATTCGAACCCGCGGCCCCCAGCGCAACAACTCATTGCTAAGCCACTGCGCCACGGATCCGTAAATATTCCCTTTATGAGGCAATCTGTCGGGGAGGCCTCATTTGTGAAGTAATCTATGAGGCTAGTGGTGGAGGGTTATTCTCGTGATTCATTTGTCTGTACAAAAATATTGTAGATCTAATACAAATAGCATTATCATCATCATCATTGAAGATCACCATAGATCCACTGCTGAAAATTGGCTTCTTGTAGTTTCCCCAAAATACGGTGTTAATTTACCTGCAATTATTTATTTATTTATTTAAACTTATATGCTCAAAAGAAAAATCGTACATATTATGGCGGACTTAATGCCTTAAGGCATTCTCTCCCAGTCAACCATTAGGCAAGCAGAGATAAACATATGGGAGGTAGTGCAGCAAAAGCAAACTAATAATGAGAAAAAAAGGTAACGAAGTTCGAATAAACCAGAATATATATATATATATATATATATATATATATGCCATGATAATTAAGGAAAATATATGATGATAGAATCATTCTTTAGGAAAAAGAGTTAATTCACACTTGTAGCGCTTTATTAAATTATCGATTCCCTACATGCCCATCATTATGCATAATGAATTCATTTCCAAAGTTTAGATTAAAAATGCTTCAAAAGAATATTTACCAATTCTAATATTTAGTCTGGCAACTGGATTATGCCGGATGTGAATTTGTGGTACGACATCTAGCAAATGCAGGGCCATGGAGGCCACTTCCGCCGCGTGTTTGGAACAACGTTCCGGAAGTCCACCCACCACCATGTACGCGTCACGTACAGGCTCCACCTATAGGAATGCCATGTCTTAAGATTTACATATTATGCCCCTTTATAAAAAAACAATCCGAAAAAAATACGATACGAATGAACAGCTGTCCGCAAGCATTAATATGCTTGTTTGAAAATTTAAAGTTACAACCTATATTCGTTCCACAGCTGGGCAAAGGCCTCACTAACTTCTAAGAGTTATTAAGCCATTACAAAGCCACGCAACACCAGTGAGAGTTAGAGTGTTTCCCATATCCTTGAAATATGTTATTCATCAATGCAGGTTTTCTCACGGTGTTTTCCTTCACTGAGCACGAGGCACACTTTCACTTAATGCAATTAATTATTATTTATTAATTATTAAAATCGGGTCTTGACCGACGTCACTTCTCAACACTAGTAAACTCATCGTTATCGATCTTGTTGCTGGTCAACACGGCAATAGATATAAAACATGATTGCTTTAGCCTCTTAGTTATCACAGCTCTCGTTTGGAAAATTACTTAAACTTTAACTTTATATTTAGAACATGTTTATACTGTTAATAAAAATAAACATTTCTATGAGGTCTCCCAGTGCGTTCAAACGCACAGTGCACGGAAAACTTACAACTAATTGCATATTATATACTATTTATCACTAATTGTCTAAGGGTCTTACTCTGAGGGGTTACACGATCTTACATTGTACTTTTTTAGTCAAAGAACAAATCTAACTAGGATTTTGATTAACTTGTTTTTTTTTTTTGTTTTTTAGCTTACATTTTTTGACAGTTATTTTGCTAAGATATTGCGATTTACCATCACCTACAATCTTGCTACTTATCTCCAGGTGGGATTTTAGTCAAGCACTAGCCTATAAGTTGAATAAAGATTTTATTTTTTGAACTGATTACAGCATAAACAGCATTTTAAATATTGGGTAAAATTGTTACAAAAAAACCAACATATGTTCTTGTTTATTTAAAATACACTAGCTAACAAAAATATTTTAACATCGGGGTCAGTAGATATTGACATAGTACTTTACATAGTATATTTTATTTTTGTATGAAGAAATAATGACAATTTAAATACATGTACCATTTGACTAAATTTTTCAACATGATGTTTTAATACTTGGTATAAGTATAGTTTATGTGTAATGAAATCCATTTTTATCGTAATTATTTCAAAAGCCATTTCCGAAATCAAAAAACAGTGTAAAAGGTTCAAGTTGAAAACATAATTAAAATCAAATACCAGACAACTTTTTACACCATTTTATGTCGCGCACTCTCGAAAGTTAACACCGACTCTGTATAAGTTTTTGGTCATTTTTATTGAATTATCTAATTTCATTGACATTTTGAAATATTGTTTTTGCTGTTTAGATGTCGCGGAAATGATAGATAAAGTGATAAAAGCCAGTAAAATTATTGCGCTGATTGAGGAAGGTTGCAGCCAATGCTTCGTGGCTCAGAAGCTAAACGTGAGTCGTTATACAGTATAAAGGACCTGGCGACGCTATTAAGAGACCAGATTCTTCAAGAGGTCTGGTTCTGGAAGAAAGCCATGTAACGAACCACGGGATGATCGTTTTCCGGTGAGTCAAGCGTTGAGAAATCGTAAATTTTTGTATGTGGATCTCAAGAACAACTTCAAAGAGGTAAGAAATGTGCAAATTAATATGGATAGTCAGCACTGCCAATATGCGCAGCCATCATTTAGTCCGC
The DNA here is from genome assembly GCA_033319125.1 of Parnassius glacialis. NCBI lineage: Eukaryota > Metazoa > Arthropoda > Insecta > Lepidoptera > Papilionidae > Parnassius > Parnassius glacialis. Next base: position 50,353,643 of record JAVANC010000005.1, read on the forward strand.
GGCCGTAAATTACTCCATGAGCACCGAGTTACCAGGCTTAGCTTAGCTCGAAATTGTGTGTCATCGACTTGAGAAGACTGGGATAGGGTATTGTTCGTCGATGAAGCCAGGATATCCCTGTACGATGAAGACCGACGTGGGCGAGTGCTAACAAGACTGGCGGAACGCTTTGCAGAGGCATGTTTAGAAAGAAATCACATATTATGGTGGGGACTCTGTTATGTTTTGGGCACGAATAAATTCATTTTACACAAGAGTTCGTAATATGAAAATTGTTTTATGTATAAAAAAGATTTAAACCATGGTATCGTATTTTTTTTTATAAAATATTTATAATATTACGCATATATTATATTTATTCTCTTACCTTGTAAACGTTGTAGTATGAAATAATAGCATCGCAACATGTGTACAGGTCGTGCAACACGTCCACAATCTAAAGGAAAAAACAAAAATTATGGTAAGATGATCAAAGTAAGTTTTCCAAGTGATGGAGCCACACTGCAGCTACTCGTATATTAATATGTTATGACTACAGAAGAGTCGCTCGTCCCGTGAAGGACAACGCTTTCACAAAATTACCATTACAGCCTATAAAAAGTCACTCATAGAGGGGATTTTGCTGTAGTCCGACTGATAGCACAGTGGCAGTCGTCTTTTCAGTCGCACTTTTTTATTTTTTTAGTTGTTATTAGGAAGACGCTGCTGCCCATCTCCTGGTTTATTTCCCCCTGCCGTCTCATACCAAACCCACGGGGTGATATGGGGTAGCGAATATTTTTATACCGCCACTACAAGGTAAATGACGTAGAATTGATAAAATACTTATTTATTTTTATTTCTTGCAGAGTTCTTTCTTCTTACCAAAGTCAACGACTTTTATAAATTAAATAATTTATAGACTTATCTAGATCGATTTTTCGCCCACGTGAATGTTGCTAATTTCATCAAAGTCGTTTGAGCTATTTTCGAGAACGCGACTACAAACATATACATTTATATTGCTCGTATAATAGCATAGAATTTGTCATTCCTCACATATGATAATAAATAGAGCCTTTATAGGCAGCAATAAAATCCATCGCTCGAGGTTGGACCAAACATTTGCATGGTATCGAGCGCGGAGTGTTTATTTTGTCATCCACCCACGCACACAGAACTGATTATGTACTCAGTTGACTAAACATTTTCATAATATCCTGTAATATTTGTCCTATATATATATCAATTGTGGAAATTTTGAAATGGAAATTGAAGCTTAAGACATGACAGCTCGGTAGTACATTGGGTTAGCGTTTGGCTGTGGATCGCGTGTTCGAATCCTGTATGAAACAAATATTCGTATGGTCTACAAATAATTGTTCATGGTCCTGGATGTTTGTGTGTTAATTATTCATGTAAATCGTCTCACCAAAACCAATGAAATTTCAATTGTGGGGTTATATAAATGTAATTAATGCCAATAGTAATACATAAACGAACTCGATGGATGCAGGAGGCTCAGGCCCACGCTTTGTGACATTCCCGTGCGGGAAACCTATATTGTATATATTTTGTCATATACGGGCTGCAGTGATGGTGATAATGATGAAATAGTCATAGTGAATAGAAATAGTGGGCAGCTTTGTAGATAGTGATTTTAGTAAAAACAACTAAATTATTATTTACAAATAAACAATTTGATGTTTACGTGGTAAAACCACGCTGTAGCTATGTTATGGTTGTAGCATGAATGGGTTGGCTCCACCGGGGTAGGACCACAGTAGTAGTAGCGTAAAATGGCAGATTAATGCTGCTGTGTTTCCTTTGGTGAGTGTAGAAAACCGGAGACTCTTTTTATTGGAAACGAGGCATTCTATTTAAGTCCTCAAGGGTGGCAACGCATTCGCATTTTGATTCTTAATTGAGTATTAATGTAGGTGTCTATGGATCACAGCGTCCACTTACCATCAGGTGGACTGTGTGCTCGTTTGTTACACTTATTATATAAAACAAAAAATTGGCTTTGCAATAAATTGGTGTGTATGCTACGTCAGATATCTAATTTTTAAGCTCTTTATTACAAAATAATAGGTTATGTAGTATTTATAACATTAATCATTAACGAATTAAAGAGACTATACCTTTTCTGCGTAGTTACGTTTAATAATTTGATAAACAATGAACAAAATATTTCATAGCACGCATATCAGCTTATTTTGTTGAGTTTATCTCGAATTAGTGTGGTTTCGACAGACTATTCAAGTAACGGCTTTAAGAAGTTCTGTGTTCGATCGAATGCGAACAGCATTTGAGTGGAGCTTTTAGAAAAAGCGCATAAGCATAACATGCATGAGTGTCGTGGAACACTCGGTTGGAACAAAGTTCATTTCGTAGTATATTATTATTGATTAACAAATACAAATAAATGAAGTACTAGTAGTCTATTAAAATGAAGCGTCATTTAAAATAAAATAGTATTTTTTTCACGGCAAGATAAGAAAAAGTGCGAGGGAGATGGATATTATTCCATCTCGCTTCCTTATAACCGCCAAAGCCATCTACACTACGTCAGAAGGGGTCGTGAAAGAAAAATCTTACACTTTTTGTCGCCTAGCCCCCATCCACCAAATCCGTGCCGTCCGATAAAGAATTCCTTCCAAAAAAAAAAACAAGGCTTCGTTTAAAAAGCAAAGATGTTATAAATTTCTTTCATTCATATCATTGTTATTTAATTTTACTGCTACTAGTGTAGTAGACACTAAGATTTTCTCCTTTGTCATTGCGGCGTTTTACATACATAAAATGCACACAGATGAACATATTTTCTAGTTCGTGATTTCTCCGCGTTTATGTGAAAAACGTCTCTTGTTGGTCCGCTTAGTGAACAATATAAATTCTTATTATAAATTTCACTTTAACGTTGAACTGCAGTTACGCGACACACATTCTAACATGAAAGAAGTCTCCTCGACGTTCAAGCGCCAGAAAAGAAAATATTACTATAATTTTATTTTTAATTTTATAAATATAATTTTATAACGTGGTAGAGCCGTGCTGCAGCTATATTAGTAGTATAGTTGTAGCACGAATGCTTCGGCTCGACCGGGGTAGGACCACGCTCTCACAGAATACCAGCGTAAAATAGCAGCTTGACACTGCTGTTTTTCATATGGTGAGTGTAGAGAACCGGAGACCCATTTTACTGGAAAAGAGGTATTCCATCTTAGTCCTCACGGGTGACGGCGCATCTGCATTTTGATTCTTTATTGAGGATAAATGTAGATGTCTATGGGCCGCAGGAACCATTTACCATCAGGTGGACTGTGTGCTCGTTTGCCACCCTAGCCTATAAAAAAAAGAACATAAATAACTGTTATTCCCACTTAAAGGCATGTACAACATTTAATTTAGTCTTGTTAAGTTTAGAACGCAATATACGCCCTTAATTATTATCATTGATTATTGCATACTTAATTTAAGTGTTAACTATCTCTATATCTCTTTCTTTCTATTGTCATTTAGTAAGGAGAGACAGGGCAACTTTAAACTTTTCTTAAATTTGACGCCGAATTTTATGAGTAAGACTGATAATTGTTAACGATGAGACGTAGTGATGGAATTCGATTCATGTTGGATTAGTTGGTAGGGCATCATCATCACCCCGATCATCAACATAGCCCTACGCAAGACCACTGCTGAACATAGGCCTCCCCCAAGGAATACCACAGAGCACGCACTGAACCACCTGATACCGTAATATAGATTACTAAAATATTACATTCTGGAGAGTAGAACAACATGAATGAGTTGGAACGTACCTGCATTGGGCAGCTCGTGGCGACCAGATGCGAGAAGTCAACGATGTCGCTGAAGAAAACGGTCACACTGTCGTAACTCTCCGCCTGGATGGGTTCCCCGCGTTTCAAAGCTTCTGCTATGGTCCTGTATGAGAAAATCAACAAGGAAAGTTGAATCAGAAAAATTGAAAGAGAAAATTAAATATTTTATTCAAACACTATATTATACGTGGTACAGCCATGCTGCAGCTATATTATGGTTGTAGCACGAATGGGTCGGCTCGACCGGGGAAGGACCACGCTCTCACAGAATACCACCGTAAAATAGCAGCTTAACACTGCTGTGCTTCGTATTGTGAGTGTAGAGAACCGGAGCCCCTTTTTACTTGATACGAGGCATTTCATCTTAGTCCTCAGAGGTGACAACGCATCTGAATTTTGATTCTTAATTGAGGATGAATGTAGATGTCTACGGACTGCAGCATCCACTTACCATCAGGTGGACTGTGTGCTCGTTTGTCACCCTTATCCTATAAAAAAATACAAAAAGAAAACAAACATATATGTACAATTACACAGTAATAGAGCCATGGTAGCTCAGGAGCTAAGTGCACGCCGGGAATTTCACTTTATGTGAGCAACCCAGGTTCGATTCTCGTCGATACCAATGAAATTGTTAAGTTCGGCGGTGAAGGGAAACAAAGTGAAGGAACACGTACGGTGAAGAAAGAGACCTGGATACCCAATTGCGGGGTAATTATGCATGGTATCTTAGAGGTCAGGGGTGACAACGCATCTGCATTTTGTTTCTAAACCGATGATAGACTATGACATTGACGTTGTAGTTAATTTATCCTCTATTAAAAAATAAAAATGCGTTGTCATCCCTAGCGATTAACATGAAATACCTTTTTACTATTAAAATGGTAGGTATTAAACAAAACAGCAGGGTTGGCAAACTGTGCGAGTGGTCAGGCCCTCCCTATCTTAATTATTCGATAGTGGCATTTCGTTTCTTTATACAATATGGATGACAAACGAGCATACATACCACTTTGATAGTAAGTAGATCCTGTAGCCCATAGAAATCTACATCTATCCTCGAATAAGATTTGAAGTGCAGATGCGTTGTAACATCTGGAATGCCTCGTTTCAAATAAAAAGGGTTCTTCAGTTACTACAGCACCTTACGAAACACAACAGAAATTAACGCTGCTATTTTAGACTGCTATTATAGTATAGCTGCAGCGTGGCTCTACAACGTTAATTTAAAGTGTCTGTAATATCTAAATAGTTGTAATGTAAATGTGCACAGCATCCATTTAGCATCAGGTGTGGTCGTTAGTCACCCTTATTCTATAAAAACGAGGCCTCTGCCTAGCAGTGGAACAGTATGTAAGCTTTATAGTTACCTACCTTTCACGATAATAACTTCTTATATTAGGTAGTTAAGGAAAAATGTGTTTGTAGTTACGCATACCCATCTTCCAGGGAAAAAAACATCAGCGTTTGAAAAGAAAAAAAATATTTTTTCTATATTGGTCTGATAGCTCTGTGCAGGCGTGAAATAATTTTAATTAAACTAGATTTTACGGATTTTATCGCGTATATAATAACTAATTTATTTTAAATGTGTAGTGTGTCTCCAGTTTTGGAGGAGGAAACAGGGAAATACGGAAAGGTTTTTCATAGTTTTAAAAGGTCCGAGCTGCAGTTGTCTCTCTCGGTTGTCTAAGTAAGGGCAACAGCAATAAGTCGTTAGAAGAATATTATTTAAATAAAATTGTGGCTTTCTCACCTTGGTAGCATCCTATGTAGCAGGTCATCGGTTTTTCGCTTCTCCTCTGATAGTTTGTTAGTTTTCTCTTCGACGAGCGCTTCTAGATTCGAAGCGCATTTCTCCATCATGGCCAGCATATTGTCGAAAGTGTTGATTTTCCTATTCGAAAAAAAAGCAAATCTTATATATATTACTAGCTGACCAGGCAGACTTTGTTCTGCACTTTTCGACGACCCTTCATATAAAAAATCCTTAAATTCGTAATAAACAAATATTGAGTGTCACTTATCAGGATAAAAACTATCCTATCTCTCAAATTGGACCAAACTGCACAGTGTGCAAAATTTCATTGAAATCAGTTCAGTAATTTAAGAGTTCATCGCGGACAAACAACGTGACACGTAATTTTTATATATAAAGATAATGTTCACCGGACCGAGTTCCGGCCATGAATAGTATTGAATTTTAAACTAAATCTTATAATAATTATACTAATATTTACGTTACTAAAGATGTAATAAAATATATAAACGATCCTCGATATAAAGCCAATATACAAAAACTCAGTTAAAACGAAAAAAAGTTTTTTAGGTGGTAGAGCCAAGCTACAGCTATATTTGTAGTATAGTTGTAGCACGAATGAGTCGGCTCGACCGGAAAAGGATCACGCTCTCACAGAATATCAGCGTAAAATAGCAGCTTAATTCTGCTGTGTTTCGTATGGTGAATGTTGAGAACCGGAGGCCCTTTTTACTGGAAAAAAGGCATTCCATCTTAGTCCTCAAGGCTGACAACGCATCTGCATTTTGATTCGCAAACGAGGATAGATGTAGATGTATATGGGCCTCAGCAACCACTTACCATCAGGTGGACTGTGTGTTCGTTTGTCACCCTTATCCTCTAAAAAACACTAATATTATTTAAAAAACTTATTACAACATAAAATAACAGCAACCCTAACGGTAATATGACCTTTGCTAATTCACGAAAGTGGCAACTAAATAAGTCAATTTTATCATGCACAAAGCTGACTACGAAGAGGGCTCGCGCTAGAAGCGTTCATGACATTAAATTAGTTCGTAATAAAGGCGGATGCCTTCGTCTCGTCAGGTAACGGTCCGGCACACATAGGTTCAAATGCCGCGGAACTCCCGGGTTATGTTGTTACCCAGCAGCCTATTTACCTATACCTATTTGCATTATATATGCAAGAGGAGACTCTCCACGTGCTTCTAATTTATTATATCCCACCATAATACTTAGTACAAATAGAGCAAGTTACATCAAGTGGTAAAATGGATAACCGGTAGAAATGATGAGAACCTGTCCCCAGATGTGGAACGTGTATATAGGTAGTAACATTACTTCAACGTCACTGTTAAAATATCTACTTACATGCCGGCATGCATATCCTTAAGCCGCAGCCACACAAGACGGAGATCAGGTCTACGGTCGGGACGCTCGCTCCAGCAAGCGTTCAACACTGCTAACACTGACGGTCGTGCCGCCAATCCGCTAAGCGGGGGGCGGAACAGCACGCCACCGATTGGATGGCGGACCCGGCCGATTATTTCTGTTTTAAAATAAAAAAAAACACTTTTATACCCCATTTAGACTCTCGCCTCGCGACTCGCCTCGTACCTCGCCTCGCAGTTCGCGTGTTGTTGCGATGTAACGAGTGCCTGTTTACACTCTCGCGATGCGTTCAGTTTGCGTTGGACCAGCAACGATGGAAGACGTCGAAATAATAGTGGCATCAACTATTGCCTTAATAAATATTTATCGATGCTTGACCATTTTAAAAAGAAGGAAATTAAAAAAATTCATAGATTGCTTTTTTTTTCGTAGGTGTTGACGAAAGGTAGCCATAAGCGCATTCTTTTTTACTTTGAGCTCTGCTAGCGGTCTGCACATAACCTCGGAAATTCTATTCCACGCATCATTTACTTTTTGGGTATTTATATGCATAATATGCTTTGGATCCCAAATTATTCGCTCTAGAGCTCTAGCTGATAGAATTCCAAGAACTGCAGCGTTTCTTCTTGCGACCAGTCCATTTTTAATTGAAGTAAAGATGAGACGTATTTACGCTACCAGGTTTTAAAACCAGGTATTCACTTCAAAGTACGGCGCTCTGGTACGAGCAAAAAATACTGCGTAGGAAAATTATCCACATCTCAATAGTAATAAGAAACTCAATCGTATTTGTGAACGAAAAATACTTTGAACTTCAAAGTATTTTTTTATTTATACGACTTTGCTCTTTTTTCATAATAGGATAACATGGAATACGGGTGAAATTCCTATGCAAGTATTTTCAAATTTTGACACCACTTCCCTTCCTTCCATCCTTTTAAGACCAAAAATTACTTGCAAGTATGAAAATACTTGCATAGGAAAACGATCCATATCTCAATTATATTAATTAATAAAAGTTTTAAAATTTTTAAAACTTTTATTAATTAAGAGTCCTAAGCCAAAAAGTAGGAAGGAAAGATTTCATTTCGTTAACAAAAAAATTACAAACGTTCAGTATAAATTTTTGCCCGAATCAAATTAGGCATTCATATATATATTGACACTAACAAATACTTTCAAGTATTTTTAAAACCGGGTTTTCGACCCTGGTATTTTTCCATACTCGTACTTAGAAGCCCTGGTATTAAATTTTGCAAGTATGTCTCATCTCTAAATTGAAATCGAACGTGTAAACCCAACCAAACAACACAACCTACACGGAAGGGCGCCGTAAACAAACTGAAACGAGAGCGCGAGTGTAAACACCACGCTCGCGTCGCTCGCGAGGCCCTTTGCCTCGTGCCCAAAAAACCGCCTCCGACGCGAGCGCCGCGAGTGGCGAGGCGAGCTGCGAGGCGAGCCACGAGCTAGCGTTTACACTCGCGCCTCGTGGCTCGCCTCGCGACTCGCCTCGTCGCTCGCGCGAGAGTGTAAATGGGGTAGAAGCTTTAGCTCCCTTATCAATCCGTTTATGGTCAACTTTAGAATATGGATCTCTATTATAGTAAGTGTTGATAAAGTTATCGAGTGGATGTACGCAAAGTAATTTTTGCCAACTTTAATATAATGGATTTCCGCAAAGTAACGCCTGATTATATTAATCTATTAATCTCCTATAGTAGTAAATATATGCTGTTATCATGAAAAACAAGTAGATGAAATGAGTTCCCGACAAGGTGGAGCCACGCTGCAGCTATATTAGTGGTATAGTTGTAGCACGAATGGGTCAGCTCGACCGGGGAAGGACCACGCTCTCACAGAATACCAGCGCAAAATAATAGCTTAATCCTGCTGTTTCATATCGTGAGTGTAGAAAGCCGGATATCCTTTTAACTTGAAACGAGGCACTCCATCTTAATTCTCAAAGGTGCCCACCTTAATCCTTAATTGAGGATATATGTAGATGTCTATGGGCTACAGCAAGTACTTACCATCAGGTAGACTGTGTGCTCGTTTGTCATCATTATCCTATTATAAAAATATATAACATAATGATGTTGTACGTGTGGACATTGTAATCGACAGACATTTACAGTAATCCTCTATTAAAAACTAAAAATAGAAATGATTTGTCACCCCTAATAACTAAATTGAAATGCCGTTTTACTATTAAAATGGTATGTTGTAAACAAAACAGCAGGATTGGCAAACTGTGTGAGTAGTCCCTCTCTGGTTGGGCCTAGCCTATCTTAATTATTCAATAGTGGCATTTCGTTTTTTTTTATAAAATAAGGGTGTATACGAGTATACAGTATACAGTCCACATGATGGTTTTGATGATATATTTGATCATATAGCCTATAGAGATCTATATCTATACTCGATTAAGAATTAAAATGCAGATGCGTTGACACCCTTGAGGAGTAAGACGGAATGCCTCGTTTCCAGTAAAAAGGGTTTCCAGTTACTAAAGCACCTTACGAAACTACAGAATTAAGCTGCTATTTTACGCCGGCATTCTGGTATGGCTGCAGCGTGGCTTTATCATAAAGTGTCCGCCTGTGATATCTAAATAACTGCTTTTTATTGAGCTCAAAGAGTTATTTGCATAGAAGTAAGACATGAATACCATTAAAAATATCTGTAGGTTAGTCTCTTTCAGTATGAACTGATCTGATGACTGAAACGATTGTGATGAAACTTTACGAACAGATAGAAAGAGTGATCTAGACTATATTTAAACCGGAAAACTTAGCAATGTTGATATTTTTAGTCGTTGATGAATATCTTAAAAATTTAAAATTTTGTACAACCGACATCAATATAAATAAAATGAGAACATCATCAATGTAGTCGAAGCCAATTAAGTAAAAAAGATCAGAAATCAAAGTCAGATCTTGATCAAATGTATACGGAGCCACAAGATAAGCACCAGCCTTCAAATAAAAAAAGAATCATCAAAATCGGTTCACCCAGAAAAAAGTTCGGAGGTAACACATAAAAATACAGACGAATTGAGTACCTCCTCCTTTTTTTGAAGTCGGTTAAAAAAACCTAAATTAGTAAATAAATTATATTAACAGATACCACCCAGGCTTAGCCAGGGCTGATTACTCGTTAATTATATAAAATAATTTTTAATTTGAAATGCCTTTATTTATTTATTTATTTTTATTTCTTTAAACTTTTATGCACAAAAGAAAAATCGTACATATGGCGGACTTAATGCCTTAAGGCATTCTCTCCCAGTCAAACATTAGGTTTAGCAGAGATAAATATATAGAAGGTAGTGCAGTAAAAGTATACTGACAACGAGAAAAACAAAATCGAAAATAAAGGAGTCTTAAATTACATTGAAGTAATAATTCAGTCTTATCCTGCAAGTGTTTGAAACTAAAAGTTAAAAGTTTTAGTTTCAAACACTAATTCAGTCTTATACTGCAAGTGTTTGAAACTAAGCCAGTAGGTAACAAACAAGTTCGACCTTTCGGTTACGTCTTTAGTTTACGGAAGTTGTCAGTAGCTCAGCAACTATGATAGAATAGGCATTATTCAGTATTGATTTTATTTTCAAAACAGAAAATTGGGAGAAAATGCCAAAAGGCATTAAGTCCGCCCTTTATAATCGTTTTTATTAAGGTGTTTTACAATAAAGTAGAAATAAATAATGTTAGCAATTTAATATACCAGTGGTAGAGCCACGCGGCAGCGTTTGCTGTCGCACGGATGGGCCGACTCGAACCGGGATGGTACCACGACCTCACAGAAAACCAGCGTGAAGTAGAGGTTTACCTCTGCGTTTCGCTTGGTGAGTGCAGGTGGCCGGAGGCCCTTTTTACTGAAAATGAGGCATTCCATCTTAGTCCTCACGGGTGACAACGCATCTACATTTTGATTTGTAATAGAGGATAGATGTAGATGTCTATGGGCCGCAGCAACCACTTACCATCAGGTGGACTGTGTGCTCGTTTGTCACCCTTATTCTATAAAAAAAAATAATATACCTATGTACCTATGTAACAATTATTTGCATAATATACTTGGGTTTTATACCATAATGTTTACTGTTCTGTAAATACAGGAGTAACAGGACATTGAACCAATGAAAGCAATTTATTTGCAAGTACAATATTTGTCAAGAATTATTGTCGTTTTTTGTTTGACGGTACGGTGGTGCAGTGGCTAGGGTGTTTGGTTATAGCTCTATGGGCCGCAAGTTAGATTCCTGCATCGAACAAGTATTTAGTTTTGCAGTCTGGAAGTAGCTGTAATATCATAACAACATGTTGACCTCAAATTGTCCTGACTAAGCTTTTGATATTAGATTACTCGTAAACATCATGATGATTGCAAGTAGCCATGATTTTACAATAACATGTTGACCACGAATTGTGGCGATTAAGCCATTTTTTCAGTAATCCAATATCAAAATATTGGATTACTGGAAACATGCTATGTAGTGTAACGTTATAGAAGACGCTGACTCCACTGTATCATAGTATAAAGAGAGGCCAAGTAGGTTAACTCCGGCACAATCCGCGATATAATTGCCTACTCTCTCAGGGTTGTCACTGTCACCAAATCATTAGTTTAAAGCCCGGCCCTATATCTATAATAAAAAATTGAATAAAGCGACTAAAATATTGTAAAAAAAAAACATCGTACAATAACATAAAATTACTAACGCCTGCCACTTAGACTGTAATCAATTTTTTGTTCTGTTATTATTATTCGAACTTTGCTCTATTTATCTGATTCACAATTAGTCAATTACTTATTTATAATTATGATTTTATAACCGTAAGTAGGTACTTAGTTACTATTCTTCCTCTGTCTGATAGACAACTGATACAACAAAAGTAAGTAAGTAGGTATCTCATCGTCAAGTAAAAATTATATGCTATAATAAGTGACTCGCTTACGTGACGCGCGAACCTCGTGCGGTGTTAGCCTCGACTGGCGCACTGAGAAATACTTCGAGATTGTGTTTAAGTGTTCGTGCGGCGCCTCATAGATACTATGGCGCAAACAAACAAGCCGCGCGCAGTGCGTTTGTATGAAGATAACGTACTTCCCCTCTCTTTATACTATGACTGTATAGTTGTTATTGCTGGTCAAACGAAAGCGTCATACTTTCAGTCAACAGACTTGTTTTGACCATCCTATAAAAGCCGTTGCATTTAGAATAAGATTCATTATAGTTCTCATCGTAGTAATGTAATCACTTAGTTAAGGAAGTCAGTATTGCACTGAATTAGTTTTAATACATTATTGTAATGTAATAGTTATTTAGTTAGTTGCTTTTTTTTAGGATAAGGGTGACAAACGAGCACACAGTCCACCCGGTGGTAAGTGGTTTCTGCGGCCCATAGACATCTACATCTATCCTCGATTACAAATCAAAATGCAGATGCGTTGTCAGCCGTGAGGACTACGATGGAATGCTGCATTTTCAGTAAAAAGGATCTCCGGTTCTCTACACTCGCCACACGAAACACAGCAGCGTTAAGCTGATATTTTACGCTGGGATTCTGTCAGAGCGTGGTCCTTCCCCGGTCGAGCGAACCCATTCGTGCTACAACTATACTACTAATATAGCTGCAGCATGGCTCTACCACGTACAACGTGTTTTTAAAGAGCTTCAGCACCGCCCCCGAAACTTAACTATTTATATAAAATTTCAGATCTGGATCAGCCAGAGAGGACAGACACTAGAAATTTCTAGTGTAAGGGTGACTTTTTAAAAATTAGGAAAGAAGTAGTCCTAGGAGTAAGAAATGCTTTTTTATACCTAAGAATTTCACAGGTTAGGTAGTACTGTTAATATTATAAGTAACGCACTACGCGGTTCAACTCTTGTCGGTGCGTCAATAACAATCTAACAATCACGACGCGCAAGTCATTAGCAAGTAACAGTTAATATATTTTATTAAAATTACATAAAACAATTGTATGTTTTTATTAATTACTCAAACATATAGATTAACCTATTATAAATAAAATTGAAGTGTATATCTGTAATATCGAAATAACTGTTTTTTTATTTAGCTGAGGGCGTTTTTTTTTATAGGAGAGGGGGCAAACGAGCATGCGGCTCACCTGATGGTAAGTGACTACCGCCGCCCATGAACAACTGCAACACCAGGGAGGGAATTGCAGATGCGTTGCCGGTCTTTTAAAAAGGAGTACGCTCTTTTCTTGAAGGTCCCTAAGTCGTATCGGTCCGGAAAAATCGCTGATGGTAATCGATTCCACAAGAAAGTCGTGCGAGGAAGAAAACATCTTCTAAATCGCACAGTGGTGGACCGCCAATCATCCAGATGGTGTGGATGGTATCGGGAGTTCTGCCGCGATGTGCGTTCGTGAAATTTGGCGGCTGGGATTAATCCGAACAATTCCTCAGAGCACTCCCCATGGTAGATGCGAAAGAAAATGCAAAGAGATGCAACATCTCTTCGCAGTGCCAATGAATCGAGCCGAAAAAAATAAATAAATAGTAATGTTTTAGATTTTGGTCTGTCTATCTGTACCGGCTAATTTATAGAATGGCTGAACCGATTGTAATGAAACTGGACGAGCAAACAGAGAAAAATGCCAAGAGTGATTCATATTATTATTATTATTATTACTTAAAACACACACAACATTCACCATTATACCGCATGTGTTCATTCAGTCATTTTCATGGGTTCTGTGGCCTCCATGTAAAACAAATTATACCAGTACATATCTTTATTACTTAAATAAATAATTTGGTATTTAGTTTAGAACTGATATAATCTAACTTGAAGTACCTACCTACCAAACTTTGTTGTTAATTATTACCAGGGATTGAATACCGGTACCAATTTCGGTTCTGGTTCTTCATTTAGGTTCTTATAAAGGTTCCTCTTTTCGGTACGGTTCCTGTTCCGGTATCGGTTCCGGTTCGGGTTCCGCTGTACCGGTTCTAAATACCGGTTCCGAGAACCTATAATCAAATCTCTCCAAATCCGTAGATTGGTATAAAAAAATCTGTACAATTCCGTAGACGCTATTTCAGAATATCCGTTCCTTTGATGATCGATAATATTTGTTTTTGAAGTTAGTTGATAAATTCATTCTGACATGGAAAATTCTTGCTGTAAGTTTAAATGTAGTATAACATCGAATCAAGCTACACATGTAAGAAAAATAAACCATAAAAATTGATTATAATTAAATGTTTTTTTTTTAATTAAATAATATTTAGTAAACAACAAATAAAGTAACTATACACACTTTAATATTTGTGGATAGTTATACTTAAAAAATAACGTTACAAACTTGATTATAACGACTTATTAACATGGATTTTAATTTCTGGTTTTCGTTAGTTTATTATTTGATATGTTACGGTGTTTCAGACTCGGGTGATTTATGTCACAATGAAAAACTATAGCTGTGTAGTGGCGGTTAAGAATATCTGTGGGTGTTGTAAGAGGCGACAGTGGGATACAGTCAGGAGATGGGCAGCAGCATCTTCCTAATAACAGCAATATCACAATAAAAAACTGCGGTTGCTAACCCGCTCGCCAAGCGTGGCAACTATGGCAATATACCCCCCAAAATAAATAAGGTTACTAAGAGACGGCGCCCAGTCCCCGTCGGCCCCGCTATTCCTGGCTACGGTAGCGACCATGGTAACGGCGGGGCAGGCGTGCTAAGAATCTACGGTGGAGGTTCGGTTGCCACCTACGACGACTCGAACTGGCAACTTATAACGCACGCACCCTGAGGACTGACGAGAAGATCCTGGAGCTGGAAGAAGAGATAGACAAGTTGCGATGGAATATTATAGGACTATCCGAGGTCCGAAGAGAGGGAGAGGACACGGTAATCCTCGAATCCGGCAACTTGTTCTATCACCGGGAGGGCGACTACCTGTCTGCAAGGAGGTGTCGGATTTATCGTCCACAAGTTTCTCGGTTAACAACGTTGTAAAGATTGGCAGTGTGTCGACGAGGGTCGCGTACCTTATACTCAGAATCACTAAACGGTATTCGCTGAAGGTCATACAGGTTTACGCACCAACCTCGACACACCCCGATGAGGAGGTAGAGGAAATGTATGAGGATATGTCTAGAGCTATGCATTCCTCCAAAAGCCACTACACGGTGTTAATGGGAGACTTCAACGCAAAACTAGCCACAAGAGAGAACGGTGAGCTGAAAGTAGGGAAATTTGGCATAGGGCAACGGAATCAAAGGGGCCAGCAGCTGGAAGAGGTCATGGAGAAAGAGGGACTCTTTATGATGAACTCTTTCTTCCAGAAGCGGTCCCAGAGAAAGTGGACCTGGTCGAGCTCCGACGATTCGACAAAAAATGAGATTGACTTCATTATGACGACCAGACAATAACTGTTCAGTGATGTCTCAGTGATCGCGAGGGTGAAAACCGGCAGCAATCACCGAATGGTGACAGGTACACTGAACCTAAACGTTAAGTAGGAGAGGACACGTCTAATGAAGTCAACGCTCCGTCTCCCTCGTGCTTCTACTCTGAAGTCCCGAAACCTTTCAGCTCGAGCTACGAAACCGTTTTCAGTGCCTAGAAGGTTGCAATGTAGTGGACGATCCGACCGCATGGGCAGTTTTCACGAGCTTGTCATTCATACAAGCTCGTGAAAACTGTCCATGCGGTCGGAGCTAAGTTTAGCAAGACCCGCCGCAGAAAAATATAAAAACTCTCCGATCACACTCTTAATCTCATGGCTGTTAGACGGGATATGAAGCTGCAGTCTTCAGCAGATTTGACAGCACACACGCAACTGAACGGACAGATCTCCAAATGCATGCGGCGGGACTTACGCAACTTTAATATTGCTCTTATTGAAGAAGTGATCGAGCGGAACCAGGGCACCAAAGATTTTGCTAGAGATCTGTATGCCGGAAAGAGCCAACTGTCGAAGCTGAAGAGCGAATGTGGCAGCGTTGTTTCCGGGACACCTGAGATTTTGAGTGAGATTGAGAGGTTCTATGGGCAGCTGTACACATCATCGTTGGAGCCACACGTATGAGTAACGATCCAAGAGCGAGTCTTATCCGACACTATTCCGATGATATCCCGGACGTCAGTCTGAGAATGGCTCTCCAGCACCTTAAAAACTGCAAGGCCCCAGGCGAGGATGGAATTACAGCGGAGCTTCTGAAAGCAGGTGGAAAATCGGTACTTGAAATCCTTCAGAAGCTCTGTAATTCCGTCCTCCATGGTGGCATTACACCGGAGGCGTGGATCAGAAGTGCGGTGGTCTTATTCTTCAAGAAAGGTGACAACGCTCTCTTGAAGAAGTACAGGCCGATTTTCCTTCTGAGCCACGTCTACGTGCTGGTTTCGAGAGTCATTACCAATCGTCTCGCGCGCAGTATTGACGACACCAGCCTCCCGAACTAACCGGTTTCCGAAAGGGCTTTAGCACCATAGACCACATACATAACCTTCGGCGAATTGTACAGAAGTCCGTGGAGTACAATTTGCCTTTGATTCCGTCGAAATTTGGGCGGTGCTGCAGTCCCTTCAACGGTGCCAAGTTGACTGTCGGTATATTGAAGTGCTTAAGTGCTTGTACAGTAGGGCTACGATGGCTATCCGAGTACAGAACCAGAGTATGAAACCTATCCAACTGCAAAGCGGTGTAAGACAGGGTGATGTTATATCCCCGAAACTCTTCACCGCTATATTGAAAGACGTTTTCAAGCTTCTCGACTGGAAAGGATACGGTATTAACATCAATGGCGATTACATAACTCACCTTCGATTTGCCGACGATATAGTCCTTATGGCAGAATCGCTGAAAGACCTTAGCACTATGCTCAATGACTTCATGCTCAATGCTCCGTGGCGCAGTGGCTTAGCAATGAGTTATTGCGCTAGGGGTCGCGGGTTCGAATCCCGCACGGAACAAATATTGTATGGCCTACAGATAATTGTTCCGGGTCTGGATGTTTGTCCTCGTGCAATTTATGTTTGTAAACTGCCTCCACGATACAGGAGAACATCCTAGTGTGGGGGTAACGTTTTTTTTAAAAAAAAAAGAAATAATGTCTCCCAACGGATAGGTCTAAAGATGAACATGGGCAAAACAAAGATCATGTTTAACGTCCCTGTCACACCTATTCCGGTAGTTGTTGGGAGCACTAAGCTCGAAGTTATTGACGAGTATGTTTACCTGGGACAAATAGTCCGACTAGGTAAGTCCAACTTAGACCGAGAGGTCAATCGACGGATTCAACTCGGTTGGGCAGCGTTCGGGAAATTACGGCACATCTTCTCGTCAGGTATACCTCAAAACTTAAAAACGAGACTGTACAAAGTGTGTGTTGCCAGTGATTACTTATGGAACTGAGACGTGGTCGTTCACTGCTGGCCGGATGAGGAAGCTCAAGGTCACTCAGCGAGCTATGGAGAGGGCTGTGCTTGGAGTTTCTCTGCGTGATAAACTTCGAAATGGGGATATGCGCAGTAGAACCAGAGTAACCGACATAGCCCAACTGATTAGTGAGTTGAGTGACAATGGGCCGGCCATAAAGCTCGAAGAACCGACAACCGATGGGGAAAAAAGATTCTCGAGTGGCGGCCTCGTACCGGCCGACGAAGTGTGGGGCGTCCCCCCACTAGATGGAGTGACGACCTGGTAAGATATGCAGGAAGTCGATGGATGCAGGTGGCTCAAAACCGTGCTTTGTGGCATTCCTTGGGGGAGGCCTATGTTCAGCAGTGGACTTGTTAAGGGCTGTAATGATGATGATGATGAAAAACTATACAACTAAGAACTTTGAGAAATTCGAAAAAGAAAGATCGAGGAAAAGCGAAGAATAATCCGGCAGATTTTTTTTAATAATTGTAAAAACAAATGGGATAGTATGGATTAGAAAAATTTTAAACATAAGTGAAAATTCAATAATCTATAAAAAGGTTATAAGCGGTTATATTAACTGCCTATTTTTCAAGAAGAAAGAAGAAACAAACGTACCTAATTTAATTCAAAATATCTAAGCTATTAACATTTGAAATCGATTAACGTCACAAAAATTTGACATATATGGGTAAGAATGGTTTTATTTTAATACGGATAGCATAGAATTAATTATTAAATATAATTTAATACAGACAACATTAGAAGAAGAGAGAGAGAATGACATTGTCGGCAAGTTCACACTCATGATAAAAAAAATCTTGTTAAGTTTATAAAAATTCCGTATATCTATAGAAAATTCGTAGAGTTGGCAACACTGCATTGATATGCAACATAAGATCCACCAATACAAATGTGATATTTTACAAACTCCCATCTTCTCACACTCCGCCGCGCGCCGCATCGCGCCGTCCACCCGACCGCACCTCAAACAAGTTTGGACTCGCTTTCGCTTTACTTAGGAACCGGTAAAATAAAGGTCCTTAAAGGTTCTAATTTAGGTTCTGGTTCCTGTTCCGGTATAGGTACCGAAACCCCTAAATACCGGTTCTATACCGGTATTTTGGGACCGTTTTCAATCCCTGATTATTACATACTAATTTTGTGAACATATATTATATCAGAATCTCTTGATAAAGAGTAATTGTGTTCTGTGATCAGAATATGTCACACGGATGGGCCGGCTCGAACCGGGGTGGTACCACGACCTCACAGAAAACCAGCGTGAAGTAGAGGTTTACCTCTGTGTTTCGCTTGGTGAGTGCAGGTGGCCGGAGGCCTTTTTCACTGGAAATGAGGCATTCCATCTTAGTCCTCACGGGTGACAACGCATCTACATTTTGATTTGTAATAGAGGATAGATGTAGATGTCTATGGGCCACAGCAACCACTTACCATCAGGTGGACTGTGTGCTCGTTTGTCACCTTTATTCTATAACAAAAAAAAAGAATACAATTTTTGAAATGTTTGTTTTATATAATATCTGTCAGCATGTGGTTATTGTGTTGTACAGTACATTTTTGTAGACCAAATAATGAGAAAAATAAAACAATTGTCATTTTGTAACAAATTATATTGTTTTTATTATGTATTTGCTCAAAAATGCAGATTAATATTTCATATAACGATTGTCGTTTTATACAATTTTTCTACCGATTTCAAAAAGCAGGAGGTACTCAATTAGACTGTATGTTTTTTTTAATGTGTGTCATCTTATAATTTCGTTCTACGTGAACTGATTTCAATAATTCTTTTTTTATTTGAAAGCGTGTGCAAGTGGAATATAAAATTTACTCCAAAATTCGCGAACTCGGAGTCATATTTCATAGTTTACACAGGAGTATTTTAAGCTTACCTACTTATTAAATCAACTAGTGTGGAGGCATAAAAAAATAATAATACATTTATTCACAAGAAATATAGTACAAAGATATCTGTTTAAATAATATATGTCACCAGTTTTGGTATATGAAAACTTGTTAGAAAATATAATAAATAGTAAATAACAATTAAGTATGAATCAATTAACAATTTTATTTATTTAATAATCATAAAACATGATTAAAGAAGAAACATTTTAAAGTTAATATAAACGTTTTTTATTTTTAGCAGTTCATTTACCGAATTAACTTGTTCTTCCAAAAGCCATTTTAATTTATTACGACTAATTCGATCACAATTAATTGCCTTATTTCATTTGGAATTTAATTAAAAACTTCAATGGCCTTCATATAATATTTTTTTGAGTACAGATTAGTTTTTACTGAAGGCCAAATATTTTTTTCTGAGTTACTGGTACTATATTTTACTGTAGCATTTAGTTTCGTAACAAATACCTTTTACGAACATTGTAATTTCAAAACTGTTTGCAGGAAACAAGTGGCCCGATGCCACAAATTGATTGTATAGCGTTTGTGCGCTACACGAGCACGGTTTATATCTGCTTAGTTTCCCCATAATATGAGGCCATGTCTTAACATTGCTACGGCATAATATGCACGATATTATGCTATAAGAGTAGTGTTTCTTGACAAGATTGAAGCTAGCTTTCGTAGAGAAAAATTAAATGGAAATTCTTTAGAACAAACTGTATATAAATAACGATCTTTTCAATCACAACATTTGTCTAAAATAAAACCTTAAACGGTGGCAGGCATTCAGTAACATTTTTTTCCATCATTATACTTAATGTCAAGTAATTGCGGATTATTTTTATTTTTATAGGTTTGCATAAATTTTGTTTTAGACTGCTTTTTACTTAGATTATAGTTGTTTCTTCATTTAACAACATTTTCAGTAATATAATTAATTTCCTTATCATAATGTCTATTACAACTACAATTAAAATTTATTTTCGGTAGTATTATAGAAATTTCGTTAGGAAATAATATTATTGTGTTATATTTAATATAATGTGGTAGGTCATTTTATGTAAATTAAAAATAATGGGTCTCAAAACACTTCTTTACAACACTTCGTAATAGTTTTGTACGTACCAAGGTGTAGTTTTTTTAAATTTCTTGCCATTGATTATCTTTTTATTTTAAGGGCGCGTTCCCACGACACGCACTGTGTAAATCTGAAATTCTAGTAATCTCTAGTGAACTTGGGAAATACTAGAATAATAATATGTTTACGCCAAACGTAAAATACCCAGATATTTGAAAGCAGCGCCAAAGGTGCGTGATACCTGGTACGTCAATCCACTTGCCAAACCGAACGATACAAGCAAATTCTCTCTACAACGGGAAAATCTCATTGGCTCATGCAATTTAATGGGGAGGAAAAGTCTCCCGCAGTAAGGATTTATTATAACGATGGTCAATTTTGAATAAAAATATTTAACTTTGACTTTGACCTTTACATCTAGTTCTGCGCTTACAATGAGTAGTGTGCATTGATATGGACCTTTAAAGTTATGTTTCCAGATGAAATATTCTTGACAAGGCCATTAAAAAGAAGTAAGTGGCTTCAAATGCGTTAGCACGTCTCACAGTCTGTAATTATTAACAAGCTTAATAAAATCACTACATTACGCCGAGTCTAGTCTTAATTTAAGCCCGTACACGTATTATAATGTGCGTACTATATTGTTTTGTTATTTTTTGCATTTAGATTTAAGTTGATAGAAATAGCTTTTATTAAAAAAAACGTTACGGGGATAACAGGATTTTCTCGAGTATCATGGAGGCAACTTATATACATAAATTGTACAAAGATCTCGACCAAATATTTGTAGGCCATACTAATACCTGTTCCGTGCGGGATTTGAAATCGCAGCGCTCAGCGCCGCCACTTAATGCTAAACCTCTGCGTTACGGAGCCTTCAAATGTCTTATTATTTTATTGTTAAGCGCCTTATTCATGGTCCATCCCAGCTGTACACCCGCTCAAGGCCACGGTATTTTTGTTAATAATATATTGTTAAAACGTAATAAAATGTCTTATTTCTTTCATTTATCATGTCACGGGGAATGCGCGTAAAGGTTTAATGATTAAAGGTAGATGATAGCAGAGCGAACGCATGTATGCTTCACACACACACGCATCACGCACACGATTACACACGATAGCACACGATCTAGTATGCTTGATGCACGACAGCTTTGACGTACGTCTGACTTATTCATTATTCATCAGTGCAACGCGAAACGTAGTGGGGAGGCTCATTACTGCCTTCCTGGAATGTAAATAAAATGCATCCGTCGTGTTTAGCAAACAATTAATAATAAATAATTATAAATAATTAGATATTATTAATTGATTGATTGCTTATTATTAATTACTTGCTGGACACGATGACGTACGTTAATAATCGAGTACGTCAATAATTACGTACGTCAAGCCTACTCACTGTCGTTTTGCGTCGTGCGTCGTGCATGACCTTAGCGGGATGATGACAACATAGACCGTCAATAAGGTGCTTTATACTAACTTTTACACCTGTGGTGTTACCTGCGTCCAATTTGGAATGTTTTCATCCCTAATCCCAGTCATAACTCACAATTATTATGAGATCGAATAGTACGGATAGCTTAAGCTACTACAGGAAAACTGTCTCATATTTCGGAATAATAATGATTGCAGTTTTTGTATATTTTTTGGCTAAGGCCTATCGAATAGTGAAAACCATCGACGTCAATACGTCATAAGGGGCAGCTACTGTCCAAATTTCAGATTTGTGCGTTGTTAGATGAGTTAGTCACCTAGGATATCTTATTTTATGTAAATAGATGTTTGGTGGTATTTCTAACTTTGTTTCATTCGACAGCAATAAATCTATTAAAATTCCAAAGATCTATGACGGGCGAGAAAATAATCTAGAACCTAAAAGACTAGTCTTCTCTTTCAGACGATCGAGTGAACCTACGCTGCACTTGCTTAGGTCACCTTTATAATGTCGATTGCTTGCTGATTTGATTGATTTGCTGTGATGAAAGGTAAACAACTCTTGCAATTTTAGACAGAGCTCGAATAAACTTATTAAATTCAAAAGCACGCATTATATTATTGATTAACGAATACAAATAAATAAATTACTAGCGACTATTAAAATGAAGCGTCGTTTAAAATAATATTTCCTTCATGGCAAGATAAGATAAAGAAAGGTAGATATTATTCCATCTCTCTCACACTAGAAAGGGGGTCGTGACGGAAAAATCTTAAGCCCGCCATACACGATCAAGTTTACCGTCATGTTTGCAGCGCGCTTGAAGCGGCGTCCGGTAAACTTGACGTTTGTATGGCTATCAGTGTGCATGACAAGTCTACTTGAAGCAAAAATTGAATTTCGATTCTGCCGACTTGATCAAGCTTGCAGCGTCATGTAAACTTGAACACATGTTGAGCGGTCAAGTATGCATGGCGTTAGTCGGAGCAATAAGCGAGAGATGCCATGGTTTCATCATGCAAACTTGACGGCAAACTTGAACGTGAGTGGTCTATATGGATGCACTGAAAACTTGATGCTGCTTCAAGCGCGCTGCAAACTTGACGGAAAACTGGATCGTGTATGGCATCCATTACACTTTTTCTCGCCTAGCACCCATCCGTCAAATTCATACCGTGCGATAAGGAACTTCGTTCCAAAAAAAAAATCACTCATCACGAAGAGCTTCTGTAACGGGAAAAGGTTTCAAGTACAAAAATTGCACATGAATAAACATAGACGGAAATATTGGTACTGTAGCGTACCGATACTTCCGTATATTCATTTCGTGTGTAACGAACCAGCGACTAGATAATTTTATTGGGCGAGTCACGCGCGACTTTGACTTGCTCACGAATTAATACAGCAATGCCAGGAGTAATCTAGGTTATATTTTATCCGAAAATTATGTAGAACTTTATGTTAAAATGAAAAACTGATAAAATACATGGAAAAAAGTGTAGAACAAAACTTTTTTGATTTGCAACTTTAAACAAAAATGGTCCTTACAATTGATCTTCCGTTTCTTACAATTTTTATGCAAAATCGATTTTCAACATATTTTAAACACCCATTTTACATCAAAACTTTGAGTGTTATAGGATAAGATGATAAAACCCTTTTTTATGTGAAGTTAATGACATGCATAGCATACATTTATGACAGCACGTAAAACATATACCGCATTACAACCTAGGGCCCACCTCAGACGACGAGTCTTTATCTTTAATTGTCACGCATCTGTATTTTGGTTAAGTTTCCAATAAAAAGGGACTCCGGTTCTCTACTGTCGCCATACGAAACACAACAGTATTTAGCTACTATTTTACGCTGGTATTCTCTTAGAAGAAAAAACATCAAGTAGTGAGTCAGAGCACAGGTGATTGTAAAGTTTACGTGGAATTCTACACTATGATCTGACATTTGATTGCCTTTATCGTTTAATCAATTGTATTAAAAAAATTAGCGGATGAATACTTACATCAAACTCGTGAAGAGACCTATACGTTGTAGGTCTAAGCAGCTTCATCAAAGTAGCGCCATCCGTCGGCGGGAGGCCATACCTCATGACTGCGGTGGCGCGCGCCCACAGTGTCACAGCATCGTATAAATGAGCAGCTTCTATTGGCACCTAATAGATATTATTTAAAATCTTAATAGTATTAAATTACTAATTGAAAATTTTTACTAGACTGCGTTAAGGATATAATATTTTCGATTGTATTTAGGTACATTTGTCTGTTTTATTTTTATTATTATTATTTTGGACTATTTATAAAGTATTCTCATCTGGTTGGGCTGAATACAACATATATAAAAGGAAATGATAAATAAACATTAAATATTATAACATAAATAAATATATAATACGTAAATATATAAAAACCCAACTAGATGGAAGCTCTTAGTAAGAGAAACCAAACGGCCGTAAGTGGAAGCTCAAGGTCGCTCAGCGAACTGTGGAGAGGGCTATGCTCGGGGTTTCTCTGCGTGATAAACTTAGAAGTTTGGATATCCGCAGTAGACCCAAAGTAACAGACATAGTCCAACGGATAAGTAACCTGAAGTGGCAATGGGCCGGCCATATAGCTTGAAGAACCGACAACCGATGGGGAAAAAAGGTTCTCTAGTGGCAGCCTCGTATCGGCGGACGAAGTGTAGGGCGTCCCCATACTTAGTGAGAAAAAGGCAACAGGGTTGTATTAGAATAGAAGCTTTACCATAAGGTAACCATCTTAATATTAAACTTGAAATTATTTAATTATTTCAAAATTTAGAATTCTTAACAGTAGCTATAACTCCGGTTATCAAAGTTACATGTATTCACTGATAATGACGAGATTTGGTGTCGCTACTTCATGTTTCATTGATCATTGTGTTGTATTGTTATCGGTATTTAATATTTGAACTCCTTGATGTTTAAATGGAAACATCTAATCGCTTCTAATTCTATCAAAAATAGATTCAGTGACTAAGGAAAATGATTGCTTTATTCACCGAAGCGTTCATTCAACGCTTGAAAACCTTTGTACAATTTTTTGTATCAACACAGAAAATGTATACATACTACAATATTATTCAAATGATTCTTCTTTTAGTAAATAGTAGTAGGATATTATACGTGAAAGGTGGTCTCATTTCAATTCAAAGAAAAAACGTCACCTTTACGGTGAAAAATGATGGAAAAATATTGGATGATGATTTTACCGTTATCGTTACAGCCTATTAAAGTCCACTGCTGAACATAGGCCTCCCCTATAGTTGCCACGCTTGGCAAACGTGTTGGCAATCGCAGTTTTTAGTCGTTATTAGGAAGACGCTGTTGTCCATCTTCTGATTTGTTTTCCTCTGTCGCTTCTTACGACAGCCACGGGATAATATGGGCTAGTGGGTATTCTTAAACCGCCAATACACGGTACATGATGATGATAATAATGATTTAAATGTATCTATTTTAGGTTATGTTAAAAGCTTGTTGCTTAAATAATGATTTCTTATATTTACGCGAACACTACACATTTAAATAAAACTATTTATTTAAGGATTTTATCACGTATATTAACTTATTTTATATTCCCGATGTTTCGAGCATTTTACAACGCTGGTCACGGGGGGACTGAGGTGTTTGAAGTCCCAATGTCATTGTTAACCACGGCTACCTACATATTAAAACGTCGGGAATATAAAATAAGTTAATAAACGCGATAAAATCCATAAAAACTAGTTTTATTTAAATGATTGTTGTTGTTTATAAAAAGTAAAAGTTGACTTCTAAAATTTAAAAGAATAACATAATTTCCACATAATACCTTAATTCATTACTTCTTCTATACACTATGTATATTACACACATCATCACATATTTACATTTAATAGTTTAATTTTAAATCTTTATTCATTAAAAAAAATTGCAAATTACAACAAGAGAGCCTTATAGAGAATATAAGATCTTTTTCTCTAAATTTCAACCTCTCCTTATTCTACATGATCATGAAACCTAAATAAAATAAGAACAGCAATATTTGTATCGATTCCATACCATCAGGTGGACTGTGGAGCGCACAGTCAACCTGATGGTAAGTGGTTGTTGTGACCCATAGACATCTACATTTATATTTTATATTTATATCCTCAATAAAGAATCAAAATGCAGATACGTCGTCACCCGTGAGGACTAAGATGGAATGCCTCTTTTACAGTAAAATGGGTCTTCGGTTTTCTACACTCACCATACGAAACATAGCTGTGTCAAGCTGCCATTTCACGCTGGTATTCTGTAAGAGCGTGGTCCTTCGCCGGTCGAGCCGACCCATTCGTGCTACAACTATACTACCAATACAGCTGCAGCGTGGCTCTACCACGTATAAAATTAAAATATCTTTGTAACGATGGTGCGACTGACCGTTATTTGTTACCGTAAAGATAAAAAACGTTATCATTTCTTGGCAGTTATTAAAAAAAGTTACGTTGGCGAGTGAAAAGTATCGTTAAAGGACAAACCATAGAATGAATAAAATTATTTTAACGGATTTTATTGCGTTAAATTTACTTATTTATAATTCTCGACGTTTCGGGTGCTTTACAGCATCGGTCACGGGGGAACTGAGATGTTTGACATCCCGATGTCATAGTTAGCCAGACTACCTTCAAGTTTTGAATATTTTTTTAAATATTTTAAGTTTTTTAGGAAGATGCTGCTGCCCATCTCCAGTTTCAGTTTCCCTCTGTCGCCTCCTACGACACCCACGGGGCGATAAGAGATATTGAATATTGACCATGTACTGGGTGTACATAATAAATGCAGCTGTCCAACAATTTTCTCGATCTACGCAGAACGAGCTTACAGTATCTTGAAGTCTTGCGGTGTTACAGTAAAAATAGTTTTATTTAACGTGTAGTAATTGCGTAAATATAAGAAATCATTAAAAAACCACAGAGTACGGAATCGGAAAGTTGCAATAAGGTACATTAGGGTAATATGGTCATCTTAAGCTGTGTCGCTCAATAAAACCAAAGCAAATCTGTAGTTTTTGAGTTATAAGAAAGTGACCATATTGATCGGATGACCATATTACCCTCACGTACTATATTAGAAGTTGATTTAATCCCTAAATACACGTGCTCCTCGTCTTTGTTACTTTAAGTACGTTGTTTCGCATACAAACTTACTATTCGGTGGTAATTGACTAAGTGGTAGGATTCGTTTTATACCTAAGAGTCCGTTTGAGTAGGAAACACGTTTTTAATTATTTCTGACACCAACAAGCAGTGCATGCACTACTGTGTTCCAGTTGGAAGGGTATAGATAGCCAATATAATTACAGGATATGAGGCATTCAGTCTAAGTACACAGGGTTGATAATGCAACTGTAACATAATGCATCTATAGAATTCGTTGTATGAAGTTAGCCGCAGGTATCCATGGACTGTAAGTTAAATTAACTAAACGTTAAATTAATTCATAAATTGCAATACAAATGGAAGTCCTCTCTCTCTCTCTATTCTTTGGCTACCCATATGGGTAACAGGCGTAAAAAATTAAATGTCCCGTTAAAACATTAACTGCTACCTTAAATCAATAACTAACAACTATTTTATCGGTATTTCAAACCCTGCCTTTAGCAATTATTTTAGGTTTGTTGAACACTGTTTGAGGTCTGCTTGTTTTTGGTGTGTGCTATAAAGAATTATCTATCTATAACACTACCAAAATCGCCCGGAATCGTAATCAATTCTCGCGAACTCTGAACAAGAGCCATGGGGTGACTAAAATAAAGAAGAAGACTTGAGATAAATGTTAAATAATAATACCCACCGAAGTGTCCTCAAAAATTTTGTGGTAGTTTGGTACGCAGAGTATTTTTTACATAATAAGGTGTAGTGTCTATTATAAATTATACGTTTTTAAATTAAGCTATTTAAAAAAATAAAAAAGTGATTATTGTAATGAAATTCAAATCATATGCATCGTATTTTAGGCATGACATGTATAAAAAAAATGTAACGTGTGTGGTGTGTGAACAGCCGGCCGCTAGGTAAAGAGTTTACTTTAAATAATTTGATAACATATTATTATTATTAATCAGAATAAAGCAATAATTTTGAAAATTATTTATGACATTAACTAACAGATATTAACTAATTACAACCTATTTCTTCTTTACGTTACAAAAAGGCTGTCGGCAAACTACTAGCACATACTTACGGATAGTGAGGGTTATTGGGATACGAAGGAGTTAGTTTAAGTACCGCCCTGAATGCCAAAATGTCGCTGCTGCTATTTTGAATCAGGTGATTTGGTGACAAAATAAAGAATTAAGGCATCAAAAGCGGATTCCATTCTAAAAAGTAAAAGGTTAAATTGAAGTCATTCGCTATTCATGTTGAGGAATATTTTAAAGTATACATTACGCCTTTGTTTAATTTGTTTCAAATAAATGCGTCTTTGAATTTGCCTTGTTCTTGAACATTGTCCCCGACTGATGAATGATATTCATTATTTTGACTAAATATCCTTCTAATATGAAATTCAGACAGTATTCTTCAGGCAAAGGTGAAGTAATTTGTGATTTTTTCAATCAGTTTTTTAAGTCTAATTTTCTTAACGATTCCGACACAATTAATTTTAATATTATTGACTCGCAAATTGATCAATCTTCTATTGATATCAGTTCCATCTAGGTGCAAGAAGCAGAGGTATCCAGACTTTTAAAGGCTATAGACCTGTACAAGTCTGCTGGACCAGATGGTATCCCGGCTATCTTAATCATACGTTGTGCGGACTCTCTTACTTTGCCTCTGAGTATTCTGTACCGCCGTTCCTTAAAGGAAGGCATTTTTCCAAATATTTGGAAAAGTGTGTTTATTACTCCAATTTATAAAAAAGGACCTAAGAATGAGGTACAAAATTATCGTCCCATTTCCAAGCTCTGTTTATTCGCTTGTAAAAATAATTTACAACCAGGTGTATTCTTCCCTTCGCCACTCATTTAGTGAAAATCAACATGGTTTCTTAAAAAACAGATCCACCGTCTCAAACCTTGTTATTTGTTCCGACTATCTAACTAGCTTTATGTCTAAACCAGCACAAGTAGATGTAGTCTATACAGACTACTGCAAAGCATTCGACAGAATCGATCATTTAATTCTTTTACGTAAACTCCTTGCAATGGGTATCAGGGGTGACTTATTCAGATGGTTTACGTCATACATCAGAAATCGAAGTCAATCTGTCGTCCTTGGTGGATATCGTTCGTCTGCAATCCATATATTGTCTGGAGTACCACAAGGATCCCTGTTGGGGCCCTTGCTCTTCTTAATTTTTATCAATGATATCGACACGTGTTTTAAAAATTCCAAGATTATTC
This sequence comes from Parnassius glacialis, assembly GCA_033319125.1. Taxonomy (NCBI): domain Eukaryota; kingdom Metazoa; phylum Arthropoda; class Insecta; order Lepidoptera; family Papilionidae; genus Parnassius; species Parnassius glacialis. The sequence continues at coordinate 50,382,889 of JAVANC010000005.1, forward strand.
CTTACACTGACGATATGAAAATCTTATGTCCTATTACAAGTTTGGAAAGTTGTTCTAGCCTTCAAAAGGATCTCTTTAATTTAGAAGCGTACTGTTCTAACAATGAACTCGTGTTTCCAAATGTTTTATCTGCTCATTTACTCGTAAACCTAATCCTATAATTTATAATTATAAATTACACCATATTTCTATAAATAGAACCAGCACTATCAAAGATCTCGGTGTTACTTTTGACTCTAAATTGCTGTTTGACAATCACGTTGATAACATCGTTACAAAGGCTAACAAAGCGCTGAGTTTCATATTAAGATTATCGGCAGATTTTAAAAGCATAAAAACCTTCAAAATTCTATATTGCGCTTTTGTACGCAGCCATTTGGAATATGGTTCTGAAATTTGGAATCCAAAATATAATGAATATGTGGATAGGATAGGGCGCATACAAAAAAGATTTTTGCGTTTTCTTCAATTTAAATCAAAAAAGTTTATACCCAGCTATACTCTTCGATGTAAAAAAAATCACATATTACCTTTATATGAGCGTAGAAATATTGCAGATCTCTCTTTCCTCTTTAAAATTATGAATGGTAATGTTGATTGTCCTGAACTACTAAGTAAAATAGGTTTACATACCTCATCATCTGGTTTGCGGAAACCTACACTTTTATATGTACACATACGTGAAAAGTAATTACAGGAAAAACTCTTTTATTATTCGATCATGCAGATCTTTTAATGCTACAGCACATACTCATAATGTGGATATTGATTTATTTCATTCCAGCGTTATCCAACTTAGGCGTTCACTTTCTAACAACTTCTTTTCTTTTTGATAATGTAATTTATATTTAAGTATACTGTTACTATATCTCTTCTGACACACTCTTGTCATATAAAGTATTATATAAGTGAAAACTTGTAAATGGCCTTCATTTTTGTTATAATTATATTATTTTTGTAAATTAGCTGTAAGTTTTCCAAGCAAATAAAAATAAAATAAATAAATCCATTATCGACCGAGAAAACAATCGACAGATCCAACTTAGCTGGTCATCGTTCTGCAGATTTTTGGCACAACTTCTCATCACGTACACCTCAAAACATGAAACAAGTGGAAGTAACAGGGCTATATAGCTCGAAGAACCGGCATCCGACTTAGAAGAAAACTTCTTGAGCATTATACCGGTAAGCAAAGTGTAGGGCGGCCTCCTATTAGATGGTGTGATGACCTGGTAAGAGATACTGGAAGTCGATAGATGTAGGTGGCTCTGGCTGTGGCAGCATGTTCAGCAGTGGACTTGAGATGGGCTGTAATGATGCTGATGTATATTTATTTTGTTATAATTATTTGTTTCTTGTTTATTTGCAATAGTCATTTGAAAAAAAAACTAATGCGATCTCAGCCTTTCTTACTTGCAATATCAAAGCTTTAGATTTGCGTTATTTTAACCCGACCGTAGTTGTTATCATTAGTATATATTCTTAGATTGAAAGGATGTCAAGGATTTCAATTTCACCCTTTATACGTCGAACAAGAAAAAGCTAATCTGCATTCAACGAAACGTGTTAGGCTGGTTTTACAGCAGTGCGACGCGTCCGCATGAAACACACTTCCGTTCCCACTCCGCATTCGAACGTCTTTCTGTTAGGGTTATAAATGTAAGAAGTGGATAGTATAAATATATTCTTACGTGATGGAGCCACGCTGCAACAATGTCGGCTCAATCGGGGAAGGAACACGCTGGTACAGATTAATGGCGTAAAATAGCAGCTTAATACTGCTGTGTTTCGTATGCTGAGTGATGAGTACCGACGATCTTCTTTACTGGTAACGAGGCATTCCATGTTAGTCCTCAGGGGTGACAACGCATCTGCATTTTAATTCTTGATCGAGGATAGACTTAGGTGTCTATGGATGACAGCATCTACTAACCAATAGGTGGACTGTGTGCCCGTTGTCACCCATACTTTTTTTTATAGGAAAAAGTTCTTTACTGTCCCTTTCGAAACCCATAAAACTTATATATTATAAAAACTATATGCCCTAAAAGCTTTTTACTAGCCATAAATAATGTAGACAACAAAAGAGACTTTTCTGGCAATAAGCTGTCACAATTACGTGGCAGTACCTTACTGAATAAAATTCACTGTAGGACAGTAAAAGGCGCCCTTACTAGTTTTTTTTAATTTTTTTTAATGTTGCTGTGGCCCATAGACATCTACATATATCCTCGTTTACTAATCAAAATATAGATGCGTTGTCAGCCGTGAGGACTACGATGGAATGCCTCTTTTCCAGTAAAAAGGGTCTCCGGTTCTTTACACTCACCATACAATACAGCAGCATTAAGCTGCAATTTTACGCTGGTATTCTGTGAGAGCGTGGTCGTTCTCCGGTTGAGCCGAACCATTCGTGATACAACTATATAATTAATATAGCTGCAGCATGTCTCTACTTGGGGAGTGCTTTTATCCGGGATGGAAAATGTGATTTAGATGTGGACAGGCATGTCGCTGCCGATACTCACTGCGACAGTCAAAGAGTACTCGGATACCTAGACGTGCATGTATGAAGAAGTTAATGAATCTGAAAGAAGCGAAAGAAATATGTAAGGATCGTGACACTTGGCGATCTGTTCTCTCTGGCTACCCCGTCAGGGATTGTGCGTGAAGATAAGTAAGTAAGTAAGTAAGCATGTCTCTACCACGTAAAGAATTTTATAAGTAATAGTTATCGTTTGTAAGTTAATCGTAAACTAAAATGAAATAGAATAAATAGACATCTGAGATGCTAGGTGGCTATCGAAGCAGTGTGAATCTTTCAACGGTACACGCTCCATAAAGATAAGGTAAGAATCCTTACGAGATAGAGACTTTAGATATTATTTTAGAAATGCGTTCCAAAGCATGGCGTTTTCTACGCATTTGAATGATCTGTATGACGAAACCGCCCTCATAGTTTGCCTAAGGACCTCTTGATTGATTGTGTAAACAACATCTATAACAAACTTATAAGATTTCATCATTATTAACGAAACAAGAAACAAAACGTCGGCAATTAAAATATGTAAGATAAGTTAAATTAAAGCCAATAAAATCCGTAAAATTAGTTTTATTTAATGTCAATATTCGTGCAAATATAAGAAATAATTATGCAAACGTAAAAGCATAGAACTTAAACAAACATAAGAAAACGAAACTTAAGTATTCCGAGAAATGAATCTTAATACGAAATATACACATTTCAGAGTACCATAGCTTTAAACCAAGGTTTTGTTATCTGCTTAGAATTGACTGGACAACCCGCCTGCACTTCCGTCGGATATCCGGCAAGAGTATATTTAATTTTCTATACTACTGCGATTATATTTACATGTTAAGGATATTTCTTGATCTTTCTCAAAATACTTCATAGGATTTTCTTTTCACCATGAATTAAACTCAAGCCGTGTAATGGTAAGAGAATTCACTACCACATGTCTTCCCGTATTTGTCGTAAGAGGCGACAGATTAAACTGAAACAGGAGATGAACAGAAGCAATTGTGAGAAAAAACAGCAGCTTAAAAAACTGCCACTGAGAGTATTAACATGGAAAGATTTGTGACCAATAAGCAATTTAATAATTTGTAGCGACAGAATTAATCATGTGAGACATTCCATGTTAGTCCTCAGGGTTACAAACACATAGCCAACTTAAAGAAATACGTATACGTGGTAGAGCCATGCTGCAGCTATATTAGTAATATAGTTGTAGCACGAATGGGTTTGCTCGACCGGGGAAGGACCACGCGCTGACAGAATACCAGCGTAAAATAGCAGCGTAATGCTGCTGTGTTTCGTATGGTGAGTGTAGAGAACCGGAGACCCTTTTTACTGGAAAAGAGGCATTCCATCTTAGTCCTCACGGGTGACAACGCATCTGCATTTTGATTCCCAAACGAGTATAAATGTAGATGTCTATGGGCCACAGCAACCACTTATTATCAGGTGGACTGTGTGCTCATTTGTCACCCTATCCTATAAAAAATATGCATATATGTTCTTGTAGCAACTCCTAAATGATACATTTGAACGGAACAATAGAACAGAATTGTATAGAATATAACACATGATATATGGATATAATACCTTTAATACCTTTATTTAAATCTGGTAGTACATTGGACCCCGCTAATTTTAGACCTATTTCTGTACTACCAACTCTCAGTAAAATTTTTGAAAAAATAATTTTGGATCAATTGTTAACTTTTTTTAATACTAATAAATTACTTCATAAAAACCAATTTGGTTTTACAAGGGGTCGCTCGACGTCGGACGCCGGTGTTGAGCTTATGAAATATATTTTTAATGCCTGGGAAAATTCACAAGATGCCTTAGGTATTTTCTGTGATCTTTCCAAGGCTTTCGATTGTGTTCATCATGAGACATTAATCAGGAAACTACAACATTACAGTGTAAAAAATTTAGGGCTTAGACTTATTACTTCATATTTAAGTAATAGAATTCAAAAAGTAGTGATTAATGGTAAAGGTTCCTCCGGATCGGTAGTATCAATGGGCGTTCCTCAGGGCTCGATTCTTGGCCCATTCCTGTTTTTAATCTATATTAATGACTTACCTTATCTTGTAGGGGACAATCACGATATAGTATTATTTGCTGACGATACCTCTTTAATTTTCAAACTCAAACGGCAGTTAATTAATTATGACGATGTAAATAATGCTCTATCGAAATTAGTACATTGGTTTAACGCCAACAATATGCTCTTAAACGGCAATAAGACTAAGTGTATTAAATGTACAATACCTAATGTAAAACATTCGAGTACTACAATGTGCTGTTAAATTGGGAGGAGTTGAGTCTTGTGGATAGCACTGTTTTTCTCGGTATTACTATTGACGCGAAACTTCAATGGGGCCCCCATATATCTAAATTAGCAAGCAGACTTAGTTCTCCAGCATATGCTGTAAGAAAGATTAGAAGTCTCTGTCACTGATGTGGTGCTACAGGGAATGGAACTATTTATTCCATCATCTGTGGTATCCATCGGAGGCAGATCTCAGCCTTGGTTTGGTCGCTCCTGTAAGATTGCATTACGCAGTAAGCAGGAGTGTTATCAAGCCTGAGCTGCAGCTTCGGCGACTCGGGATGTAAACACCAGCATACTAAAAAAGAAGTATAACTTTGCCTCCAGGTCCTTCAAAAGAGTTATTGCCAAGGCAAAGTCAGAGCACATAGGCAGAATTGGCGAGAAACTAGTTCGCCTTCCTTCGGGAACCCGTGCATTCTGGTCTCTCGCCAAGACTGTCCAAGGGAATTTCTGTAAGCCATCACTACCATCTCTGCACAGGGAGGACGACTCACTGGCCCATGACGCAAAGGACAAAGCCGACCTTTTAGGCTCCCTTTTTGCGTCCAACTCGACTCTTGATGACGGGGGGAAAACACCGCCGACCATCCCGCGGTGTGAGTGCTCCATGCCGAATGTGCTGTTCTCACAGCACTCGGTTCGCAAAGCACTTCTCTCCCTGGACATCCAGAAGTCGAGTAGGCCTGACGGAATCCCCCCAATTGTGCTGAGGACGTGTGCTCCGGAGTTGGCACCGGTCCTAACGCGTCTTTTCCGGTACTCCTACTCCCAAGGCGTAGTCCCGAATTCATGGAAGACAGCTTTTGTCCACCCGATCCCTAAAAAAGGCGACCGCTCAGACCCGTCCAACTATAGGCCTATCGCAATCACCTCCTTGTTCTCCAAAATAATGGAATCCATTATCAACTGCCAGCTCATCCGGTACCTTGAGGATCACCAGCTGATTAGTGACCGCCAATACGGTTTTCGTCGGGGTCGATCAGCTGGTGATCTTCTGGTCTACCTGACCCATAGATGGGCGGAGGCAGTAGAGTCCAAGGGGGAGGCGTTGGCCGTTAGTCTGGACATTGCGAAGGCCTTCGATCGGGTTTGGCACAAAGCGCTTCTTTCGAAGCTCCCTTCCTATGAGCTTCCCGAGAAATTGTGCAATTGGATCACCAGCTTCCTTGCAGATCGGAGCATCAAGGTCGTTGTAGACGGTGCATGTTCTGACTACAAGCCTATTAACGCTGGTGTTCCACAAGGCTGTGTGCTATCACCAACGCTGTTTCTTCTGCATATCAATGATATGTTGCTAACTGGTAACATTCATTGCTATGCGGATGACAGCACTGGTGATGCTTTATACACCGGCCGTGCTAATATTTCTCGGGAAAACGTCTCCGAGTACCGGAACAAACTTGTGTCTGAAGTCGAGTCTTTGCTGGACAAAGTCTCGAACTGGGGGCGACTAAATCTAGTCCAGTTTAATCCTCAGAAGACACAAGTTTGCGCGTTTACCGCTAAAAAGTACCCCTTTGTCGTGTCTCCTCAGTTTCAACGCACTCCCCTGGTTGCCGCAGCCAGTATCGGAATCCTCGGCGTCGACATATCGAGTGACGTGCAGTTTCGTGGTCACTTGGAAGAGAAGGCCAAATTGGCCTCTAAAAAGCTTGGCGTGCTCAGCAGAGCGGGACAGTATTTCATGCCGGCACACCGCCTGCAACTTTACAAGGCGCAGGTTCGGCCTCATATGGAATACTGTTCCCATCTCTGGGCAGGGGCTCCCCAGTGCCAGCTCCTTCCACTTGACCGCATCCAGCGCAGAGCGGCTCGAATCGTCGACGACCGAGTCCTTTCCGATCGGCTCGACTCATTGGCGCTGCGAAGAGATGTTGCATCTCTTTGCATTTTCTTTCGCATCTACCATGGGGAGTGCTCTGAGGAATTGTTCCGATTAATCCCAGCCGCCAAATTTCACGAACGCACATCGCGGCAGAACTCCCGATACCATCCACACCATCTGGATGATTGGCGGTCCACCACTGTGCGATTTAGAAGATGTTTTCTTCCTCGCACGACTTCCTTGTGGAATCAATTACCATCAGCGATTTTTCCGGACCGATACGACTTAGGGACCTTCAAGAAAAGAGCGTACTCCTTTTTAAAAGGCCGGCAACGCATCTGCAATTCCCTCCCTGGTGTTGCAGTTGTTCATGGGCGGCGGTAGTCACTTACCATCAGGTGAACCGCATGCTCGTTTGCCCCCTCTCCTATAAAAAAAAAAAAAAGATGTTGAGACAGCTAGATTAGTGTATTTTAGTTACTTTCATAGCGTAATGTCTTATGGAATTTTGCTTTGGGGTAATGCGACTGATATTGAAGCTATATTTGTTTTGCAAAAGAAAGCCGTACGGGCGATTTATAACCTAAATTGTAAAGAGTCCCTCAGAGAAAAATTTAAAGAAATAAACATATTAACTTTTGCATCGCAATATATTTATGAGAATGTAATGTATGTGCATAAAAACATAAATAGCTTTAATAAGAATAAGGATGTGCTACTTTAAATATTAGGAACAAACATAAACTTGTAATGCCAGTTACTAGACTCCACAGAATCAGTAATTCATTTATGGGGCAATGTATACGCTTTTACAACAAAATCCCAGAACATATTCAAAGTTTGTCAATAAACAAGTTTAAAAGTTTTATTAAAGAAAAACTGTACAGGAAGGGTTATTATAATATCAAGGAATACATGAATGAAAATAACCCCTGGGAATAGGGTGATCGCCACCATGCTGGTTCTATGAAAATATCATTTAAAATTGTATAAACAAAATTATGTTAAGTGAAATTATGTTTAAAAAAAAGTCCCGCTGGGTTTCTTGCTGGTTCTTCCCAGGACTGAGGTATTTTCCGAACCAGTGGTAAATAAAAAAATGACTTTCAATAAGTATTATGTAATAATCAATATTGAAAAAAAAATTATTCTATTCTATTCTATTCTATTCTAATAGAATAGGATAGGATAGGATACTATATGATTGGATAGGATAGAAGAGAGTAGGATCGAATATAATAGAATCGAATGGAATGGAATGGAATGCAACAAAACGGAACGGAATGGAACTACTGAACAGCACAGTATAAATAAGAATATAACAGAATAGAAAATAACAGTACAGGATGGAATTGAATGGAACGGTACCAAATGAAACGGAATATAACGGCATGGAATGTAATCAAATAGAATAGAATGGAATAAACACAGTGGAGCTTTTCGTTTAAAGAGGAATTACGATGAAAAACATTGGTTGTATAATTAATTATAAAATTCGTACACAGAATGTGTAACCAGTGTTCTAGAAAATTAAGTAATTGTTTGTGTACCTGCGTGAGTCATAGCGGCAGTGCTTGGGTCGTAAATCTCGTCGTCCACTGCGACCACGGCGTATTCACCAGCTTTAAGTAGACCACGTCTTCTCAGCACATTCACGAATTCCACCAACGCAATATGCTCGCCCAGAAACACATAGACTAGTGTCAAAATAAGAAAATATACATTTTCTTTAAAAATCCGTAAGCTTATATTATGTTCATTTTTCTGACATAGACAGAGACTCAAAATATACGAAGAAAAGAGTGCGGGTTTTTGGGATAAAAAGTAAAGATAATAGTAAAGTAAAAATATAGTCTGTATAGGCTGTAGTAGCTGAGTCATTCATTTTTGAAAGGGTTTTAGAACAAGGAAGAGTTCACCGTGCTATCTCTACGTATAGCATGGCAGATTTCACTTGTACTCGAAATGCTTTATCTAATGTGGAATTAAAGATAAATCATTTCATCAAAGACGCTGATATTCTGTGAGAGCGTGGTCCTACCCCGGTCGAGCCGACCCATTCGTGCTACAACTATACTACTAATATAGCTGCAGCATGGCTCTACCACGTATTTCAAGTCAAGTCAGTACTTGACTGCAATACCGACTGGTGATAAGTGGTGATGAAGTCTTAGATACCGGTAACGGTAACGGTAAACCATTACGGCATATCAAAAAGCCACTTCTGAACATAGGCCTCCCCCATAGATTGCCTCATAGCGACGTATATTTTCCATAGTTAGCACGCTTGGCAGTCAGGTTGGAAACCGCAATCTTTTTATTTCTTAGTATATAACGTCTTACTTATAAAAAAAAAACTGGTGGTTATCTCCTATTTTATTTCCCTCAATCGCATTTCACGATACAGATGACACGCCGCTAGACGGAGAACAGATATTTAGATATATTGCACTGTTATAGCGCATCACTCTTGCCTAAAAGACACATTGCAATCGGACAAAAAGACGCCTACGTTTGCAAATTATTTCACTGCAGTACATATCACGAAAGACGAAGCAAATTATTATTACGTGGTAGAGCCATGCTGCGGCTATATTAGTAGTATAGTTGTAGCACGAATGGGTCGGCTCGACCGGGGAAGGGCCACGCTCTCACAGAATACCCCCGTAAAATAGCAGCTTAACACTGCTGTGTTTCGTATGGTGAGTGTAGAGATCCGGAGAATATTTTTACTGGAAACGAGGCATTACATTTTAGTCCTCACGGGTGACAACGCATCTACATTTTGATAGGTTTACAGGTTAAATAATTTATTTGCCCTTCTATATCAAGAACCGTTTCTTCTGTTACTCCTATTGAATTTCACACTGCTTACCGAAATTTAGCATCTTTACATGGATATGAATCGCGCGCTGATCCGGCTGTTAAATTTTACTGGAAGACCTTTTCACTGGTAAACAGGCATTCCATCTTAGTCCTCACGGGTGACAACGTATCTGCATTTTGATTCGCATACGAGGATAAATGTAGATGTATGATGCCACAGCAACCACTTACAATCAAGTGGACTGTGTGCTCGTTTGTCACCCTATCTTATAAAAAAAAATTCGAATCCGTGGAATGTGAAACTAAGTACATGCAGACAACTATAGTAACCCGCCGAACGTCTGGTTACTATAATAGTTGTCCGATAGTGAAAAGGGGAAGGAGGAATTAAACCTGTGTAATTCCTGTGCATATAGAAGCTGTGTTAACGACCGTGCTGCATTGCCGCGGTACCTAGGTTTCCTATCCGGAGCACACATTAGTGTAAAACACCATTTTTTCTTGAGGTATAGGATTGTATTGCAGTTTTATCGCATAAGTATTACGTGACACGTGTAGGTTAGTACCAGTGAGTAGGTACTTCTGTGTCAGTACGTAAGCTTTTTAATATTATAATATCTTCTATGCATGTAATCAGTAAACTTAATATGGAAAGCGGTTGAAAATACCCCAGGAGGATATTGTAATATGGAATATTCTTCCCAAAAGAGACATAATAAGAAATTACTTCCTCCGTGTTAGCCAGAGGCGTAGCGTGGACTAATATAGACGTGGGTGGAGTCGCATCAGCGAGGCCCCTTTTCTTTCGTTCCCAAGATCTACCCAATAGATCTATTCTACCAAATATCATTTGACACGACATACCTATTCATAGCTATTAATTCCTTACAAGTCTCGTATTCCGTCAATCTAACGGTCACGGCCTTTGAAGGTGGTTCTACGGCCTCGCAGTCGCACTTAAGAGGGGCTTCTTGCGAGGCCCCAAACAAACACACTTTTAAATTTGTGACGTTCTTTTTCGAGTGTAAAAGTGATAAAATTTATTAGTCGTATGCTCTAAAGTCTGGCCTCGCAATTAAAAGGGCCTCGCGAGGCCCCTTTAAGTGCGAGGTCATGGTCGAGGGCCCACTTCGCCCACGCCTAACTACGCCAGTGCTGTCAGCTACGGTAACTATATTTTTATAACATAAAATAATATGCATTAAAACAACAGAAATTTGTTAAAATGGCGTCTCAATTTCACTTCAAAAAAGGTTTTTCAAAATAGGTTTATAATTACACCGTATGTGTGTTTTTGTTTGTATTTTTAGTACGCTTTTATAACCTTTGCGTGTATCTATCTAGTTATTTATCTACCTATCCACGTAACAGACATTTTAATGTAATTTTCACCAATTTGTAGACGACTGATTGATTTCAAAATTTGCAATCGTATGAAGAATGCATGATAATACAATAATTTAATAACTTTATCTTAGTATCCTGATCAAAATCCCCAGGATAAAATAAAATAATTATCAATATCATTATACATATGTTCGCTATTTAGGTCTCCTCGTGGATGAGAATATAATTCTAGCAACATGTTCAGACAAAAATCGGCAAATGCTATGGGTCTTTAAAAAAAAATGTATAAAATTCGTAAATTTCTAAAACGTGACATTAGACTGCTACTTTGTAACAGTTTAGTGCTATGCCACCTTTATTATTGTGATATTGTTTATGGTCCTTGCTTATTTAAAAAAACTGCGAAGAATAGATAATGATAGAATAAGATAGTGCAGAACACATGTGTTTTTGTTTTAATATACCGAAAAGGCACCTTATTTAGTCGGTAATGACATTTTAAATATGTCCAATTGTACCAAGTTAAAATATGCTTGCTTTCTGCATAAACTGTATCACGCAGCGTCTCCAAGATATTTTTACGATAAGATAGCTGTTGAACAAAAACGTTTGCTCTCGGTCAGAGAAAAATGTCATCGGCTTTCACTACCCAGAATTATTTTTAAATTCGCCACTGCTAAAATCTGGAACGATTTGCCACTACCAGTCCGGTCTACCCTATCTCCGTATACCTTCCGGCAAAGATGCCGCACATGTCTGATTCAACAACAGTCCCTGGCTCTGTGTGGCTCTGACATCCCGTCAAATTAGTGAACATTTTTGTATTTCGTGTTTTTTTATGTATTTATTTATTGCTGATACGTGTTTCATTATTTGACTAAGACCCTGTATGGATACTGTGCAAAGGCTGTGGCAGAATAGCAGGAGTAATGGCCCGTTACAACTAAGTCACATACCGTTTTGTCACAATTCATTAATAAGCTGTTTATTTAAATTTTAACATTGTATTATTTTGTGGCTTTGTATTTTTATTTTATACTTTGACCATGCTCATGTTTTTGTGTTTCTTTTTATTATTTTTCATATGTTATTGAGATGTCAAGTAAAGAGTTTTTCTTTCTTTATTTTTTCATTTCTTGGATTTTGATCCATGGTAGCTCTGAGTACCCGCCGTTAATTTATAATCCCTTGCATCGTCTGTGCTTAAAATTAAAATTTACAATTACTTGGTGCTTGTGGCGATCGAAATGTGGTTGCTCTTAGGTATATTAAAATTTAAGAGAATTGTTTATCCTCCGAGCTTTTGGTTCGCTGCTGGACATGCATCTTTTCAAGAACGCGAATGAATTCAGGTTAAGTGTCATTAAAAGACATTAGAGAATTGTCTGACAGTTTTTTTCGTAATTGAACCTTATATAACGGTTAGAAACAAAAGGCAGACTTAAAGCTAAAGGCATTCTCTGCCAGTCGTAGTTCTCAAGGCGGCGTTTAAAGGCGGTTACAAGACAATGAATACTGAAAAATATACTTAAAACTCACTATTGATAACGATAAATTCTTGTAAAAAATCTTTTGTAATAAATAAATAAATTATAAAATACTAGCTGGTACAAGGTCGCTCAGCGAGCTATGGAGAGGGCTATGCTCAGGGTTTCTCTGCGTGATAAACTTAGAAATCAGGATATCCGCAGTAGAACCAGAGTGATCGACATAGCCCAACGGATTAGTAAGCTGAAGTGGCAATGGGCCGGCCATATAGCTCGAAGAACCGACAACTGATAGGGGAAAAAAGGTTTTCGAGTGGCAGCCTCGTGGCGACCCCCCACTAGATGGAGTGACGACCTGGTAAGACTTGCAGGAAGTCGATGGATGCAGGTGGTCCAGGACCGTGCTTTGTGGCATTCCTTGCGGTAGGCCTATGTTCAGTAATGGATTTGTGAAGGGCTGTAATGATGACAATGATGATGATAACCCGACGCGTTGCTGGCGCAGAAGAAATAATTATGAATATGTGATTTTTAATTTTTTAGAGTTATATTGTTTAATTACGAAGGATAATGCAGTCATTGAATGATAATTAAAAATATAACTTTCAAATAAATTTGGCTATTCGATACACCCGCAACCTAGTGTAATTTAATTGTAATATGTCTATAACTTCCGCGCAAGTGCGAGCAATAAGTTGCCAAATTTTTACCGCAATCTAATGAACGGTATGGCAGCGCATAAAATACGAGAAAAAAATTAATTTGTATATATTAAAAACACTCACGGACAAATTTAGAGGAACACAGAAGTGTGTATAAAACAAAATATCATTGATATTTGTGACAATTAAATTTATACATTTCATTTTGCTTATTATTCGATAATTTAAAAAATTGCAAATGCCGAAAACAACAAACGTACAAATTAAAAAAAAAGATAAATTTCCCACGAAAGAAACATTTTTATATTTAATTTTTTTTTCTCAAAAATGAATAGAAAAGGATATAACGTGGAATATAATTAGTACTAAGTTTTTCCCTCTCTAGACTTTGAACTACTTCCAGTCTTCTTGGCATATTATTAATCAAGTTATGAATAAAATCTTGATAAATTGCTTTCCATTCTTCCAGTAATTGATTTTTAAGATATCTTAACTTAGCGGGGGCAGGATTTCTTTTCTTAATTTATTTGTGTGAATTTAAGTTGGGCAAGCGCACTGGCCACCCCGTAGCATTAGTTTCAACGTCTCGAAGGTATTCTTCAACTACGGCCGCAGTATGCATATATAGCATATATTATCATGCATAAAAACAAATTTATCTCCTCTACAAGTGGTAAAATTAAAAATTTTGTTCCAATATAAATGAATTGAGAACATCATCCATATAGTCGAAGTTAATTAAATACACATTATTAAGGATAACTGAAAAACTATTGGTCAAATATTGATCAAATTTATATTGGACTACTTAAAAAGCACCAGCTTTCAAATAAAAAAATAACATCAAAATTGTTTCACCAAGAAAAAAGTTCTGAGGTGATACACAAAAAAAAATACAGTCGAATTGACTACTTCGTCCTTTTTTGAAATTGTTTAAAAATGGTAAGTAGGTAAATTATCTGAGTTTCAAAGACGTTGTTATAATATTAATTTTTCTCGATGTTGCCTATTAACCTTCCTCACATTGAACAATAATGTTTTTTTTATCAGTAAATTAATAATACATTGCATAACACCTAGGTATATTGTACTATCAACTAATATCAAAGGATTAAATTTGTTTTCTTACAACACCTAATCCTAATATAGGAGCGGCCTTAACAAAGACGCGTAACGGACTAAGTAATACAGACTCTCGCTTGCGGACGTAAGGTGTATTTTGATTTAATTCGCGCGCCGCAAGGTATTAGTAGGCTATTTTAATGAAGGTTGTATCAAATGCGTGCAAAGTGTTATGAACATGAGCTAAGTTTTAAATAAGTTTAAACTCGCAAGTTTACTATCAGAAAGTGATTCTTCTGTTCTTGTACTATTAGTTATTTTGTGGTTACACATAAGCCTTTATCGCCTATTATTTCGTTTGTTCATACTATGAAAAATTTTGCAAAATTTTCAATTTGAGTGTAAATTTAGGTTTTATTTAATTTTTGCCCTGACTGCCTTGTTTATCGTATTAATTGTGAAGTAATGAAAATGAACTGAGAATTTTAGATCTGGCATTCAGGTTGCTAGCTATTTTTTAGTTCTCTTTGAAAACGAGGTTAATGGAGGAAGGGAAAGGGAGGTTCGAGGTTAAGAAGTAAACAAATCGTATAATTAAAATAACCCTTTTACTAAAATTTAAACAAACTTAAAAGACCAGACTGTGTAATTAACATTTATGTTCATCATTTAAACATCTTTTAAATTCTTTAGTAGTAGTTTTATAATCACAAAAAAACAAAATATTAATATACTGGTACTAAAAATAGTAATTTTGAAATTTACTACGCAATTTATGATTTCTTAGCTTTGACTAGTCGTCCTCTTTTACGTTTCAAGCCGATTGGAATAGCTCTTGCTTCTAAAGGTGGCTGGATGTGCTTAAGTCGAATTGCCAATCCAACCAGATGCTTGCATCTTTTAAGAATTTTGGGCAATTATACTTTCCATGGAAGCAATTTTCTTTTACTTGGGGCATTATGACTTCCCACTCACTAAGTTGTTGTCAGGTAATTGTGAGTTTTCTTTCAACCATGATTCAAGCTCTATCAAGCTTATTACTGCTGGTTAGTATTTTTTCTAACGTGCAATTTTAAGATAGTTGTTTAACATTAACTTAGTCGGCTGAATTATACCATCAATTTTACTTAAAGTTTTCATAATAGATTTCGGTTTCAAACGCATTTCAAATAGCTTTTGTATTTCCTTTTTTGTTTTCTTATTTAGTACTCTAGTGGCAATGACGACCAGACGACAACTTGACGACCAGACGACAACTGTTCAGTGATGTCTCAGTGATCGCGAGGGTGAAAACCGGCAGCGATCACCGAATGGTTAGAGGCACACTGAACCTAAATGTTAAGTTGGAGAGGTCTCGTCTGATGAAGTCAACACTCCGTCCCCCTCGTGCTCTAATCCAAAGTCCCGAAACCTTTCAGCTCGAGTTACAAAACCGTTTTCAGTGCCTAGAAGACTGCAATGAAGTGGACGATATGAATGATAAACTCGTGGAAACTGTCCATGCGGTCGGAGCTAAGCTCTGCAAGACCCGCCGCAGAAGAACACAAAAACTCTCCGATCACACTCTTAATCTCATGGCTGTTAGACGGGAGATGAGGCTACATTCTTCAACAGATTTGACAGCATACAGGCAACTGAACAGACGGATCTCCAAATGCATGCGGCGAGACTTACGCAATTTCAATACAGCTCGTATTGAAGAAGCGATCGAGCGGAACCAAGGCTCCAAAGTCTTTGCCAGAGATCTGTCTGCCAGAAAGAGCCAACTGTCAAAGCTGAAGACCGAATGTGGCAGCATCGTTTCCGGGGCAACTGAGATTTTGAGTGAGATTGAGAGGTTCTATGGGCAGCTGTACACGTCATCGTTGGAGCCACACGCAAGTGTGAGTAACGATCGAAGAGCGAGTCTTATTCGACACTATTCCGAAGATATCCCGGACGTCAGTCTGAGCGAGATTAGAATGGCTCTCCAGCACCTTAAAAACGGCAAGGCCCCAGGCGAGGATGGAATTACAGCGGAGCTTCTGAAAGCGGGTGGAAGACCGGTACTTGAAGTCCTTCAGAAGCTCTTTAATTCCGTCCTCCATGGTGGCATTACACCGGAGGCGTGGAGCAGAAGTGCGGTGGTCTTGTTCTTCAAGAAAGGTGACAGCGCTCTCTTGAAGAACTACAGACCGACAGAGTCATTACGAATCGTCTTGCGCGCAGACTTGACGACTTCCAGCCTCTCGAACAAGCCGGTTTCCGAAAGGGCTTTAGCACCATAGACCACATACATACCCTACGGCAAATTGTACAGAAGTCCGAAGAGTACAATTTGCCACTATGTCTGGCGTATGTGGACTATGAGAAAGCCTTTGATTCCGTCGAAATTTGGGCGGTGCTGCAGTTCCTTCAGCGGTGCCAAGTTGACTGTCGGTATATCGAAGTGCTGAAGTGTTTGTACAATAGAGCTACGATGGCTATCCGAGTACAGAACCAGAGGACGAAACCTATCCAATTGCAGAGAGGTGTAAGACAGGGTGACGTTATATCCCCGAAACTCTTCACCGCTGCATTGAAAGCCGTTTTCAAGCTTCTGGACTGAAAAGGATACGGAATTAACATCAATGGCGAGTACATCACTCACCTTAGATTTGCCGACGATATAGTCCTCATGGCAGAATCGCTGGAGGAACTAAGCACTATGCTCAATGACCTCAATAGTGTTTCCCAACGGATAGGTCTTAAGATGAACATAGACAAAACAAAGATTATGTTTAATGTCCATGTCACACCTATGCCGGTAGTTGTTGGGAGCACTAAGCTCGAAGTTGTTGACGAGTATGTTTACCTGGGACAAATAGTCCGACTAGGTAAGTCCAACTTCGACCGAGAGGTCAATCGACGGATTCAACTCGGCTGGGCAGCGTTCGGGAAGCTACGACACATCTTCTCGTCAGAAATACCTCAAAACCTTAAAACGAAATTGTACTACCATTGCATGTTGCCAGTGATGACTTACGGAACTGAGACGTGGTCCTTCACTGCTGGCCGTATGAGGAAGCTCAAGGTCGCTCAGCGAGCTATGGAGAGGGCTATGCTCGGAGTTTCTCTGCGTGATAAACTTAGGAATGAGGATATCCGCAGTAGAACCAGAGTAACCGACATAGCCCAACGGATTAGTAAGCTGAAGTGGCGAAAGGAGGCGAGTGGAAGAAAGGTTCTCGAGTGGCAGCCTCGTACCGGTAGGCGAAGTGTAGGGCGTCCCCCCACAAGATGGAGTGACGACCTGGTAAGACATGCAGGAAGTCGATGGATGCAGGTGGCTGGGGACCGTGCTTTGTGGCGTTCCTTGGGGGAGGCCTATGTTCAGCAGTGGACTTGTGAAGGGCTGTAATGATGATGATGACTCTAGTGGACCGAGAGTCACAATCTTCGTGATCGTAACATTATTCAGTACGAAACAATAATATGTCATCACATTATGCTTGATGCATATTGATAAGAGACAAAACAGGGTAGAACATTGACTTTTAGCCCGAAGTTTCACTTGGTTACAACGGTAGTAACGTTTTACTACTTCTTCAATCATATGAACGTTTTGACTGACCAAGTTTTCTCATTTTTTATACATTCCTCTGCGCTTTACATAATATTCATAAATTTTTCTTCAGAAACCCAAATTTTACCTTGTTTTTAAGTTTTTCCGAATGTTCTGTGATTTAATAACTTCGACCTCATTCTTTCGAATCTGATGGGTCACTCAAGAGCGGAACACAAGAACTCGGTCCCGCAAAGTTTTGTTTCGTTCCATAATAAAAAAAAATATCTACGAACAGAATACGCAAAACTCACACAAGTGCTCCTGCGCGACTAAATTGTGGGGATCGGTTCGGTTACTCGGGGGTGAAAGCAGCACAGGGCGCAGGCGCGGGCGTGAAATAACTTTGGAGTCGGTTATGTACCATATTTGATAGTATAGCAACATTTCATGGCACTCAAACAGTGTATTTAGGTAGAAATAGCGCAATAATTTGCTCATTAAAATTTGGTAATCAATTTACTAAATTTGGTTTCATACTTAGATTATTCATAGTACAATTTAAAGAGCAGTGATGACTAAAATAAATATTAACCATTGTAATTTTAGGTTTTCATTTTTTGCTTTAGGTTTAATTTTTTTGCTGATTGGTATATATTTTAGGTAATAGAGGTTATGGTCACAAAGTTCTTTTTGGTGGTTATTATATTTATCCCCAGCAATAAACATACAAATATTTTAAATTAAAAAAAAAACATTCCAAAACTTTCTTTTTTTAATACTTATTAGCATTTACTAACGTTTGTGGCCAGTACGCACGATAATTTCATTTGATATCGAAAAAATGATAAAATAAAAGTTCATTGAATATACAAACTCTTCTATCTTTAATCTAAATAACGCTACAGAAATGGATCCTACCCAGGTCACGCCGGGACGGGTCGCTAGTAATTAATAAAAATATAAATATATTTGTGTAAGTATTTGAGAAAATTTAGTGAAAGCTGTTGAATAAGCGCTTTTAGCTACATTTTACTTGTTGAATTCTGGATTTCATTAGTGAGGGCATTTCAGAGAAATATGGCAATGGCATAAAGGCATGCTGAGGTAAAGCAACCGTGGTGGGGTAAAGAACTAGATAGAAAACGTAAGAAGGTAAGAAAAGCCCTAAATAGGGCCATGAATACCTCAATGGATGAAGAATTACTATACAAGAAAGCTAAGTCCGAATACAAGAAATGTATCAGGTATCGACGCTCGACAGGGTGGCGTAAATTCTGTGGCAACACAGAAACCTGCGAACAAGCGAACAGGATAAGGAATATTCTAGCTAAACAAAACACGTGGGGATCCACTCAACATCACCGGATGAAGTCTGCTGCGTAACTCAGGAGGTAAACCGGCATGATGACATACTGACAAAAACAGCAAAAGACTGGAATTTAGCACAAAGAGTGGTAACGATGGACAAAATCCATTAAGCCATTCACAGTTTCCTCCCCTATAAGGCGGCAGGACCTGACGGCATACTCCCGGCACTCCTACAGTGAGGGGGGGGGGGGGTAAAGCCCTAACAGTCAGACTTGTTGCCATAATGAGAGCCTGTCTGGCTCTTAATTATGTTCCTAGAGGATGGAGGGAAGTGAAAGCACATTCATACCAAAACCAGGTAAAAGCAACTACACAGACCCTAAATCCTACAGGCCCATTAGCCTCACATCCTTTCTCCTAAAGACAATGGAGAGGATTTGTGAAAGGGAATTAAGGGGGTCGGCGCTAATGAATTTACCACTACACGACAAGCAACACGCCTACAGTCTAGGCAAATCAACAGAATCGGCACTTCACCAGGTAATAACAAAGAAGTGCTTTTGATAGAACGAACTTCTCCAGCATAAAATGTGCACTCAGTAGACATAAAGTTGAACCGGCACTAATTGACTGGATAGTAAAGATGCTCAGTACACGAATAATAAAGATTGCTGGTGAATCTCAACCAATCCAAATTAAGAAAGGCTGCCCGCAGGGTGGGATTCTCTCCCCTCTCCTGTGGATTATGGTCATTAATGAACTCATCAGCAAATTAAATGCCAATCACTTATACACAGTAGGTTATGCTGATGACCTGAAAATACTGGTCTCTGGAAAGACAGCAAGCATAGTGTGCGACCTGACACAAGCGGCTCTCCGTATAGTGGAGAGATGGTGCAGGGAATAAGACTTAACCGTTAATCCAAATAAAAGGGTTCTAGTAATGTTTAATGTAAATAATGGGTTGAGTCGAGGGATACTCATCCCAATTTACCTGTCCGGTAGTTGTGGTATGGTATACGGGTATGCGACCCCGGCTTCCCTAGCTATTACTGTCCTATCCCTTGCCCTCATGGACGGTAATATCCTACATTTCCTATTTCCTACCCTAACTTACCTTACTCTTCCTTTTCACACCACCTATCCTTCCCGTTTTCCTATTCCTACCCTCCGCCAATCCAACGTCGGCCGCGCGGATGGATGCATGGCTAGGGGCGAGCCTAGTCGCTAGCGTGCCACACTGCCCTGGGACCGGGCGACCCCAGAATTAGGCTAGCCTTACCCTGGCATGCGGGGCTCTGCTGGGGGGGGGGGGGGGGACAAACCTTTCCTTCGCTATTCGTGGGAACTCAATGGATAACCATAAAATTAACCAAAATGGCGGCGATGTGGTTCGCCACCCATCACGTCTCGTTTCTCGCGGGGGCGAAAAGCGGCCCACGGAGAGCCGCTTCGCTACGTTGAATGTAAGAGGAGGAATGGATGGTAAGGTAGATGAAGTATGTCAGATGATGGATGAACGTTGCCTTGATATTCTGTGCGTGAACGAAACCAAGAGGAAAGGATGTGACACCACGGTTCATGGCCCCTACACGGCATACTGGTCGGGAGTCCCCCAAACCAGCCGAGGCTGTCAGGGAGTTGGTGTGATTCTTTCATCTCGAATGGTTGAATGTGTGATGGAGCATGAATCTGTAAGACCAAGACTCCTCTGGATTAGGTTAAAAGTCGGACTCACTCGCTTATTTATCCTTGGGGTCTATGCACCGACGGATCTGCGTGGAGGTGGGTCACTAAAATCACAACAAGAGAGAGAGGAATTTTGGGATAGCATGAGAGAGGTCTTGATTAAATGCGGAGAAAATGAACGGATCGTGATGTTAGGGGACTTTAATGGATGGGTTGGAGTAAAGCGGGATGGGTATGAAGGAGTTCTGGGTATGTTTGGGGACGAGAGAGTGAATGACAATGGGAGAAGCCTGCTTGAAATATGCTTGGAATGGAATCTGTGCGTGGCCAACACAATGTTTGACCACAAAAAGATCCATTTGTATACAAGAGATGAGGGTGAGTCTAGAAGTATGATTGATTTTGTAATTGTGGATGAAAGACTGAGGAAGAAAGTGCTAGACACTCGGGCATACCGCGGTGTAGGCCTCGACACAGACCACTTCCTGGTCATAGCCCGAATGCGTGGCCTCTTTAAACGGTGGCGACACCGAGGGTCCGAGCCTACGAGTGTTTTGGACAGAGTAAAAGTGGAAAATCTACAAGAAAAAGAAAAGAAAGACGAGTATGTAGAGAAACTGAAAGAAAGTTTTAAAGGGATAGAAGAGATAGGAGTGATTGAAGATTTGTGGGAGACATTTAAGAAAGGGGTTGTAAATGTTGCGATTGAGGTATGCGGGATAGCTAAAAGAAGGAAAGGGAGAAAGAATGATAACGTGTGGATGGATAAAGATGTACAAAGGGTTGTGCAAGAAAAGAAGAAAGCGTGGTTGGATTGGTTAGCAACAAAAGCTAACCAAAAAGTTCATAAGGCAACGGATGACGAGATAAAGGAAGCAAGAACGAAGTATAAAAGATTGAAAACAGCAGCGAAAGAAATTGTGTCTAGAAAGAAAGAAGAACGAAAAGATGATTTCGATAGGAGGCTCACTGAAAATTTCCAGTCAAACATTAAGTTTTTCTGGAAAACCATCAAAACAGCCAGAGGAAAAACTTCTACCTCGGAGCTGAGTACAATCAGGAGTCAAGATGGGAGCATTATAAAAGGAGAAGAATGTGTGTTAAAGAGATGGAAAGAGTATTTTGAAAGTTTGTTTGAAAGAGAGGAAGTGCAGGTACAGCATCTGCCACCTTCCACGGAAACTAATATAAATGTTGATGAAAATGAGATAAACATGGATGAAATAGTGAAAGCGTTGAAAAGTATGAGATTAGGTAAGGCTGCAGGGTATGACAGGATTACCGTCGAGATGCTAAGGGCTGGACAGGGCCTGGTGGCTAGTCAGCTGTACCGCCTTTTCAATCTGTGCTGGCGAAATGGGCAAGTACCGGGAGACTGGTGCAAAGCCGTAATCGTGCCATTGTATAAGGGAAAAGGGTCACGGCAGGACTGCATAAATTAGCGTGGTATAAGCCTTCTTAGTGTTGTCGGTAAATTGTATGCAAAAGTGTTGATTGAAAGGGTTGTGAATGAAACAGACGAGAAAGTATGGGATGCACAAGCGGGATTTAGAAAGGGAATGGGATGTACGGATCAGGTCTTTCCCTTGCGGTGCATAGCCGAAAAGTGTTTGGCTAAAAACAAGAAAGTCTACTGCGCCTTCGTAGATCTAGAAAAGGCCTATGATAGAGTGGTGAGGAATGAATTGTGGTCAGCACTGTCCATGAACGGTGTGAGCAGTACCCTCATACGAGCATTGCAATCTCTTTTTAGGGATTCTAGTGCTTGTGTAAGGATAAACGGGGCATACACTGAATGGTTTAATATCGAAAAAGGTGTTAGACAGGGATGTGTAGCGTCACCGTGGCTGTTTAATCTGTTCATGGACAATTGTTTGACAGATTTAAAAGAGAATGAAAGTGGGTTGAGAATGAATGAGTTACTCGTCAAATGTTTTCTCTATGCTGATGACCAAGTATTACTTGCGTCTTCGGCCGAGGAGTTGCAGAAGATGGTAACTGCTATGAGTGGAGTTTTTGTTAGAAAGGGAATGAAGATGAATGTAAGGAAGACGAAAGTGATGGTGTTTGAAAAAGATGAGGCAGTGACAGACTGTAATATCGTGATTGAAGATGAACAAATTGAACAGGTGAAAGAGTTTGTGTATCTGGGGTCAAAGTTTACAAGAGATGGAAAGTGTGAGAGTGATATCGAAAGAAGAGTGAATGCAGGAAACATGGTGAATGGAGCTTTGCACTCCTTTATGAGCAGTCGGAAGGTGTCTAACAAGGCTCGTTTGGCTGTGCATGAGGGGGTGTTGGTTCCGACACTCATGTACGGAAGTGAAAGTTGGGTATGGCAGAAGAAACATGAAAGCAGAATAAATGCAGTTGAGATGAGAGCATTAAGAAGTATGATAGGAGTTAAACTGAGTGACAGGATAAGAAATAGTGAGATAAGGAAACGTTGTGGTCTGAAAGAAGATATAGTGACAAAAATTGAGAAAGGTATGCTGAGATGGTTTGGCCACGTCGAGAGAATGAATGAAGAACGATTGACGAAAAAAGTGTATAAGGCGAGTGTGAATGAAAGTGTTGGAAGGGGTAGACCTAGGCGGACATTTCTAGACCAAATTAGGGACGTCTTGAAAAAAGGCCAGGTTAAGAGTACCCTAAACCGTAGAGCATGTATGAAGGGAATAATGAAAGTGGACGAAGCGAAACAAGTATGTAAGGATCGTAGCAAGTGGAAAGAAGTGGTCTCTGCCTACCCCTACGGGAAAGAGGCGTGATTATATGTATGTATGTATGTAGTAATGTTCACACTAAAACTACGCTAAATAACTATCATCTCCCAAGTCTTTTCAGCACAAAACTTCAGTTATCCTCTGAGGTAAAATATTTAGGTCTTACCTTGGACAGCAAACTTAACTGGAATATACACAAAGATAACGAAATCAACAAAGCTAGTATAACTTTCTGGCAATGCAGAAACATGATTGGCAAAAGATGAGGACTGACGCCATAAATTATACTGTGGCTGTACAAAACTGTAATTCGGCCCATGACCACATACGGCGCTCTGGTATGGTGGACCAAGACAAATGAAGCCACCACTATAAAAAAGCTTCAGCGCTACCAGAGACTGGCATGTATGGCTGCCACAGGTTGCATAAAGACTACGCCAACAGCAGCCTTACAAGCGATGCTAGAGCTAACCCCGTTTCATCTACATATACAACAAGAAGCGACTTTAGCTGCCATCAGACTCAACACCCTAAATCTTTGGAGTAAGAATAGAGTCCCTCATACAGGCATAATTGATAGAATTCACTCAAAAATTCCTATCTTACAAGCCAAGTACGATAAGATTCCTAAACAATTTGTGTTCTAAAACAAATGAAGGTGTAGGTTCTGGAACTTTCTCTGAAGACCTCAATATCCACATATGCACACCTTTGGGTACCTATAACACAGTCTTTCAGGCGAAATGTATGGGTATCATTCATGCGCCCATAGCAATAGATGCTAGAAAGGTTAATGACTTCCCCATCAGAATACTGACCGACAGTAGGGCGTTACTACAATCTCTGAGTTGCAATGTGGTGAACTCGGGACTAATATATGAATGCCATCAAAGATTAAATGAGGTATGTACAAACAACAATGTGACTCTGCAATGGATAAAAGGACACAGTGGATCCACAGGCAACGACGCAGCAGACGAAGTGGCCAGAAGAGGATCGGCTCTGGCCACTATAGGGCCGGAACCAATCATACCAATCCCCTTTGGTAATGTTCGTTCACTGGTACGTAGACACTTCACTAATCTACACGCTCAGCTTTGGAAAAATCTAGTAAACAGTAGACAAGCTAGGGAAACCCTGCCTGAAATAAACAGTCGTTTAACCAAAGTTCTAATGAAACTGAACAAGCCGCAGATCAGGACAGTAACAAGTGCTATCACAGGACACGGCAATTTTAACAAGCATTTATTTACTGTAGGTGTTACAGATAGTCCCCTGTGCAGGGCATGTATGGGGGAAGAAGAAACGGCGACCCATGTGATATTTAAATGTCCGGAGGTCGCTACGTACAGGGCTAAACATCTCGGCACGCCGAGATCACTCCCCGAAGTTGCATGGAACATCAAAATACTGTTGAGCTTCTTCGGGGAGGTCTCATGGCTCGAATAAGCATATTATTCCTGCCACGCAAAATACGCGCATGGACGTGGAGTTGCGGAAATCAGCCCGTCGTAAACTAAACTAACTAAATTAAACTAAATATACTCGTACTTGTGTAAGTATTTGATATAATTTAGTAAAAGCTGTTGAATAAGCGCTTTTAGCTACATTTTACTTGTTGAATCCTGGATTTCATTAGTGAGGGCATTTCAGAGAAATAGAGCCTATATTTTTCGACCGAGAAACGGGAGCTGCAAAACAGACTACTGCTTCGGAATATTAATTTTCAGATCGTTTATCGTAGTACTCGATAAAATGGAAGAGAGAAAATTGCTCAGGTTATTTAAAAATATAGAGTCGTTGTAGCATAGCGTTAAGCACTCGCTGTAAATTTCATAGTACGAGAGCAACGCAGGTTCTATCCCCGCCGGCACCGAAGAAATTGTTAATTTTAAGTGCTGATTACATGGTAAATCACGCTAAACTCGACGCTCGACGGTAAAGGAAAACATCGTGAGAAAACCGCCGTGACTGAGAAATAAGAAAAAATATATTTAGAGGAACTAATCTAAAGTCCGTCACAACAACGGCAGCGCGGCGGATACTTAATTGCCCTAAAATCCTCTCAGTAATGAGAGGAGGCCTGTGTCCAGCAGAGGGACTGTATATAGGTTGTAACTTTAATTTTAACTTTTTTTAAATATAAATCGACTGTAACTAAAATATTAAAAGCATTAATTTCCTATTACTTGACACTGGCAAAATTACAACTGTACAAGTCCATAAACAAAGAAAAATGCGTATCGCTTATATAATCGCATACAACATACGCCTAATTGGTTTTTAAAAGCGTATTTGTTGTGAAATTGATCTATATGAAGAATTGAGACGTTAAGTGATTTCCTGATGTTATTTGTTTTTGTTTTGATCATTCTGTTTACTTTTCCGTGCTTAGTATAGTCAAAAAAACAAAAACAAAGGCAAACAAAGAGGAATTTATAAACATACAAGTAAATAGTGGTGTAAAAATTCCTTGAATCAACTTGATGTTTAAGAACGCGCGTTTTGGAACCAATATCTGTATAATGTACAAAAATAAATAAAATTGAAGTGTCTGTTTTTAATATTAAAATAACAGCTTTTCACTAAATGCATATGAATGTATATACGTACGGTACTTATAACAAAAACAAAATTTTTAAAGTTTTTGTCTGTCTGTCGGTCGGTCGGTCGGTCTGTCTGTTTGTTCCGGCTAATCTCCGAAACGGCTGGACCGAATTCTACGGGACCTTCACTGGTCCCATAGAGTTCTGGCAGATAGCTGATGTTCTAAGTAACTTAGGCTACTTATATTTGAGAAAAGAATTAGGGTTCTGAGCAATAGAACTAAAAACCTAAATTACACGCGGGCTAAGTCGCGGGGAACAGCTAGTCTGAGATAAAAGTGATAGGCAGACTTAACCATAAGTTACAATTTTTTCACAATTGCTAGTCAGTCGGGAAACCAACCTAGGATTCGTAGCGCAGTCGAGTACTGTGGTCACTAAGCACACGATCGTCAGCACATATAATTTAAGTAATTAAAGCACTGAAAATTTTGCTTAGACAGAAAACTTGAAACGCAATTTGGATTTAGAAAGTATATGAATTTTTTTTTCAAAGAAGGTTCAGAATAAGTAATATAAGCGAATGGTGAAGTTGAAGTGAAAGAAGAGAAGTTAATTAAAACATCTCAAATATTCTGTCCTTTTTATCTTTTAAATTCAAAATGCGCTTTTACTACGCAAGCACACATTCGTAAGGGGCGATCGGTAGGCACACATTCGTAAGGGGCGATCGGTAGGCACACATTCGTAAGGGGCGATCGGTAGGCACACATTCGTAAGGGGCGATCGGTAGGCACACATTCGTAAGGGGCGATCGGTAGGCACACATTCGTAAGGGGCGATCGGTAGGCACACATTCGTAAGGGGCGATCGGTAGGCACACACGTTGTTGCCTATAAATCACATTCAAATTGGGAAACAACATATTGTAATAAAAATCTGTGATTATAAAAATAACATCTTACCTTGGTCAAGTGTGTATCAAATTTGGTTTTTGGAATATTTTGTATTTCTACGGCAATCTTTATCGCTTTAAACAAGCGATATAATATCCACTCACAACGGTGCCTGAGGTAGGAATGACGAATGACGGAGTGAAACAGTGTATTTACTAAAATAAATTAACACAACGCTCACAAAAAACCGAAAATTTTGCCACTTTTTAGCTAAAAAAAATAATTATAACTAAACAAAACAAAATTAAACTGCCATTTACATTCCATGGCTTCCCACATGATAGATGAAGAGTTTTAAAAATAGTTTGACTTGAACAATTTATATTTTCAAAAGTCATCGTGTTTACGAAACCATGCGGACTTGATAAATCCACACCATAAGTCACTAAAACCCCTTTTTTGTGTAAAAATGGCAATTAATCGATTAAAAAAGAATATTAATAAGTTCAACAATCATTTATATTTCTTACAATGTGCTTTTTATATCATTTACATGTATAATATGATTGCTAGATACGATTTCATGCGATAAAACGTTGGAATCCTAATTTTTAGGCCCTAGCAGAACATACCTGCGCTTTGCGCTTACGGCATGCAAAAACAGAGGCAGTTATAAGGATTGCCGACAGAAGTGAAAAGTCAATAATATATGTGTATACATGTACACATGCTGCTATACTACCCGTCGCTAGCTAGACTAGCGACCGGTAGTATACGTACTCGATACGTATTGCGCTTGCGCGCTATGCATCATGTCAAGGTCATTAGTGACGCGAACCCATAAATTTTTCTCCTACCAAAATCGTTCAACGCGGCTAAAGAAGTTTTCACTCCAAAAACTGTAAATTTATAGTCCTATGATCGTTCTAATTCTTAGTCCTTTCATTTCTAAGACTTTTTAGAATATGTCTATTTTTACATGTAACTTTAACACTCTGCGACTGACATGGTGGTGTCACAGACACCAGAAAACCAAAACACTACGTCACTATTTTTTTTATATAATAAATCTAGGGTTGTCAGCACCTTCGTATCGTTAATGAATGGGCTACGAGCGGTCGGCAAGTGCACCTGTCGTTCAATCGGGAGGGTCTCTTACCAGATAAACACATCAATGTTAAGGTATGCGTCTAATAAACAACTACCTATGTAAAAAAAATTGTCACCTTTTTGTCACCCCTGAGGACTGAGATGAAAACCCCCGTTTCCAGTAAAAAGGGTTCCCGGGTCTCTACTCTTACAATACGATACACGAGGCTTCTACGGTTCCTACGGCGCCACGATTTGTCAGAAACTAAGCGAGATATCGAAAAATGTTCTTCTTACTTTTCGGCGTATCCGCTCTTCAAATCTTGTCGCCGTAAGAACCGTAGACGTGCTCGAAAGACAGCATTAAGGTGCATTTTTACACTGGTGTTCTGTGAAAGCGTGATCCTTTCCCAGTCGAGCCGTACCATACTTTAGTTATTCGCAATATGTATGTAAGCATACGGTGTTGTTCACGCAACTACTTTTCTTTAAATTAAAAAGAATAAACAGCCAGATCCCAAGCAATATCTGGTCTTAAATTCCGGGTTAGGCTATTTGTTCTATTAAAAGTCATGTACGTCGTCCTCCATAGTACAGGAGATATTAATATTACTGTTGTGTGGGTAGCTTTTTTAATCTATAGTTTTTTTTTTTTAATTTGATGCAATTATTTTTTAGAGTAATAGATTATTTTATAACAATGACAGTTGAAAAGATTATTTAAAGGAGGAAGAACATTGACTTTGAAAAGCGAGTAGTAAAATTAGATTCGTACAGGCAATGTCGATGTTGTGTAATTTACTCCTTATTATTTGTTAAAACACTTTCTCCTAAATGCAATACCGATATAAATATTTCGGTAGTGTGGAACTTATTCAGCTTAATCAGACCAAAATTAATTAGCCGAAAGATGCCCGGCTTAGCTATGAAATCAGCACCTCAAACACTGAGGTTCCCTGTAACCATGGGTTGGATATATAGAATTACTAGCGACAGTCCCAGCTTCTGGATTAGGGATGAAGATGATTTCTGGATCTCGACAACAGTACTACCTACCGGTTTTAACTATAGTTAAGAACCATCCAGGAGACCCCATAAAATATAACAAAATTGGTTTAGCCGTTTAGGAGGAAAATAAATTTCAAACACATAAAAGATTTAAAATAAAGCGCGATAAAATGCGTAAATTTTCGTAAAATACTCGTAAAAATCTTTACAGGGTTTACTCGATTTTAATATTGAATAACTTTTAGTCGATTTCAAAATAGGTGAAGTTTTTCAAATCGACTGTATTTTGTAGGTTTTTGTATGTTTATACGTGGTAGAGCCATGCTGCAGCTATATTAGTAGTATAGTTTGTAGCACGAATGGGTCGGCTCGACCGGGGAAGGACCACGCTCACAGAATACCAGCGTAAAATAGCAGCTTGACACTGCTGTGTTTCGTATGGTGAGTGTAGAGAACCGGAGACCCTTTTTACTGGAAAAGAGGCATTCCATCTTAGTCGTCACGGGTGACAACGCATCTGCATTTTGATGCGCAAATGAGGATAGATGTAGATGTCTATGGGCCACAGCAAACACTTACCATCAGGTGAAAAAGGTGAAAGGTGAACAAAAATGTATGTTACGTGAGATCTTTGTCAGTTGAAACCATTTAGATGAATCTCTTTTATTAAATACGCTATACGTCAAGGGTGATCTCATTTAAATTTAAACTAGTGATCCGTTCCGACTTCGCATGGTTGATTTCTGAATCTCGACAACAACGCCACCTACCGGGTCCAATTGTGAATCTAAACCATTCTCTAATCAACTTACTCACACACACAAAATTTAATCAAACTCGGTCCAGCTGTTTAGGACGTCACATACATACGACGGACGGAATTATATATATAATAATAGGTCATGGAAAAAGGTTTTTCGTTTTTTGTTTGTATAAAATTTAAGAAAAATGTCTATGTTTGTACTGTTTGTATCTGGCTGGTTTTTATATCAATACAATATAGTACAAGCTACGAAAAATTTTTGACGTTTGTGGATTTAATGCAGTGTTAGTAAGAGTGGTACAAAGTTGGTTCTAGCGTTTTCAGTCTGGGAATTATGATGTCAAAGATGCAGCTCACTCTGGTCGCCTTATAAGGATAAAGTCGATGCCATTTTCGAAAAAATGGAGCAAGATTGGCATATTAGTATTTACAACATAGCCGATGAACTGAGGATTAACCACAAAACAGTTTTGATCCATTTGAATGAGTCTGGCTTTACAAAAAAGCTCGATATTTGGGTACCACACGAGCTCATTGAAAGAAACCTAATGATTCGTGTATTTATTTGCGATTTTGTACTGAAACGTAATGAAACCGAATCATTTTTGAAAAGATTGATCACTGGTGATTAAAAGTGAATCACCTAGGACAAGAACGTCCGAAAAAGATCATGGTCAAAGGGTAGTCAAGCTCCACAGACTGTAGCGAAACATGAATTAACACGCAATAAGGTGATCATGACTGTAAGGTGCGATTAGAAGGACATCGTTTATTATGAGCTTTTACCGCTGAGCAAAACCATTGATTTGGATCTCTACTGCCAATAAATAATGAGACTCAAGCAAGAAATTGAGAAAAAACCGGAAATCATCAACAGAAAAGGAGTGATCTTTCATCATAATAATGCCAGACCACACACATATTTGGCTACTCAGCAAAAATTGAGAGAGCTTGGTTGGGAAGTGTGAATGCATGCACCATATAATCCTGACCTTGCACCCTCAGATTTTTACCTGGTTCCGTCTCTTCAGAATTCTTTGGGTAGTATTAGGTTAACATAAAGAGAGGACTGTCAAAACCACTTGTCACATTTTTTGATCAAAAATCCCAAGATTTCTACAGCAACGGCATTATGTCAATATCTACAAGATCGCAACAAGTTATCGAACAAAATGGCACATATATATGTCTCGAATTTGTATATAAAACACGAAGAAACTTTTTCTCCGACCTATTATATAATATACATGTGTTATACATACAGACTTTCCTCTTAAATTTTCATTGTCTGTTGATGAAGACCGCATCATAATCCGTTGCGTAATTTAAGAGATCTAAGCGTACAGACGGCGGGAAGCGACTTTGTTTTATACTATTTAAAAATATAAATTCCATCCCTAAGTGAGGAAAACTAAGTTTTTAATATAAGCATATAGTTGTTACCTTGAGCTTATTATATTACTAAGTCTCCTCAAATGGGTCAAATAAATAAACTTTAAAAAAGTAAAAAGCGACATCAGAAAACTTAAAAGAAAAAGAAGAAAGAAACTGAGGCAGTCATAAGGACTGTCGAGAGAAGTAAAAACTCAATGATATATACATGTATACAGGCCTCTATACTAAGGGGATACGTCTGGCCCAAGCTAGACTAGCGACGTTCTAAACGCTCCTAGACGCTCTAAACTTTGCACTTGCGCGCATTACGTTACGAGCATGTGACACGAACCCATAAGTTTTTCCCCTACCAATAATCGCTCAACGCACCTAAAGCAGTTTTCACTTGAAAATTTTCCATATAATTACATAGCTTCTGTAATCGATGCTAAGAAGAGTTAAAGTACCAATTTTAAAACCATTTTACTTCTATTAGAATTCAGAAGTTAATTTTACTTTTTACAAGTTTGAATATTACAAATTTGACTGTATTAACATGGGAACAAGCAGTTGTAAATCAACACTCCGCGGAAATTGAGTTCCCTTTTTGAACTCGGCATAATGAGTCGAAGGAAAGTCTACACACTAATTATGATATTTGAACAAGTTTTGTTGAGAATTTGCCATTAAATTTATGAATAAATTTTGGCAGTATAGTTATCAACCACCAATTGAAGTCTATTGAAATTTTAAAGCTATATTCCTTTTGAAATTGTTTTAACATGGGATTCTAGAATCATGCAATAAAGTCAATGCTGAACTCCAGTACATTCACATATTTTAAGCGTCTGCAGATGAAATATAACATGTATAATTAAAGAATACGAATTTTCATCTTAAGGTTTACTGTCAAAGTCCTAAGTTAGGAATCAAGGATAATCCCGTTTGTGATTTTGAAGGAAATGTTAACAATTAATCGAATAATAAAATTATTAAATGTTTTTTTGATCAAAATTAATAAGCATGACATAAGAGGCGACAGGCTGATTTTTTATATAAACGAGGGGAAAACGAGCACGCTAACGGAAAATAAAACCGGCGATGGACAGCAGCATCTTCCTGATAACTGCAATTGCCAACACGCCTTCCTCGAATTGTAATTATATCAAATAAACTCCTATGAGGCAGTCTATGGTAGAAACCTATGTTTAGCAGTTGACTTTTGACAGGCTGTAATGATGATGATGATTGAAAACGCAGAGCTAATGAAATTGCCTCGAAATTTTGGTGGTTTGTCTATTTCACATATTTCTTTAAGTTTTATAGATTATGCACAAAATTTTTGGTATATGATTTTTATACAATGTTCTTGTATTACATATAAGGAAAACACGAAAACATAATTATCTCAATAAAAAAAATGTAAATAATGCTTTAATTAGTTTTATTTTTCCACATGCCACCACAGTATTTTTATGAATTAGTCCATGTCATTATTTTTAAAGTATAGAAAATGATCATATCTACATTCACATAAACCATTTTTTAATCCATAAGGTAGTTTTGTTCAAAATAAATTACGTTTGCGTACACGAAGTAATTGCATCACTTTAATTTTGACACTCCGTTATTCGTCCGTGAGCTTCACCGACGACGGGCAAAGCCACGCTCTCAAAACTACGATTCATTTTCAAGTTATCCTCTTAATAATTCTGTCTTGAGTATAATTATAAAAGTAATCTACAGAAATATGTTAGCAATACGGACCGTCAAACAAACCGTGGCAACGACAGTTTGATTAGCCCTTGTGTTATCCGCGAAAACGGATAGTTTGTTCAAGTTTATTTAAGACAATCAAGAATTAGTAATAAATGGGTTGGCTCGACCGAGTTAGAACCACGTTCTCACAGAATACCATCGTAAAATAGTAGCTTAATGCTGCTGTGTTCCGTATGGTGAGTGTAGAGAACCGGAGACCCTTTTTTACTGGAAATGAGGCATTCCATTTTAGTGCTCAGGAGTAACAACGCAACGCATCTGCATTTTGATTCTTAATTGAGCTTATATAGCATCTATGGGCCACAGCATCCACTTACCATCAGGTGGACTGTATGCTCTTTTGTCACACTGGTATATAAAAAAAATGTTGTTGTAAATATGTCACATTACTCATGGGATGTGGTGTGCTCTGCTGCGTAAATCAATAAGACATGCATTTTAATTATAAATCAAGGATAGTAGGTTACTTAATCAAGGTAAGGGCCAGAGTATCCACTTACTATGAGGCGATCTGCGTGCTCATGAGCAGTTCAGTTTTTTTCATTCCATTCTATACCATCAGTAGTTTGTACTTTAATTTATTAAAAAAAAGCATCTCCTCACACTAGTCTTTTATCCTATATCGTAGAGTTGTTTTACATATATAAATTGCACTTAGGCATTGTACATTCAGGCCCGGTACAATTAGTCGTAGGCCATACAAGTACTTATTTTTGCAGGGTACAAATCTGTGACGCAGCGCTGCGCCATAGTCAAACGCTTATCTTAGTTTTCTTCTTAAATATTTACTTCTATGACCGAGTAATATTATATTGATAAATTAGACATTTTCAACCAAGATTGGGTAACGTCTATACTATACTAGACAAATCTAGTTTTAATTTTTTCTACACATGTGTATAGGGCAGGGCACCCCTGAAGTATAAACTATTTAACTAAAAGAAAGAATCATTAAAATCGGTTCACAATTGACGGACATATCGCGTAAAATACTTCCAAAAAAAACATGCTGTTGAATTGCGAACCTCCATCTGTTTTGAGGTTGGGTAAAATTAATAACTACAAAAAGCGAACTAAAGAAAGAGTTACTTTAATTATTTTATGACATCCATCTGCTGTCCCGCTGCGGTACGCTCATCACCAGCCACTATGGCGAACTTGTTCCAGCCAAAAGCCTTCAGAAGCGCCACCACGGACTTGCTGACCTTGTGAGCTGGAGGTAGAGTCCTTGCGAATGTTGCTCCCAGGCCGCCGGCTTCACGAGAACCATGAGCACCGGCGCATTTCTAAACAGTAATATAACCCAATTACATTACGGGTGTCTTCAATGTAAGATTGAATAATTTAAGCTCTTTTAGCGTAGATCAGACCAAAAAAATTAAATATACATAACCTGAAGGTAGCCGGGCTAACTACGACATCGAAACGTCAAACCTCTCAGGTCGGGAATTGTACAACCGATATCAATATAAATTATTAAGAATAACTCAAAAACTATTGATCAGACCTTGATCAAATTTATATGAGACTACATGAGAAACACCAGTTTACAAATAATAATAGAATCATCAAAATCGGTTCACCCAGAAAAGTGGTTATGAGGTAACACACATAAAAAAGCATGCAGTCGAAATGAGTACCTCCTCCTTATTGAAGTTGGTAGAAGAAATAAGTAAATGAAACGCGATAAAATCCGTAAAAAATTTTATTCAATGTGTAGTATTCCCGTAAATATAAGAAATCATTAAAGTGAATAATCTTTTGACACGCTAAAACAGTGCAATTTACCGTCTAGGTCACCATCACCAATTAACTGGCTTATTTATAATAAGTAAAAAGAGATGATTTATAAAATGTTTTCTTCATCAGCCGATAAAAGTCATTGCTTGATAACATGATATTATCATGCTCGACCAGAGAAAAACCACGCTCTCATAGAATATCAGCGTAAAATAGCAGCTTAACGCTGCCTTGTTTCGAATGGTGAGTGTAGAGAACCGGAGACCCCTTTTACTGGAAACGAGGCATTCAATTTTGGTCCTCACGGATGACAACGCATCTGTGTTTTGATTCGTAGTCCAGGATAGATGTAAATGTCTATGGGCAACCGCAACTACTTACCATCAGATGGACTATGTGCTCGTTTGTCACCCTTATCCTAAATAAAAATATATATACATGGGCTTTTCCCGTTGTAGAACTTTTTATATTTATGTTTTAATACTACTGGTGATAAGACTCTTTTAGCCTAAGTGTTCATATAGTAAGTTATTTTCTACCACCAAGCAGCAGTACGTACACTGCCGTATTTCGGTTCGAATGGTGTAGAGAGTCAGAATAAATACAGTTCATGAGGCATTCCATCTTACTCCTCAGAGGTGACAACGCATCTATAGCCCTCTTTGTTTTAAAGTTGGATAATTTGTGTTTTATTAAATTTAAATTTATGACCATGTAAATTTCAAGTGCTATGGAGCACCTGAACTCACGTGAAAACTGAGGAGATTGACGTGATGTCATGTTAATCTGGGCTAAGTACCTATCTTACAGTATCTTGAAGCCTTGCAAGGATGTGAATGGGTTTGATTTAAATGATTTTATTATAAGATTTATTGAATTACAGGGTTTACTGTGGACGTTAATACCTTAACCACCTAAGTATACCTGTGACCAGGAGTGTAGAGCAAAAGAAATGTTAAGTCTTAAAAATAATTTGAAAAAATTCCGATAATAATCTGTAAATTAAGTGCTACTTTACTTTAATTCAATAACTAATACGTACTTACTCATATTCAGCTTTTTAAAATTAATAAGATCCCCTTTCGACATGAAACTAAATAATTAATGTATACAATTTCTCAAGAAAGGTAATTACTATTATTCTTTTTCGCCTACGTATTTCGTGGAGAGTTTTCCTTTAATATGCCTAAAATCGACAGTAGTCTAACGTTTAAATGAACTGAAAACGAATTTTAACGCCTTAGGCTTGAATACACAATTCGAACATTTGAACATTACAATCCTTCACAAGACCTCCTCTAAGATCCTTTCCAAAAGAAACTTTCCGAAGGAATGCCACAAAACACGGTCCTGAGCCACATACATGCATCGACTTCCTGCAAGTCTTACCAGGTCGTTGCGTCATCCAGTGCAGTGTCGTACATTTCGCTTACCGGTACGAAGCAGCCACACTCGAGATCTTTTCTACTATAGGTATACGGATGGCCCATTGCCACTTCAGCTTACTGATACTTTGGGTTATTTCGATTATCTAGTTCAACTGTGGATTTACTCATTTCTAAATCTATCACGCAACGATATCCCCAGCGTAACTGTCTACATAGCTCGTTGAGAGTTGAGGCATACGTGACGAGATGATCGGTTGTAATCTTCCCGACGCTGCCCAGGCGTTTTGGAATTGTCGGTTGACCTCTCAGTTGAAGTTCTATCATTATCATCATCATCTAAACAAGTCACCAGTCCATTACAAGTTCAATATTAAACAAAAACGATCTCATAGATTGTCATAATTTCATTCCTGCGCTAGTTAACGCAGTCCTCAGCTGTCTTTACTCTTTTTATGTTTTACACTATTCACAAAAACACAATTTGTTACAAAAACGATTTGTTATATGTTGTGCTATCAAAGTGTATAACATAATAATACAATCAAAACATAAATCTGTAGGTTAAATGAAACGATCCGCCTAGACGAGCGTTATGCATAATAATGATATCTTGATCCAATACGAAAATTTACTGTAAACATTCCGCTAAACGCAACGGCATAGAAGTTCTCAAAACAAGCTTTCGTTATGAGAACGTCTATGTATAATTTTGTAGAATACGAGGTTGTGTGAATATATCCCTTAAATGATATTTTTAAAGATGACAACCAATTACTCAACCATGTTAGAATATAATAGAAATGAATAAAATATTTTTTTATTCGATATAGATTACAAATAATTTTTATTTTAGTTATTTTTAGCCCCCGACGGAAACGGAAGTGTGTTATGTTTAACGTGTGTATCTGTAGGTATATCTGTGTGTCTCTCTGTGTCATGGTACCTATCGCCCAAACGAAAAAGCCGATTTTGATTTAGTTGTTTTTGGTTGGAAGGTGACTTGATCGAGAGTGTTGTTACCTATGATTCAAGAGAATCTGTTCAGTCGATTGAATATCATCAGCTCTTCTTGATTCGAGGGTTTTTAAAATTTTTAATTTAAGTTATTTTACCACTGTTTCCCTAAAAATCACTGTCATGGAAAAGAGCGGCAAGA
Source organism: Parnassius glacialis (assembly GCA_033319125.1). Taxonomy (NCBI): domain Eukaryota; kingdom Metazoa; phylum Arthropoda; class Insecta; order Lepidoptera; family Papilionidae; genus Parnassius; species Parnassius glacialis. The sequence continues at coordinate 50,419,957 of JAVANC010000005.1, forward strand.
AACCCAAGGTTTTGTTTTATTAGGATGCAACGAATACGAATACGGATATTCATATTCGCCGAATTGTAGAAAATTACCCAATATTCGTATTCGGCGAATACTAACCACGAATGTTTAAAAACTAATATTTTTGTACGCAACTCTATTAATAAAAAGTGATACCTTCGTTTGCTCCGTGAACTAGCTCCAAGGTTTGTTTGCTTTTATTTAAATGCTACACTTTTCTCGCGATTTCGCCCGCGCAGAAGTTGGTTTTAGTCACTTTCCCCTCCCACGGGAATCTTTTTTATCGTGATAAAAAGTAGCCTAGCCTATGTTTTAATCTGAATTAAGGTGCATAAGCTATATGTACACACGCACACACACACACGCACACGCACACGCACACGCACACGCACACGCACACGCACACGCACACGCACACGCACACGCACACGCACACGCACACGCTCACGCACACGCACACGCACACGCACACGCACACGCACACGCACACGCACACGCACACGCACACGCACACGCACACGCACACGCACACGCACACGCACACGCACACGCACACGCACACGCACGCGCACACGCACGCGCACGCGCACGCGCACGCACACGCGCACGCGCACGCGCACGCGCGTACAAGTACAAGTACAAGTACTCGTAGGCCATTCAAGTACTTATTTTTGCAGGGTAGAAATCTGTGACCCGTGGCGCTGCGCCGTAGTCAAACGCTTATCTTCGTTTTCTTCTTAAATATTTACTTCTATAACCGAATAATATTATATTGATACATAAGATAATCTAAATGACAGGGTGAGAAATAGTGTGATAAGAGAAAAGTGTGGTTTGCAAGATGACGTTGTGACCAGGATTAAAAAAGGAATGCTTCGGTGGTTTGGTCATGTAGAAAGAATGAAAGAGGAAAGAGTGACAAAGCAAATTTATGTTGCAGAAGTGAACGGCAGGGTCGGGAAGGGACGACCTAGGCGAAAGTTTATCGACCAAATCGGCGATACATTAAAAATGGGCCAGATTAGGAGTACCCTTAACCGACGAGCGTGTATGCGTAGGTATATGGATGTGGAGGAAGCGAGAGAGGTGTGTCAGGATCGTGCCAAATGGAAGTCCGTAGTCTCTGCCTACCCCTCTGGGTGACAGGCGTGAGTGTTTATGTTATGTATGTATGTACATAAGAAATGTTCAATGAAGATTCGGTAGCGTCTACACCATACTAGATAAATCTAGTTTTATTTTTTTCTACACATGTGCACCCCTGAAGTATAAACTACTTAATTAAAATAAAGAATCATTAAAATCGGTTCACAATTGGCGAAGATATCGCGTAAAATACTTACAAAAAAACATGGTGTTGAATTGCGAACCTCCATCTGTTTTGAGGTTAAAATTAATAACTACAAAAAACTAACTAAAGAAAGAGTTACTTTAATTACTTTTATGGCATCCATCTGCTGTCCCGCTGCGGTACGCTCATCACCGGCCACTATGGTGAACTCGTTCCAGCCAAAAGCCTTCAGAAGCGCCACCACGGACTTGCTGACCTTGTGAGCTGGAGGTAGAGTCCTTGCGAATGTTGCTCCCAGGCCGCCGGCTTCACGAGAACCACGAGCACCGGCGCATTTCTAAACAGTAACATAACCCGATTACATTATGGGTGTCTTCAATGTAAGATTGAATAATTTAAGCTCGTTTAGCGTAGATCAGACCAAAAAAATTAAATATACATAACCTGAAGGTAGCCGGGCTAACTACGACATCGAAACGTCAAACCTCTCAGGTCGGGAATTGTACAACCGATATCAATATAAATTATTAAGAATAACTCAAAAACTATTGATCAGACCTTGATCAAATTTATATGAGACTACATGAGAAACACCAGTTTACAAATAATAATAGAATCATCAAAATCGGTTCACCCAGAAAAGTGGTTATGAGGTAACACACATAAAAAAGCATGCAGTCGAATTGAGTACCTCCTCCTTATTGAAGTTGGTAGAAGAAATAAGTAAATGAAACGCGATAAAATCCGTAAAAAATTTTATTCAATGTGTAGTATTCCCGTAAATATAAGAAATCATTAAAGTGAATAATCTTTTGACACGCTAAAACAGTGCAATTTACCGTCTAGGTCACCATCACCAATTAACTGGCTTATTTATAATAAGTAAAAAGAGATGATTTATAAAATGTTTTCTTCATCAGCCGATAAAAGTCATTGCTTGATAACATGATATTATCATGCTCGACCAGAGAAAAACCACGCTCTCATAGAATATCAGCGTAAAATAGCAGCTTAACGCTGCCTTGTTTCGAATGGTGAGTGTAGAGAACCGGAGACCCCTTTTACTGGAAACGAGGCATTCAATTTTGGTCCTCACGGATGACAACGCATCTGTGTTTTGATTCGTAGTCCAGGATAGATGTAAATGTCTATGGGCAACCGCAACTACTTACCATCAGATGGACTATGTGCTCGTTTGTCACCCTTATCCTAAATAAAAATATATATACATGGGCTTTTCCCGTTGTAGAACTTTTTATATTTATGTTTTAATACTACTGGTGATAAGACTCTTTTAGCCTAAGTGTTCATATAGTAAGTTATTTTCTACCACCAAGCAGCAGTACGTACACTGCCGTATTTCGGTTCGAATGGTGTAGAGAGTCAGAATAAATACAGTTCATGAGGCATTCCATCTTACTCCTCAGAGGTGACAACGCATCTATAGCCCTCTTTGTTTTAAAGTTGGATAATTTGTGTTTTATTAAATTTAAATTTATGACCATGTAAATTTCAAGTGCTATGGAGCACCTGAACTCACGTGAAAACTGAGGAGATTGACGTGATGTCATGTTAATCTGGGCTAAGTACCTATCTTACAGTATCTTGAAGCCTTGCAAGGATGTGAATGGGTTTGATTTAAATGATTTTATTATAAGATTTATTGAATTACAGGGTTTACTGTGGACGTTAATACCTTAACCACCTAAGTATACCTGTGACCAGGAGTGCAGAGCAAAAGAAATGTTAAGTCTTAAAAATAATTTGAAAAAATTCCGATAATAATCTGTAAATTAAGTGCTACTTTACTTTAATTCAATAACTAATACGTACTTACTCATATTCAGCTTTTTAAAATTAATAAGATCCCCTTTCGACATGAAACTAAATAATTAATGTATACAATTTCTCAAGAAAGGTAATTACTATTATTCTTTTTCGCCTACGTATTTCGTGGAGAGTTTTCCTTTAATATGCCTAAAATCGACAGTAGTCTAACGTTTAAATGAACTGAAAACGAATTTAAACGCCTTAGGCTTGAATACACAATTCGAACATTTGAACATTACAATCCTTCACAAGACCTCCTCTAAGATCCTTTCCAAAAGAAACTTTCCGAAGGAATGCCACAAAACACGGTCCTGAGCCACATACATGCATCGACTTCCTGCAAGTCTTACCAGGTCGTTGCGTCATCCAGTGCAGTGTCGTACATTTCGCTTACCGGTACGAAGCAGCCACACTCGAGATCTTTTCTACTATAGGTATACGGATGGCCCATTGCCACTTCAGCTTACTGATACTTTGGGTTATTTCGATTATCTAGTTCAACTGTGGATTTACTCATTTCTAAATCTATCACGCAACGATATCCCCAGCGTAACTGTCTACATAGCTCGTTGAGAGTTGAGGCATACGTGACGAGATGATCGGTTGTAATCTTCCCGACGCTGCCCAGGCGTTTTGGAATTGTCGGTTGACCTCTCAGTTGAAGTTCTATCATTATCATCATCATCTAAACAAGTCACCAGTCCATTACAAGTTCAATATTAAACAAAAACGATCTCATAGATTGTCATAATTTCATTCCTGCGCTAGTTAACGCAGTCCTCAGCTGTCTTTACTCTTTTTATGTTTTACACTATTCACAAAAACACAATTTGTTACAAAAACGATTTGTTATATGTTGTGCTATCAAAGTGTATAACATAATAATACAATCAAAACATAAATCTGTAGGTTAAATGAAACGATCCGCCTAGACGAGCGTTATGCATAATAATGATATCTTGATCCAATACGAAAATTTACTGTAAACATTCCGCTAAACGCAACGGCATAGAAGTTCTCAAAACAAGCTTTCGTTATGAGAACGTCTATGTATAATTTTGTAGAATACGAGGTTGTGTGAATATATCCCTTAAATGATATTTTTAAAGATGACAACCAATTACTCAACCATGTTAGAATATAATAGAAATGAATAAAATATTTTTTTATTCGATATAGATTACAAATAATTTTTATTTTAGTTATTTTTAGCCCCCGACGGAAACGGAAGTGTGTTATGTTTAACGTGTGTATCTGTAGGTATATCTGTGTGTCTCTCTGTGTCATGGTACCTATCGCCCAAACGAAAAAGCCGATTTTGATTTAGTTGTTTTTGGTTGGAAGGTGACTTGATCGAGAGTGTTGTTACCTATGATTCAAGAGAATCTGTTCAGTCGATTGAATATCATCAGCTCTTCTTGATTCGAGGGTTTTTAAAATTTTTAATTTAAGTTATTTTACCACTGTTTCCCTAAAAATCACTGTCATGGAAAAGAGCGGCAAGAAACCCAAGGTTTTGTTTTATTAGGATGCAACGAATACGAATACGGATATTCATATTCGCCGAATTGTAGAAAATTACCCAATATTCGTATTCGGCGAATACTAACCACGAATGTTTAAAAACTAATATTTTTGTACGCAACTCTATTAATAAAAAGTGATACCTTCGTTTGCTCCGTGAACTAGCTCCAAGGTTTGTTTGCTTTTATTTAAATGCTACACTTTTCTCGCGATTTCGCCCGCGCAGAAGTTGGTTTTAGTCACTTTCCCCTCCCACGGGAATCTTTTTTATCGTGATAAAAAGTAGCCTAGCCTATGTTTTAATCTGAATTAAGGTGCATAAGCTATATGTACACACGCACACACACACACGCACACGCACACGCACACGCACACGCACACGCACACGCACACGCACACGCACACGCACACGCACACGCACACGCACACGCACACGCACACGCACACGCACACGCACACGCACACGCTCACGCACACGCACACGCACACGCACACGCACACGCACACGCACACGCACACGCACACGCACACGCACACGCACACGCACACGCACACGCACACGCACACGCACACGCACACGCACACGCACGCGCACACGCACGCGCACGCGCACGCGCACGCACACGCGCACGCGCACGCGCACGCGCGTACAAGTACAAGTACAAGTACTCGTAGGCCATTCAAGTACTTATTTTTGCAGGGTAGAAATCTGTGACCCGTGGCGCTGCGCCGTAGTCAAACGCTTATCTTCGTTTTCTTCTTAAATATTTACTTCTATAACCGAATAATATTATATTGATACATAAGATAATCTAAATGACAGGGTGAGAAATAGTGTGATAAGAGAAAAGTGTGGTTTGCAAGATGACGTTGTGACCAGGATTAAAAAAGGAATGCTTCGGTGGTTTGGTCATGTAGAAAGAATGAAAGAGGAAAGAGTGACAAAGCAAATTTATGTTGCAGAAGTGAACGGCAGGGTCGGGAAGGGACGACCTAGGCGAAAGTTTATCGACCAAATCGGCGATACATTAAAAATGGGCCAGATTAGGAGTACCCTTAACCGACGAGCGTGTATGCGTAGGTATATGGATGTGGAGGAAGCGAGAGAGGTGTGTCAGGATCGTGCCAAATGGAAGTCCGTAGTCTCTGCCTACCCCTCTGGGTGACAGGCGTGAGTGTTTATGTTATGTATGTATGTACATAAGAAATGTTCAATGAAGATTCGGTAGCGTCTACACCATACTAGATAAATCTAGTTTTATTTTTTTCTACACATGTGCACCCCTGAAGTATAAACTACTTAATTAAAATAAAGAATCATTAAAATCGGTTCACAATTGGCGAAGATATCGCGTAAAATACTTACAAAAAAACATGGTGTTGAATTGCGAACCTCCATCTGTTTTGAGGTTAAAATTAATAACTACAAAAAACTAACTAAAGAAAGAGTTACTTTAATTACTTTTATGGCATCCATCTGCTGTCCCGCTGCGGTACGCTCATCACCGGCCACTATGGTGAACTCGTTCCAGCCAAAAGCCTTCAGAAGCGCCACCACGGACTTACTGACCTTGTGAGCTGGAGGTAGAGTCCTTGCGAATGTTGCTCCCAGGCCGCCGGCTTCACGAGAACCACGAGCACCGGCGCATTTCTAAACAGTAACATAACCCGATTACATTATGGGTGTCTTCAATGTAAGATTGAATAATTTAAGCTCTTTTAGCGTAGATCAGACCAAAAAAATTAAATATACATAACCTGAAGGTAGCCGGGCTAACTACGACATCGAAACGTCAAACCTCTCAGGTCGGGAATTGTACAACCGATATCAATATAAATTATTAAGAATAACTCAAAAACTATTGATCAGACCTTGATCAAATTTATATGAGACTACATGAGAAACACCAGTTTACAAATAATAATAGAATCATCAAAATCGGTTCACCCAGAAAAGTGGTTATGAGGTAACACACATAAAAAAGCATGCAGTCGAATTGAGTACCTCCTCCTTATTGAAGTTGGTAGAAGAAATAAGTAAATGAAACGCGATAAAATCCGTAAAAAATTTTATTCAATGTGTAGTATTCCCGTAAATATAAGAAATCATTAAAGTGAATAATCTTTTGACACGCTAAAACAGTGCAATTTACCGTCTAGGTCACCATCACCAATTAACTGGCTTATTTATAATAAGTAAAAAGAGATGATTTATAAAATGTTTTCTTCATCAGCCGATAAAAGTCATTGGTTGATAACATGATATTATCATGCTCGACCAGAAAAAAACCACGCTCTCATAGAATATCAGCGTAAAATAGCAGCTTAACGCTGCCTTGTTTCGAATGGTGAGTGTAGAGAACCGGAGACCCCTTTTACTGGAAACGAGGCATTCAATTTTGGTCCTCACGGATGACAACGCATCTGTGTTTTGATTCGTAGTCCAGGATAGATGTAAATGTCTATGGGCAACCGCAACTACTTACCATCAGATGGACTATGTGCTCGTTTGTCACCCTTATCCTAAATAAAAATATATATACATGGGCTTTTCCCGTTGTAGAACTTTTTATATTTATGTTTTAATACTACTGGTGATAAGACTCTTTTAGCCTAAGTGTTCATATAGTAAGTTATTTTCTACCACCAAGCAGCAGTACGTACACTGCCGTATTTCGGTTCGAATGGTGTAGAGAGTCAGAATAAATACAGTTCATGAGGCATTCCATCTTACTCCTCAGAGGTGACAACGCATCTATAGCCCTCTTTGTTTTAAAGTTGGATAATTTGTGTTTTATTAAATTTAAATTTATGACGATGTAAATTTCAAGTGCTATGGAGCACCTGAACTCACGTGAAAACTGAGGAGATTGACGTGATGTCATGTTAATCTGGGCTAAGTACCTATCTTACAGTATCTTGAAGCCTTGCAAGGATGTGAATGGGTTTGATTTAAATGATTTTATTATAAGATTTATTGAATTACAGGGTTTACTGTGGACGTTAATACCTTAACCACCTAAGTATACCTGTGACCAGGAGTGCAGAGCAAAAGAAATGTTAAGTCTTAAAAATAATTTGAAAAAATTCCGATAATAATCTGTAAATTAAGTGCTACTTTACTTTAATTCAATAACTAATACGTACTTACTCATATTCAGCTTTTTAAAATGAATAAGATCCCCTTTCGACATGAAACTAAATAATTAATGTATACAATTTCTCAAGAAAGGTAATTACTATTATTCTTTTTCGCCTACGTATTTCGTGGAGAGTTTTCCTTTAATATGCCTAAAATCGACAGTAGTCTAACGTTTAAATGAACTGAAAACGAATTTAAACGCCTTAGGCTTGAATACACAATTCGAACATTTGAACATTACAATCCTTCACAAGACCTCCTCTAAGATCCTTTCCAAAAGAAACTTTCCGAAGGAATGCCACAAAACACGGTCCTGAGCCACATACATGCATCGACTTCCTGCAAGTCTTACCAGGTCGTTGCGTCATCCAGTGCAGTGTCGTACATTTCGCTTACCGGTACGAAGCAGCCACACTCGAGATCTTTTCTACTATAGGTATACGGATGGCCCATTGCCACTTCAGCTTACTGATACTTTGGGTTATTTCGATTATCTAGTTCAACTGTGGATTTACTCATTTCTAAATCTATCACGCAACGATATCCCCAGCGTAACTGTCTACATAGCTCGTTGAGAGTTGAGGCATACGTGACGAGATGATCGGTTGTAATCTTCCCGACGCTGCCCAGGCGTTTTGGAATTGTCGGTTGACCTCTCAGTTGAAGTTCTATCATTATCATCATCATCTAAACAAGTCACCAGTCCATTACAAGTTCAATATTAAACAAAAACGATCTCATAGATTGTCATAATTTCATTCCTGCGCTAGTTAACGCAGTCCTCAGCTGTCTTTACTCTTTTTATGTTTTACACTATTCACAAAAACACAATTTGTTACAAAAACGATTTGTTATATGTTGTGCTATCAAAGTGTATAACATAATAATACAATCAAAACATAAATCTGTAGGTTAAATGAAACGATCCGCCTAGACGAGCGTTATGCATAATAATGATATCTTGATCCAATACGAAAATTTACTGTAAACATTCCGCTAAACGCAACGGCATAGAAGTTCTCAAAACAAGCTTTCGTTATGAGAACGTCTATGTATAATTTTGTAGAATACGAGGTTGTGTAAATATATCCCTTAAATGATATTTTTAAAGATGACAACCAATTACTCAACCATGTTAGAATATAATAGAAATGAATAAAATATTTTTTTATTCGATATAGATTACAAATAATTTTTATTTTAGTTATTTTTAGCCCCCGACGGAAACGGAAGTGTGTTATGTTTAACGTGTGTATCTGTAGGTATATCTGTGTGTCTCTCTGTGTCATGGTACCTATCGCCCAAACGAAAAAGCCGATTTTGATTTAGTTGTTTTTGGTTGGAAGGTGACTTGATCGAGAGTGTTGTTACCTATGATTCAAGAGAATCTGTTCAGTCGATTGAATATCATCAGCTCTTCTTGATTCGAGGGTTTTTAAAATTTTTAATTTAAGTTATTTTACCACTGTTTCCCTAAAAATCACTGTCATGGAAAAGAGCGTCAAGAAACCCAAGGTTTTGTTTTATTAGGATGCAACGAATACGAATACGGATATTCATATTCGCCGAATTGTAGAAAATTACCCAATATTCGTATTCGGCGAATACTAACCACGAATGTTTAAAAACTAATATTTTTGTACGCAACTCTATTAATAAAAAGTGATACCTTCGTTTGCTCCGTGAACTAGCTCCAAGGTTTGTTTGCTTTTATTTAAATGCTACACTTTTCTCGCGATTTCGCCCACGCAGAAGTTGGTTTTAGTCACTTTCCCCTCCCACGGGAATCTTTTTTATCGTGATAAAAAGTAGCCTAGCCTATGTTTTAATCTGAATTAAGGTGCATAAGCTATATGTACACACGCACACACACACACGCACACGCACACGCACACGCACACGCACACGCACACGCACACGCACACGCACACGCACACGCACACGCACACGCACACGCACACGCACACGCACACGCACACGCACGCGCACACGCAAGCGCACGCGCACGCGCACGCGCACGCGCACGCGCACGCGCACACGCACACGCACACGCACGCGCACACGCACACGCACACGCACACGCACACGCACACGCACACGCACACGCACACGCACACGCACACGCACACGCACGCGCACGCGCACACGCACGCGCACGCGCACGCGCACGCGCACGCGCACGCGCACGCGCACGCGCACGCGCGTACAAGTACAAGTACAAGTACTCGTAGGCCATTCAAGTACTTATTTTTGCAGGGTAGAAATCTGTGACCCGTGGCGCTGCGCCGTAGTCAAACGCTTATCTTCGTTTTCTTCTTAAATATTTACTTCTATAACCGAATAATATTATATTGATACATAAGATAATCTAAATGACAGGGTGAGAAATAGTGTGATAAGAGAAAAGTGTGGTTTGCAAGATGACGTTGTGACCAGGATTAAAAAAGGAATGCTTCGGTGGTTTGGTCATGTAGAAAGAATGAAAGAGGAAAGAGTGACAAAGCAAATTTATGTTGCAGAAGTGAACGGCAGGGTCGGGAAGGGACGACCTAGGCGAAAGTTTATCGACCAAATCGGCGATACATTAAAAATGGGCCAGATTAGGAGTACCCTTAACCGACGAGCGTGTATGCGTAGGTATATGGATGTGGAGGAAGCGAGAGAGGTGTGTCAGGATCGTGCCAAATGGAAGTCCGTAGTCTCTGCCTACCCCTCTGGGTGACAGGCGTGAGTGTTTATGTTATGTATGTATGTACATAAGAAATGTTCAATGAAGATTCGGTAGCGTCTACACCATACTAGATAAATCTAGTTTTATTTTTTTCTACACATGTGCACCCCTGAAGTATAAACTACTTAATTAAAATAAAGAATCATTAAAATCGGTTCACAATTGGCGAAGATATCGCGTAAAATACTTACAAAAAAACATGGTGTTGAATTGCGAACCTCCATCTGTTTTGAGGTTAAAATTAATAACTACAAAAAACTAACTAAAGAAAGAGTTACTTTAATTAATTTTATGGCATCCATCTGCTGTCCCGCTGCGGTACGCTCATCACCGGCCACTATGGTGAACTCGTTCCAGCCAAAAGCCTTCAGAAGCGCCACCACGGACTTGCTGACCTTGTGAGCTGGAGGTAGAGTCCTTGCGAATGTTGCTCCCAGGCCGCCGGCTTCACGAGAACCACGAGCACCGGCGCATTTCTAAACAGTAACATAACCCGATTACATTATGGGTGTCTTCAATGTAAGATTGAATAATTTAAGCTCTTTTAGCGTAGATCAGACCAAAAAAATTAAATATACATAACCTGAAGGTAGCCGGGCTAACTACGACATCGAAACGTCAAACCTCTCAGGTCGGGAATTGTACAACCGATATCAATATAAATTATTAAGAATAACTCAAAAACTATTGATCAGACCTTGATCAAATTTATATGAGACTACATGAGAAACACCAGTTTACAAATAATAATAGAATCATCAAAATCGGTTCACCCAGAAAAGTGGTTATGAGGTAACACACATAAAAAAGCATGCAGTCGAATTGAGTACCTCCTCCTTATTGAAGTTGGTAGAAGAAATAAGTAAATGAAACGCGATAAAATCCGTAAAAAATTTTATTCAATGTGTAGTATTCCCGTAAATATAAGAAATCATTAAAGTGAATAATCTTTTGACACGCTAAAACAGTGCAATTTACCGTCTAGGTCACCATCACCAATTAACTGGCTTATTTATAATAAGTAAAAAGAGATGATTTATAAAATGTTTTCTTCATCAGCCGATAAAAGTCATTGCTTGATAACATGATATTATCATGCTCGACCAGAGAAAAACCACGCTCTCATAGAATATCAGCGTAAAATAGCAGCTTAACGCTGCCTTGTTTCGAATGGTGAGTGTAGAGAACCGGAGACCCCTTTTACTGGAAACGAGGCATTCAATTTTGGTCCTCACGGATGACAACGCATCTGTGTTTTGATTCGTAGTCCAGGATAGATGTAAATGTCTATGGGCAACCGCAACTACTTACCATCAGATGGACTATGTGCTCGTTTGTCACCCTTATCCTAAATAAAAATATATATACATGGGCTTTTCCCGTTGTAGAACTTTTTATATTTATGTTTTAATACTACTGGTGATAAGACTCTTTTAGCCTAAGTGTTCATATAGTAAGTTATTTTCTACCACCAAGCAGCAGTACGTACACTGCCGTATTTCGGTTCGAATGGTGTAGAGAGTCAGAATAAATACAGTTCATGAGGCATTCCATCTTACTCCTCAGAGGTGACAACGCATCTATAGCCCTCTTTGTTTTAAAGTTGGATAATTTGTGTTTTATTAAATTTAAATTTATGACGATGTAAATTTCAAGTGCTATGGAGCACCTGAACTCACGTGAAAACTGAGGAGATTGACGTGATGTCATGTTAATCTGGGCTAAGTACCTATCTTACAGTATCTTGAAGCCTTGCAAGGATGTGAATGGGTTTGATTTAAATGATTTTATTATAAGATTTATTGAATTACAGGGTTTACTGTGGACGTTAATACCTTAACCACCTAAGTATACCTGTGACCAGGAGTGCAGAGCAAAAGAAATGTTAAGTCTTAAAAATAATTTGAAAAAATTCCGATAATAATCTGTAAATTAAGTGCTACTTTACTTTAATTCAATAACTAATACGTACTTACTCATATTCAGCTTTTTAAAATGAATAAGATCCCCTTTCGACATGAAACTAAATAATTAATGTATACAATTTCTCAAGAAAGGTAATTACTATTATTCTTTTTCGCCTACGTATTTCGTGGAGAGTTTTCCTTTAATATGCCTAAAATCGACAGTAGTCTAACGTTTAAATGAACTGAAAACGAATTTAAACGCCTTAGGCTTGAATACACAATTCGAACATTTGAACATTACAATCCTTCACAAGACCTCCTCTAAGATCCTTTCCAAAAGAAACTTTCCGAAGGAATGCCACAAAACACGGTCCTGAGCCACATACATGCATCGACTTCCTGCAAGTCTTACCAGGTCGTTACGTCATCCAGTGCAGTGTCGTACATTTCGCTTACCGGTACGAAGCAGCCACACTCGAGATCTTTTCTACTATAGGTATACGGATGGCCCATTGCCACTTCAGCTTACTGATACTTTGGGTTATTTCGATTATCTAGTTCAACTGTGGATTTACTCATTTCTAAATCTATCACGCAACGATATCCCCAGCGTAACTGTCTACATAGCTCGTTGAGAGTTGAGGCATACGTGACGAGATGATCGGTTGTAATCTTCCCGACGCTGCCCAGGCGTTTTGGAATTGTCGGTTGACCTCTCAGTTGAAGTTCTATCATTATCATCATCATCTAAACAATTTACCAGTCCATTACAAGTTCAATATTAAACAAAAACGATCTCATAGATTGTCATAATTTCATTCCTGCGCTAGTTAACGCAGTCCTCAGCTGTCTTTACTCTTTTTATGTTTTACACTATTCACAAAAACACAATTTGTTACAAAAACGATTTGTTATATATAGTGCTATCAAAGTGTATAACATAATAATACAATCAAAACATAAATCTGTAGGTTAAATGAAACGATCCGCCTAGACGAGCGTTATGCATAATAATGATATCTTGATCCAATACGAAAATTTACTGTAAACATTCCGCTAAACGCAACGGCATAGAAGTTCTCAAAACAAGCTTTCGTTATGAGAACGTCTATGTATAATTTTGTAGAATACGAGGTTGTGTAAATATATCCCTTAAATGATATTTTTAAAGATGAGAACCAATTACTCAACCATGTTAGAATATAATAGAAATGAACAAAATATTTTTTTATTCGATATAGATTACAAATAATTTTTATTTTAGTTATTTTTAGCCCCCGACGGAAACGGAAGTGTGTTATGTTTAACGTGTGTATCTGTATGTATATCTGTGTGTCTCTCTGTGTCATGGTAGCACCCAAACGGACAAACCGATTTTGATTTAGTTGTTTTTGGTTGGAAGGTGATTTGATCGAGAGTGTTGTTACCTATGATTCAAGAGAATCTGTTCAGTCGATTGAATATCATCAGCTCTTCTTGATTCGAGGGTTTTTAAAATTTTTAATTTAAGTTATTTTACCACTGTTTCCCTAAAAATCACTGTCATGGAAAAGACCATCAAGAAACCCAAGGTTTTGTTTTATTAGGATGCAACGAATACGAATACGGATATTCATATTCGCCGAATTGTAGAAAATTACCCAATATTCGTATTCGGCGAATACTAACCACGAAAGTTTAAAAATTAATATTTTTGTACGCAACTCTATTAATAAAAAGTGAATCCTTCGTTTGCTCCGTGAACTAGCTCCAAGGTTTCTTTGCTTTTATTTAAATGCTACACTTTTCCCGCGATTTCGCCCGCGCAGAAGTTGGTTTTAGTCACTTTCCCCTCCTACGGGAATCTTTTTTATCGTGATAAAAAGTGGCCTAGCCTATGTTTAATCTGAATTAAGGTGCATAAGCTATATGTACACATACACACACACACACACACACACACACACACACACACACACACACACAAACACAAACACAAACACACACACACACACACAAACACACACACACACACACACACACACACACACAAACACACACACACACACACACACACACACAAACTTTCGCATTTATAATATTAGTGGGATACTCTTTCAACTTTCACACAACCTTTTTGAATTCCTGACTGTTATTTTTTACAGACATAATATTATATCCAGAACCCACCTTACAAACAAAATTACAAATTATATGTTTTTTAAATAAAAATTTGCCTATTGTGAATTTTAATTATTAGCACAATAGAAAATCATCAAATAGTTTTTATTACCATGGCGAGATATTCGCATTCGTATTCGTATTCCCCGAATAGTAGGTTTGATATTCGTATTCGTAAAAGTAGTATTCGTTGCATCACTAGTTTTTATATAATAAAACTACAGGCTGTACACTAACTTACAAATTTATTTAAGAATTTGCTTGAACGCTATCACCCCATTCCTAGGTGTAATAATCAACCATGTATTTATTTATATAATAACTAGTTGACCAGGCAGACGTTGTCCTGTCCTCTCCGATGACCCTGGGTCCTATAAAAAATATTAAATTCGTAATAAGAAACATTGAGGGTCATTTATCGGGATAAAAACTATCCTATCTCTCAAGTTGGACCAAACTGCACACAGTGTGCAAAATTTCACTGCAATCAGATTAGTAGTTTAGGAGTTCATCGCGGACAAACAACGTGACACGTAATTTTTATATATAAAGATAAATAACTCTTTTATAAATCATCAATTATTTTAATATAGTAATTATTTTAGTATCAATTTTTTTTTATTAAAACTACTTTTGTTTTATGAACATTCGTTAAGTTTTCGTAAATACACTGAGAGGCCAACGTTAATATATTTATTTCAATAAAAAATTCTCTAAAATGCTCTTCGGTTTTAAGTTGTAAATAGCTCTTCTGCAAAACTAAAATGGGTTCAAAGTCAGTCGCATTTCTCCATAGCTTTAATTAAAGTAAAGCTCTTGTCTCTTTAAATGTTCCTTCGGTTTTAAAGCCTTGTGGAATGTTTAGAGACGATGGCGGGAGGCCCTATGATATTACATTGGTCATCCCTTGGGAGAGAGGTAAAGCCCTTATGTGGGATGTTACTTGCTTCGACACTTTGGCAACCTCTCATCCTCATTTAGAGCCGGGACGGCATCAGAAGCAGCTGAACTAAGTAAATGGCGCAAGTATGAGTCTCTGAGAGATGACTACATATTTGTGACATTTGTTGTAGAGACTATCGGTCCGTGGGGTCCACGTGCAGTGAAGTTCCTAAAGGAACTCTACCCGCGAATGGTCGTCGCTGTATGTGATAAGAGGGCTGCTATTGATGAATTAGCCAGGAAACGCAGCAAGCGTTCTTGGCACGATACCACGGGGAGTAGAACTGTGTGATAATTAGCTTTAGTATTTTTTATTTCACATAAGGATGTCCCTTATTGAGAATAACGACTTAACTTCTTCAAACACAAATCTCACGTACACGCTGTATATTTTATTGACTTACGTATTCCGAACCAGCCCCGAGGACCCAAAACTATATTTAGGTTTGTAAAAATATTAGTTCCGATCGATAAAAAACATGCAAAAGTATTACTTTGTAGGGAAGTTATAAATGCTGATCTTTCAGCTTACATATTTCAAAACGTAATATATATGTGATAGATACATTTTAAGAATATCATTTCAAATTTTGAACTTTAAACAATGTACCGTCTCGGCTCCCTGAGACATCGTAAATATTATTTCGTATATTCTATCTCTTCTTCAGTCTGTAAGTTTACTTTTGAAAATGGTCCTCTCCCGTTTCTAGGAAAATTTTAACTTTTTTTTTATTGGATACAAGGGTGACACCTTTGATAATTTGTACCGATATTGTAGTCGTCAATCGTTTTCAAATAAAAGTTATCATTTAAAAAAAGATAATTAAACTCACTTTTATTTCTTTAATGTTACCTCCGCACAAGGATTTTTTCCTGTATCGTGGGGGCAGATTACATACATAAATTTCATACGGACAAACATCCAGGTCCTGAGCAATTATTTCTAGGCCATAAAAATTCTTATTTCGTGCGGGATTCGAACCCACGGCGCTTGGCGCCGAAATTCATTACTAAATCACTGCGCCACAGAGCCCGTTTGGCGGCTCTGTGGCGCAGGCTCGAACGAATAATGCTAGATGTAAAGGGCCAAACCAGTGACGGTATTAAAGTGAAAGATATAGGACATCTTATAACGAGTGACGATAAAGTTATCACAGTAAATAAAAAGACGTATCTTACATAAATTTCTTTAAACATTCATACTTTTGCTTGGTAGAGCCACGAGGCAGCTTTTGCTGTCGCACGGATGGGCCGGTTCGAACCGGGGTGGTACCACGACCTCACAGAAAACCAGCGTGAAGTAGAGGTTTACCTCTGCGTTTCGCTTGGTGAGTGCAGGTGGCCGGAGGCCCTTTTTACTGGAAATGAGGCATTCCATCTTAGTCCTTACGGGTGACAACGCATCTACATTTTGATTTGTAATAGAGGATAGATGTAGATGTCTATGGGCCGCAGCAACCACTTACCATCAGGTGGACTGTGTACTCGTTTGTCACCCTTATCATATAAAAATATATAAAATAACTAAAAAATATATAACAATTAATATTTTAGTCGCGGTAACATTTTTTTCGCTTTAATATTAAATAACATCATGTAAATGCATACAGATATCACCTGATGAATACTAGAAGGTCAAAGACCCATGGAATTAGAAGGCGATATACGTAGTTTAAACGTTGCCAATTTGAATTACTCAAATAAAGAAAAAATGTACTTCAAGCTAACAATTTAAGGCATAATTTTATAAATCGCGCAAAATCAAAAACAAAGGGACCGTGCTCTGCGGGTGTGTGAAAACAAATTCAAGCGAAAAATTTACTTAAAATAAAGGCATAATTCTCTATGCGAGAAGTGACAAGAAATGAGACGGAGTGTCGAAACTTAGCGACGTTGTCGCTTTTACAGGTCGCTTCAGGTCAGTCAACTAATATTATAAGGATGATTTATTTCTTGTCAATTTTTTACGATATTTATTTTATTTGTAAAATGCATTTTTTATTTTCTTTTATTATTGTTTATTTTATTATTTTAACAGACATATATCAACTTGTATTAACTGCTATGTTATTTAACGTGATAACTTAGGCGCCACCCAGTATAAGTGATAGAGCCATGCTGTAGCTGTATAGTGGTTGTAGCACTAATGAGTCAGCTTGCCCTGGGAACGAGCACGTTCTCACAGAATATCTTCGTGAAATAGCTGCTTAATACTGCTTAGCTGCTGCTGTGTTTCCTACAGTCATTCAAGAAACGAGGCAGTCCATTTTAGTCCTCAGGGGTGAAAACACTTCTGCTTTTTATTCTTAATCGAGAATAGATGTTGATGTCTATGGGCCACAGCATCCACTTACCATCAGGTGTGTAATGTGTGCACGTTTGTCACCTGATATAGTAGTTTTCGATATCTACCATATTTTACAGGCCTCGAAAATTCTATATTCGTTATAAAAAATGTTGGTAAATCTATTTGGTACTGATATTGCGAATCCACTCTTTTACCTACGGCAGGTAATGGAAATCATCGTGAGGAAACCTGTAGGCACGAGGAATAAAATCACATCATCAGTCAACATCTACAGTCTTCTAACACACACTAGCGTAGCGAAGCGATTTATACTAATTGAATCATAATAATTTAAAATTAAAAAATTTGTACAGCCGACTTCTATATAGGTTATTTAAGAATAACTCAATAGCCATTGGTTTGACCTTGATCAAATTCATATGGGACCACACGAGAACTATCACCTTTCATATAAAAAAAGAATCATCGAAATCGGTTCGCCCAGTACAAAGTTATGAGGTAACACACATAAAAAAAACATACAGTCGAATTGAGTACCGTCTCCTTTTTGGAAGTCGGCAGATAAATGATAGGAGGCTTGTGCACAACAGTGGAATGTATAGGCTAGGGAAGCTGTACATGCAAAATCGGGAGAACAGACTGATGTTGAGGACTTGCACCCGTAAATATTAGGTAAGTACATCTTTCAAGTTATAAATTCTATTTCACGCTTTCCTAAAAAGCCTTCGACCGTGAAACGAATATGGCAGATCTTCCTTCCGGGATAGGTGTTCGATACGGGAAGGTTTCGTGTACGGAAACTTTGATAGCATGATTTCATGCTTTGAGTGTTTTCGGTATGTTCATGCTGATGTGGCACGATGACAATGATGATGTCTCCAGACCTAGTCGGTCACGGGGGCCGGTCTCAAAGGTGACTAGCCATCTGAGCAGAACAGGCTTATAGTGGCCAAGTGTATGCGCAAGCACAGGTGTATTCTCTATTCCCTCACCCTCATAGTCCGATGGGACTGTATCCGACACGACTGGGAGGAAATCAGGCGCAGGATCAACTCTTCCAAACCCGGGGTTGCTACTGTGAATTTCTTACAGATAAAACCCAATAACTGACTCTTGGTCCGACTCGGGATTCAAATCCGGGACCTCATATTCAGCAATCGCGTGTACGACCACTAGACCAACAAGGCAGTCAGTCTGTAATGAATGAGTGAATGATACCTATATGCCACAAGCCTATATCCTGCAGTTGATTAAGAAAGGCGGTTATAACAGAAGTTAAGTAATATAATATGTATATAAACATGAACTGACGTTTCATTGCAGAGAGTATGCTATTATTAAACTTCTTAATAGTAATGTATTCTACGTGGGCAAGCATCAAATACACTTACATGCGATATGAGCGGGAGGTTCCACGCGGCTGCGAGTTTCGCCTCAGTCAGACACGTGCCGTCGGGGCCGAAGAACGCCACCACCCCAAGATCACGCATTTGCGTCATCACTCTGTATGAAAGACGTCGTTGTGAATATACTCGTACAATTATGAATTAGTAAAATTTTATCTACGAATCGAATAAAACTAGTTTACTTATTTTTATAAATACATATAGCTTTTATAGATTTACCACGTGCTTGGCGGTGTGGGGAACATCGTGAGGAAACCCGCATATCTGCGAAATAATAAAAAAAATATTTCGAAGATATGTGATTTGGGGCAGCGCGGCGGACATTTCCTACCCTCTCAGAAATGAGATGAGGCCTGTGCCTAGCAGTGGAATGTATATAGGCTTCCTATAAGGATTACAATCTTTAGATTGTAATCCAAATTAATAAAAAAATCAAAGTGACAAGTTAAGTTTTTCGAAAGATATCTTGTTCAAATCCATACAGACCAACAAACGGACGTCCAAGAGGATTTATTTTCATTTAACTTTTTTTTTAATAACAACCGAAATAAATTATCTTATAACGACATCAGAAGCATTAATTGAAATTTCCTCTTACTATTGGTGTACTTTTTTATTATACATGTCCAATATAAAGCTGGTGGAAGTTATTTTAGTTGAAGGGATCGAGATTTTTTTGATTTGGTAACAATAGAGCACTATCCGTTCCGTCCCATATTTCCGTTCGATGTGTGCAAATATAGTGGAGTATCATTCAAACAGTTACAATATTTTTATCTTTATTACAGAAGAAAAAGAATCATGGAAATCTGTTTACAATTGACGAAGATATCGCGTAATACACATACAAAATATAAACATACATATGAACATAGAATTATGAACCTCCTTTTTGAAGTCGACTAAAACCGAGACTTTTTTAAGTGTTTCCTGAGATATTTACGACGCAAAAGAAACAAATGATTATACTAATAATATAAAAACTAAATAAAAATAATAAAAATACTAACCCACACGGAAGTCGTGAACTGAAATTCGAGTGCGAATATGGAAGTAAAATTTATGACTTACTGTCAACATAAACATTTTGGACCTTTTTTATTATTTTCATGCCTAACATTTCAGTATTTCGATGTCTTATTTAATTACATCATTTTGGTGAAGCAATTTTATTTAAACCTATAAAAATAGCAATGTACTCGTAATATACGATCAATATAAAAATAGGTTTGTGTTTGGTAAAAAATTTCACTTTATAAAGACCAATTAAAGGTAAAGTGACCGTTTCGTGATATGCTACCTCTTCTATTACCTTTATTTTTAGGGTCATAAAAAAGTTTCTTCGTATTCTGTTTTTATAAAATTGAAGAAAAATGTCTTTGGTTTTACTGTTTGTATCTGATCTGGTTTTAATATCAATACATATAGGACATTAGGATCAAGAAATATCAAAAGAAAAAAAAAACACTTTCGTGCCATTTTGCAATTGTTTTTCTGTCCACCAAAATAAGTGAATCTTTAGAATGAATGTATTGAGGTTTTATTTCCAGGCAAAAGCATCGATTCAGATCTCTATTGCTATCAACTAATGAGATTCAAACAATAAATTAAGAAAAAACGCCCGGAATTCATCAACAGAAAAGCAGTGGTGTTTCATCATGATAACGCCAGACCACACACATCTTTGGCCACTCAGAAAAAAATCAGAGAACTTGTTTGGAAAGTGTTAATGTATCCACCACACGTAGTCCTGACCTTGCACGTTCTTATTATTTGTTTCTGTCTTTTTAGAATTCTTTGGGTGGTGCTAGTTTCAAATCAAAAGAGGACTGTCCAAACTACTTGTCGCATTTTTTGATCAAATATTCCAAGATTTCTACAGCAACGGCATTATGTCTCTACCTACAAGAAGTTTTCGAAGAAAATGTCACATAAATATTATGATTATATGTAATAATTTTTTTTATAAAAATGTCTTGAATATCTAAATAAAATACTAATAATTTAAACAGTGGTAGAGCCACGCGGCAGCTCTTGCTGTCACACGGATGGGCCGGCTCGAACCGGGGTCGTACCACGACCTCACAGAAAACCAGCGTGAAGTAGAGGTTTACCTCTGCGTTTCGCTTGGTGAGTGCAGGTGGCCGGAGGCCCTTTTTACTGGAAATGAGGCATTCCATCTTAGTCCTCACGGGTGACAACGCATCTACATTTTGACTTGTAACAGAGGATAGATGTAGATGTCTATGGGCCGCAGCAACCACTTACCACCAGGTGGACTGTGTGCTCGTTTGTCACCCTTATCCTATAAAAAAAAAATACGAAGAAACTTTTTCCCTGACTTTTTATATACAACGTGTAACAAAAACCCTGTAGTTTTCTACTGGGTGGCGCCTAGGTTATCACGTTAAATGGCACAGCAGTTAATACAAGTTCTGTATTGAAAATTTCAGTTCTTTTTTTCTCAAGGATAATATATTTGGATCATATGCTGCATTTTAGGTATGTAATTATTACGTTAAAAACTTGCAAAATACGCTTAGATTGCCAACTTGAAAAACATAAACCCCAAATTGTATATTTTGAGAGACGGCTACCATGCTTCAGGTACCTACCCAGATCAGGGTTGTCAACCGCTTTTATCCCATAATTTTGTTAGGTTTCAGACTATTATGCATAATTTTTTAATTATTCTTAAACTAAATATAAATATTTAAATGTATTTGTACCAGACAAAGCAAGCAAAAACTACTCTTTGATTGATGTATTCACTATTTCAATTATTAATTAGTACTAGTAAAAGATTTACAATTCTTTAGCAACTTAGAAATTCTTTAATTAAATTTAAACATCGAGAGTATGAGAAGACTAATTTGGAAAATCCACAAGTGCACACCTCATGAGCGTTTCATTTAATTTCGATAATAAAAATAAATTAGCATAATAAATCGATTACACAAAGTATAAAATCAATATAGACTGTATAGTGCATTTGTCCTTCGTCTATCAAGAGCTAAAGACGAAAATGTAAGAAAGAGCCTTTAAATTTTTAATGGCAATAATATATATAAAATTTAATATTCATTTTAATATTCACCCTTCCCTTCATGCTTCCGCTTCCGTAGCGGTAAGACGTGTCAGTGGATACGAAAAATAATCATTTTTAAATAGTTAATTGTTCGAAAATATTAGGAGCGCATAACGTATCACACTCAGATCTATAATACTGTGTTATGCTTGTGTAGTATAAATAAAGTAAGCAGTCAACACAAGTTCGTGGATTGTGTTTGTGAGAGTGAAAAAGATACACATCTGTGAATGATTTGTTCTATGTGCAAATTATACTTATTCGTTATTCTGCCGCCCTGGTACTATTCGACAACTAGCTCACAGTGAATAATAATGTATCGTACACCGCCTCGCTCTGATTCGGAGCCTGAGCTATCTAGCGTTAAAAGAAGTATTACATGCAGGATAAAGCGTAAGCGCGATGACGAGCAAACCAAATTATATTAATATGGAGGACTATATGGACGAAATCAAAGGCATGTTGTCATCAAATATACTGCAACAAGAAGCAAAATTTAATTAAATTGATAAGTCCATTAAAATCTTCGTTGGAAAACACTTTAAAAGAAATAAAAGATCAAAATGCTGACATTTTTAAGTCACTTGAATTTATGTCGAGTAAGTATGAGGAAATGCGAGAAAAAGTGGAGATCTTAGAAGCTAATCGCAAGGCTAGCTTGAACTGCATCAAAGCACTAGAAGACAGGATTGACAGCTTGGAGCGCAAAGCTCGATCGTGCAGTATGAAATGAGAAATGTTACCCAAAAGCAGCCGGAACTGAAGCAGGATCTCCATAATATCGTAAGAAAGGTTTGCACGGAGCTCAATGTGCCAATTGAAGATAGAGAGATACGGGATATTTTTAGGCTTAAATCTAAGTCTAAATCGTCTATGCCTTATCCTATAATAGTTGAATTGGCCAACGTCAACAAAAAGGAGGAACTTCTTACCACGATGAAAAAGTACAGGAAGAATAAAAAATCACTCACAACCGAGAATCTAAAGATAACAGGTCCCCCAGCGATTATTTACATTTCGGAGAATCTTACTCCGAGAATTAAGTGATTATTTTACATTGCTTGGAATTTTGCCATGACAATAATTATATATACATATGGACGAGTCACGGTAACGTCTACATACGAAAAGCAGAATCCAGCCCGGCCATACGAATGAGGTGAGGTGGACCTGGACAAACTCAAAACAAAAACTGACTATGCAATGTTACAATACCGTTATCTTGGCTAGTACTTATTACACTTTTTCAACTTTATATAGTATGTTACAATGTTATTCGCGTGTTTCTATTATTAATTTATGTAAATTGCGTACTTTGCTTATACACGTCTACCATTACACAACAATATAAACTACTCGCACATTAATATGACTCGTTAATATATTATTGTTTTAATTATTACATATTACTACACTACGCTTATCATATTTCCAAAATGTTGCTCTATTACCTTTATGTCAAATTTAAATATTATTACTATATTAAATCATACTTTAAGCAGCTTGAATGTTGCAATTCTATAATAAAATTCACACATGGCATAAATGTATTAACGCATTTACCTACTAACAACATGAATGCCTATTTATATTTAAGGTTAATCATTACATTATTGTTACTTATGGTTGTTTTGGATCTGTTTTTTATTATGTTACAGTTTTTCAATAAATCAGGTTTTTTTATCACTTTGCGTACTTATGGACGAATGTTTACGAAATCATTTTAAAATTATTAAAGGCAGCACAGATGACAACAAATGAGTCTTAAGGTGTTACAAATGTTTTATCATCCAAATTTACAATTGCCTACCTTGTTCCTAAGAATTATGCATTGGAAATTTTATTAATTAAAAGTTAACTCAATAAATACTATCTTTATGGACAATATTGAAGGATCGGGCCATATTTCGTGTAACAGAGGGGGTGTTCCAACTGACTTAGACTTATTGTCAGTCGGAAAGAATGCCATTAAAATTCTTACTGTTAATATACGTAGCATTAATGCTAACTTCGATAGTTTTTTGATATTTTTGTCCAAATTTAACTTTACAATTGATGTCCTCGTGTTAACTGAATGTTGGAAAAATAAATATTATATACTACCTTACATTCACGGCTACAAAATGTTTCAAATTCTTGTTAATCTTAATAAAAACGATGGCGTGGTTGTCTGTGTTCGGAATGAGCTTGAGTCAACAGCCTATGATCCATGTCTTGTCAATGATAATTGTATATTAATTGATCTAGAAGATTTATCTACTCTCTCTGTCATTGGCACATATCGTCCTCCATGTTATAAAAATCCTACGAATTATATCAACTCACTGGATGATATTTTAATTAATTGTCGTAATAAACGTGATGTTGTTTTAACTGGAGATATTAATCTTGATGTTATGCCAGTTAATCTCAATAAATACTCAACTGCTTATTTATTCTTATATATTCTTATGGCTACGAAACAAGGTGTAAACAGTCCAACTCGACAAAAAACTTGTTTGGATCATTTCATGGTTAAGTCTTGCGCTAAATGTCATACCTATATTTTTGACGAATTTACTGATCATTCTCCTATTTTTTTACATATGAGTTTTACCAAAATATGTAGAAAAACACAAATATTTAATAAAGTAAAACTCGACCTTGCTGGCGTACAAAAAATATTGGCAACTGAGTCTTGGGATGTACTTATACTCAACTAATGATGTAAATCTAGCAGCACAGATTCTGACATCAAAATTAGAAAAAGCCATTAAGGACAATACAATTACTAGTAAAATATCTAAACGTGAAACACCACTCAAGCCTTGGATTACTCTGGGGATTGTAAATTCAATTCTAAAGAGAGACAAAATGCATAAAAAATTAAAAAAAGATTTAAATAATGAACAATTGGGACACATATACCGAAACTATCGAAACACATTAAATAGATTAATAAAACAATTAAAAATAAATTATTATATAAAGTGTTATTAGAAAAAAAATATAGGAAATATGAAAGAAACTTGGAATACAATAAAGGAAATATGTAATATGGTAAAAAAGAAAGAATCTTCCACAGATTTACTCAAATATTGTTTAAATACTACTCACTCTCTTGACAATGTCAATAGGTTTTTCGCAACGGTTGGTTATAGTCTTGAAAATGATATCTTATCCAAACTTAACACTACTGACAGTTCTCTTGCTTTATTGCCAAAATGCAAAGATGCATCAAACGGTTCAATGTCCGTCTACCTAACTGATTCAGTGGAAGTTTCAAGCGTCATCTGCAGTATTAAATCAAGTAACTCATCGGGATCTGATTGTATTACGTCTAAAATTCAAAAAAATAACATAAAACACATTTCGGAACCTATTGTATATTCAATTAATTTGACATTTGAATATGATGTTTTCCCCATAATCTATAAAAATGCAATTGTTTGTCCCATATATAAATCTGGGGATAAATCTTCACTGGCTAATTATCGCCCAATTTCACTATTAAGCACAATGTCTAAGGTTCTCGAAAAAGTATTCAACAAGCGACTAATGAATTATTTAGAAAAGAATGAGCTTTTGGATAAAAACCAATTTGCTTTTCGTGCTACCAGGTCCACAGATGACGCTGTACTTCAACTTACTACAAATGTTACACGTTATCTTGATAAAAATGAAAAAGTAATAGGAGTATTCCTGGACCTTCAGAAGGCATTCGATACCGTATCTGTTCCAATATTATTAACACGTTTGGTAAATATGGGAATCAGGGGAAATGCACTTATGTGGTTCAAGGACTACCTTTCGGATAGGAAGCAACGTGTTAGGGTTGATGGCTTATTAAGTAACGAATTCAGCTCCACTTACGGTGTGCCACAAGGCAGTACACTTGAGCCAAGCCTTTTTTTAATTTACATAAACGATTTGTGTAAGACTAATATCAAGGGTGCTGATATTCAAATGCTTGCTGATGATACAATCATACTGTTTCATAGCGAGTCTTGGGAATGTGTACATCGTCTTGCTAAAAACGGTCTTCGTACTATCACATCATGGTTAGAAAACAGCTTGCTAACAACACAAGTAAAACAAAATATATGTGCTTCAGTAAAACTAATATTAATTCACCCAAATCTTCTAGTGTACAAATCCATTCCTATCCTTGCAATCGACAAGCCAATCCCGAGAATAAATCATGTACTTGCTGATTAATCGAAAGAATAAAAGTTATAAAATATCTAGGAATAAATATTGATGATAAGCTCAACTGGAAACAGCACATAACATCTGTTGCTAATAGACTCAGGAAATTTCTTACTTATGTATTTGTATTTTCTTACTTTTTTTTAATTAGCTTATGTGTTTAGAGAATTGCGCACTGTATCAGAAATTCCACTCTTAATGCAAACTTATAAAGCACTTGAGGAATGTGTAATTACATACTGTATATGTTCGTGGGGAGCAGCAGTAGAAGTTGAACGAGCACAAAGATATCATTTCAAAGTAATATTATACCTTCCATTTAGGCATCCAACTGCTCCATTATTCAAAACGGCACACGTACTTTCTGTGTGCCAACTATATATCTATAATTGTATAAAAAATACCATAAATTTACGGTACCATATCATCCCTCCACTGGAAAAAGACGTGAACGTTTCACAGTTGAGCGAGTGAGATGTAAGATTGCTCGACAGCATTATCAATTTCAGGCACCAAGACTTTAAAATAACTTTAGTATAAATAATAAAGTGAGAAACCTATCTATGTACCAACTAAAATTTTTAGTTTAGTTCGAGTAATTTCTTATCGAGTAAAATAAAACACACACACACACACACACACACACACACACACACACACACACACACACACACACACACACACACACACACTCACCCGCAAACACAAACACACACACTCACACACACACACACACGCGCGCGCGCGCGCGCGCTCGCAAAACATGTAACCATCGTAGATGCAACAAACGTACTGATGGATATTTTTATTTTTTAATTTGTAAAAGTTTTATTTATTTTGTTACCTTGTTATATACGCATAACATGTACGCATCATAGATGCAACACACATACGCATGCATATTTATTTGTTTTTTATTTTTCTTTAATTTGTAATTTTTTTTATTTATTTTGTTACCTTGTTACACACGCACAACATATACGCATCATAGGTGCAACACATATGCATACATATTTTTATTTTTCTTTAATTTGTAAAATCTTTATGTATTTTGTTACCTTGTTCTGATTTGTGATAAGCTGATAAGTCATTTTGTAATTGTAACTTAGTGGATATGGGAAGGAACTGAATCCTGACACACAGCTATTGCTAGTTCGGGAGTCAGGGCTTCAACTTTGTAGTGTCAATATGGTTTTATTCAATAAATAATTTTATTATTATTATGTGGTATCTATAAAGTTTTCTCATCTGATTAGGCAATATAAATATATAATTGTAAATAAACATGGTAAACGTACATAAATATCAATAAAATAAAATAAATACATAAATATATAAAAACCCAACCAGATGGATGGGTTAGGGGGAAAGGGAAAGAAACCGGCGGACGATGCGGGCGGTATCGAGGAGCATCGTCTTCTGCATTTTAGCTTGGAGCCATCCGTCACGGAGTCCCAGCCGCCTTAGAGGACCTGAGAGGCTGACTGAAATTAACCCATTCGCAGATACGACTACAGGTATAATTTCGGCCGGCAATACACCCCACATGTCGGTCACCTCGTGAACCAGGTCCAGATATTTTGTTCGCTTATCTGTTTCGGCTTTCACGAGGTTCTCATCATAAAGAATGGTAATGTCGACCAAAATTATTATTATTATTATGGGGTATTTGTAAAGTTTTCTCATCTGGTTGGGCTGTATAAATATATAATTGAAAATGAAAATGATAAACTTACATAAATATCAATAAAATAAAATAAATACATAAAAATTACATAAATATATAAAAACCCAACCAGATGGAAGCCCTCGGCAGGGGAGACCAAACGGCCGAGGGTTAGGGGGAAAGGGAAAGGAACCGGCGGACGATGCGGACGGTATCGAAGAGCACCGCCTTCTGCATTTGAGCTTGGAGCGACCGGTCTCGGAGTCCCAGTCGTCTCAGATGACCGAGAGGCTGACTGGGATTAACCCGTTCGCAGAAACGACCACAGGAATAATTTTGGCCGGCAGCCCACCCCACATGTCGGTCACCTCGTGAGCCAGGTCCAGATATTTTGTCAACTTATCTGTTTCGGCTTTCACGAGGTTCTCGTCATAAGGAATGGTAATGTCGACCAAAAATATCCTTGACTGTGCCCGGTCCATCAGCACAATATCAGGCTTATTCGCAAGAATAGTCCTGTCTGTGATGATGGCCCGGTCCCAGTAGAGCCTGGCGCGGTCAATTTCGAGCACGGCTTCCGGCAAGTACTTATAATACGGCAGTTTTCGATCCACGAGACCGTATTTCAGAGCGAGCTCCTGGTGTATAATCTTGGCTATTTTATTATTATTATTCTTTTATTACCAAACGACGCGTACTAGGCTATTAATATGATAGGGAACGAGTTGACGAAATTCTGAATCCAATAAAAAAAACCGGTTTTCATACATAAATTTTCGAGAGTTATCGTCACGTTTTACAAAATATACATCCGGACGGCCACGTAGTTTTCTTCAAACCGTTTTTTTTATCATGGTAGCAATATAAAATGATTTTGAATAAAACTATTTTTTTATGGATTTTATCGCGTTGAATTTAAACGCGATAAAATCCGTAAAAACAGTTTTATACAATGTGTAGTGTGCGCATAAATATAAGAAACCATTATAAAATGATTTTTTTTATTTGAAAAATAAGATGGATTAATTAGAGTATCTGGCAGTAGAGCTTTTTGGTCTCTCGCCAAAGCTGTCGAGACAAACTTTTGTCGGTCTACACTGCCTCCGCTGGTAAAACCAGATGGCTCATTGGCGCATGAGCCAAAGGAGAAAGCGGACTTATTTGTTTCTATTTTTACTTGCAATTCGCGTCTGGATAGTAGCAACAGCGTATCATCTCAATTACCTCACTACGGTACCTCTATGTCAGAGGTCCGTATCACCAACAAAGAGGTTCTTAAAACCTTGCGAAGTCTAGACGTAAACAAAGCTAGTGGACCTGATGGTATACTAGCTATAGTTCTAAAGGCTTGTGCTCCTGAGTTGTCTCCTGAGTTGACACGCTTGTACTGCCTCTCATTCAGGACTGGAATAGTGCCCAAATCTTGGAAGCTAGGCAATGTGCAGCCTGTGCTTAAAAAAGGTAGCCGTACTGACCCTGCCAACTATTATTATATACTGCCAATTTCAATTACCTCCATACTCGGCAAGATTATGGAGCGTATATTGAACGCCCACCTCATGGCATACCTAGAGCAAAATGATCTTCTCAGTGATCGCCAGTACGGGTTTCGCCGAAATCGATCAACTGGGGACCTTCTAGCGTATGCCACACACATAAGGGGCGAAGCCCTCGAGAACAGTGGTGAAGCACTTGCTGTTTCCCTCGATGTTTTGAAGGCAATTACGTAGTTCTATTACACGAAAATCGCCAAGCATGTAAAACCTACTTAAAGACGAACACGACGGAGCCGCGTGACACGAGACGCCGAGTCAGCAGGCGCCGACAACCCGACGCCCGTGGAAGTGAGCATCGGATTTCGTCATTCTTCGGTCACACTTCGACCTAGCTAATCATATTAATTTAGTTATAGAATTAATGTAATCTTTATTTTATTAAATTTATATTTTAAGAATTGTTTTTTTTTAAGTCCTGCGGCTGCAGCTAACGTAATTGGCGCAGTCGGTAGGATATTAGAGTCAGTACGCGGCGTTAAAATCTCCAAAAATCGGTAGATTTTGGTTGGCGCTGAAGGACGCTGATTTGGCTCTCTAGCCTTAATCTAATATCTGAACCACGTGGCAGCAGCACCGGGGACGAGTATCCTAAAATCGATACGCGGAGGAAACCAGAATGATATTGTAAGTACGCAAAACTTTCTTTTTGTGTTGCTTTCCTTTTATCCTTTAAGTTTTATCCTTATTGTCCAAAATTTTTCACCCAAAGAATAGGGGGCCTAGCGAGGCTGGTTTTCGACAGTCTCGCCGAAATATAGATTTAGATAATTTAAGAAATATTAAGGAAGAATTAAGTTTAAATTCACTAAATTCCAAAATGCCTTATGATCCCGATGTAATATATAAGGCCTTGCGCCCAGTGCCAGATTTCGACGGTAATCCAAATATTCTCACAAGATTTATTAAAATATGCGATCAGATCGTATCAGCTTACATGAGCTCTGAAGCCGGTAGTGAATTATCTAATTTATGTTTATTGAACGGAATTTTGAATAAAATCACCGGACCTGCGGCTTCAATCATAAATTCTAATGGCATCCCTGATAATTGGCTAGGAATTCGCGAATCTCTTATTAACAATTTCGCAGATCAAAGAGACGAAACTGCGCTGTACAATGACCTTTCCTTAGCCTCACAAGGCCACAAAAGCCCTCAGGAGTTTTACGATCACTGTCAGACTCTTTTTAGTACCATCATGACATATATATCGTTGCACGAAACCATCCCGACCACTATCGAGTCTAAGCGGACATTGTATAAAAAACTCACTATGCAGGCTTTTGTTCGTGGCTTACATGAGCCCTTAGGGTCTAGAATAAGGTGTATGCGCCCTTCTACAATAGAGCAGGCATTGAAATTTGTTCAGGAGGAATTAAATATTTTATATTTGCAACAGCGTAATAATGATGTACACCCTAAAACTCTCCAGCCACCTCCAAGAACACAAATACCAATTCCAATGCCTTCTCAATCTAAGCAAAATTTCCAGCCTCCACCTATGATGTTAGCACCCGTTACTCAGAGACCGATGTGGACGCCTCCTCAACCTCAACCATTTAAATTTACTCAACCGCAAAATCAATTTAAGTTCAATGCGGGCCCTCAACATCAGTCTCAGTACCGCATGCCAACACGTACTCAACAAATGTTCAGTGCACCACCACCACATTATAACCCACGTAGTAACGTGTTCCGTATTCAGCCTCGTTATCAGCAGCCTCAGAATTTTGGCCCTAAGCCTATGAGCGGCGTTCAACATTTCACGCCTAAAGCCTTACCTCCTACAGGACGATTAACTGGCCATGATTGGAATAAGCACGGTAACCCACCACCTACGAATTATTTCAAAAGCCGTGAAATGAATCTTAACGAGTGTGATGGTTATGATAACTATTACTATGAGCCTGACTACAGCAACTATTACGCGGATTACTACGAATGTCCATCTTACGCGAGTGGGTATAATGATTATGTAAACCACGAGAGATACGGTCCCGAGTTTGTTTCGGTAAACGATTATCCAAGCGTCAATGACACAGAAAACGATCCTCAGCCCTCCACTAGCCAACAGGAAAATTTTCACGAGGATTCCCCTTCAAACAAGCCAAGATAGAAGTCAATTTGCAGACCCAGCGTCAGCTACCATTTATTCAGATCTTAGACCCTCCGTTGAAGCTTCTCATCGATACCGGAGCGAATCAATCATTTTTGAGCCCGGATGCTGTAGAAAAATTTTTCCCTCATTATCAACTTGACTATGATCCTTTCGAAGTTACTAATGTTCACGCTGTTAGTCGAAACGATTATTCCATTACGGTACCCTGTTTTCCGGAAATTAAAGATAGGGAACCGATAAAGTTTTTCGTGTATAAATTTCATAACCATTTCGACGGGTTAATTGGGCTCGATCTCTTAACTAAGTGGGAAGCAAAGATCGATTTAAAAGCATTAAATTTAACTACTCGGTCTGCAATGAACCCAATATTATTATATAATTCGCGAAATGTTAACCTATACGAGGATATAATTCCTGCGAATACTTCGAAGCTAGTTAGAATTCCTGTTGACAGTAGTGAAGGTGACGTCTATATTCCCGAACAAATTTTATGTAACTGTGTCATTCACGAATGCATAACCAGCGTTTCCCAAAATAGAGGTATTTTGGATATCGAGAATACTAGCGATAACGATGTCGTTTTCTCCTTGGACCGCCCCGCGCACGCACAGTTGTTTAACGTTGAGTGCACGCGCACCCAGCCTATAACCGAACGCGCTAAAGACGTTTTATCGCGACTCCGTACTGACCACCTTAACGAAGAAGAAAAGGCCAATTTGATGACTCTTTGTGCCAAATATCATGACATATTTTATATCGAAGGTGAAAATTTAACATTTACGAATCAAATAAAACACCGCATCCGTACGACCGATGAAATTCCGATATACACAAAGAGCTATCGATATCCTTTTGTTCATCGACAAGAGGTACGCGATCAAATAAATAAAATGTTAGCTCAAGGCATTATACGTCCCTCCGAGTCCGCGTGGTCCTCACCGATTTGGATTGTCCCAAAAAAGGCGGACGCCTCGGGGAAAAAGAAATGGCGTCTAGTGGTAGATTTTCGTAAACTTAATGAGAAGACCATAAATGACAAATACCCTATCCCGAATATCTCAGATGTTCTGGACAAACTGGGTAAATGCCAATATTTTACTACCCTAGATCTCGCCAGTGGTTTTCACCAAGTAGAGATGGACCCCGCTGACATTCCAAAGACGGCATTCAATGTCGAACACGGCCACTTCGAGTTTCTTCGGATGCCCATGGGCCTGAAAAACTCGCCTTCCACATTCCAAAGAGTGATGGATAACATCCTCCGAGGTCTCCAGAACCAGATCTGTTTGGTGTACCTGGATGACATTATAGTATTCAGCACCTCGCTGCAGGAACACATGGTCAACTTAGAACAAGTTTTCCAGAGACTTAGGAACTCTAATTTCAAAGTGCAAATGGACAAATCAGAGTTCCTTAAGTTAGAAACGGCTTATTTAGGCCATATCATCAGCAGCGAGGGCGTGAAGCCTAACCCAGACAAAATAGCAGCGATAGAAAAATACCCTATACCTAAATCTCCTAAGGAGATAAAGCAGTTCTTAGGACTATTAGGATATTACCGTAAATTCATCCCAGATTTTGCAAAAATAACAAAACCATTAACACAATGTCTAAAAAAAGGTAAAAAGATCACTTTTGACTCCGATTATGTTAACAGTTTTGAGAAGTGTAAAACACTTTTGACGAATGATCCAATCCTTAAATACCCGGACTTTAGTAAGGAATTTATCCTTACTACCGATGCGTCGAACTTTGCGATCGGTGCTGTTTTGTCTCAAGGGCCAATAGGCTCGGATAAACCAGTCTCATATGCTTCGCGAACACTTAATGATAGTGAAAAAAATTACAGCACCATCGAGAAAGAGCTCCTGGCAATAGTATGGGCCACTAAATATTTTAGACCCTACCTATTCGGCAGGACATTTAAAATACTTACCGACCACAAACCTTTACAGTGGATCATGAGTTTAAAGGAACCGAATTCTCGCCTTACTCGATGGCGCTTAAAGCTTAGCGAATACGACTTCACGGTAGTTTACAAGAAAGGTAAATCAAACACGAACGCAGATGCCCTCAGTCGCATTGAGATCCATAACGAAGATACTAATTCTCTTCTAGCGAATCCCTCGGAACAACCAGAACGCAGTCATGGTTCTACAACCGCTACCATTCATACGAGTCACGAAAATCCCATATTGGAAGTTCCAATAACCGATGAACCACTAAACAAATTTCATCGCCAATTGGTCATCACTATTGTAAGCGACGTAAAAAAGCGACCCGCGGTTTCAAAGCCCTTCGACACACACACCCGCGTTTCGGTGCAAGTAACGGAATCAAATTTAGAGACCGATATTATAAACGTAATAAAGGAGTTCGTGAACCCAAAAATTAAAACCGGAATCTTAATCAACCCCCCGTTAGGACTTTATTCAATCATACCTATCATACAGAATAACTTTAAAAGCTCCGCGATGAATCTCGTACTTGCCAAAAGCGAACTTGAAAACGTTAAACCTTATCTTAGGCAACAAGAAATTATTAAACACTATCACGAGGGTAAAACAAACCATAGAGGCATTAATGAGTGTTATTTGTCTCTTTCAAAAAAATACTACTGGCCAAAAATGAAAGAACAAATAACAAAATTCATTAATGAATGTATTGTGTGTGGTCAAGGTAAATACGACCGTAATCCTATCCAACCAAGATTTAACATTGTTCCGCCTCCAAGCAAGCCTCTAGAAATAGTTCATATGGACTTGTTCACAGTAGATAGCGAAAAATACGTTACGTTCGTCGACGTATTCTCCAAGTACGGACAAGCCTATCATCTACACGATGGTACAGCCATAAGCGTTTTACGGGCCTTACTAAAATATTGCACGCACCATGGTTTACCCTTAACCATAGTAACTGACAACGGCACTGAATTCACCAACCAACTATTTTCCGAATTTTTAAGAATGCACAATATTAATCACCATAAAATACTTCCCCATTCACCAAACGACAATGGAAATGTAGAACGTTTTCATTCAACTCTTCTCGAACATCTTAGATTACTTAAACTTCAGCGTAAAGACGAGCCAGCTGTAAACCTAGTACCATACGCGATTATCGCTTACAATAGTTCGGTGCACAGTTTCACGAAATGCAGGCCCTTCGATATAATAACAGGTCACTTTGACCCCAGAGACCCAGTAGGTGTAGATCTTACCCAGCATTTACTTCAACAGTACACCCAAAATCATAGAGAACAAATGAAATTAGTTTATGAAATTATAAATCAGTCTACCTTACATGATCGCACAGTTTTAATTGAGAATAGAAATAAGGATAGAGAACCCGAAATTCAGTATGAACCACAACAGCAAATTTTCATAAAAAACCCGCTTGCTAGCCGACAAAAATTAGCACCCAGATACACTAACGATATCGTTCTGGCTAACCTACCTATACATATTTATACTTCACGAAAACGTGGTCCCGTTGCCAAAGCTCGCATTAAGCGAGTCCCTAATAGCGCTAAATTGTTACAGAATTCCGTTGGTGATGATGGTGCATCTTGCTCAAACACAGGAGATAAGACTTGAAAGTCTCAACGATGGTCCTGGCCTCCTTCCTTATAAATTAGGTAGAACTCGTCTAGTGTCACATTACCATAGCTTTTTACAGTATATTCGCATCAATAATATAGAAGACAAAACTATTGCAGTAAGACAGCAGTTATCTGACTTTGAATTAAGACTAAATAATGATACGTTTTCCCTATATTCTCTTCAAATTAACTATTTATCTCATAAAATCAATATAGTTTTAAATCATTTAAAAGGACTCGAACCTAGTCGAGCGAAGAGAGGTTTAATTGATGGTTTAGGATCTGCTATTAAAAGCTTAACAGGAAATTTAGATTATCAGGATGCTATTAAATTTGATAGTGCAATAAAAAATCTCGAAAATAACCAAGTTAAAATTATATCGGAATTCAATTCGCACATAAGCCTCAACAAGGAATGGATGACGCAACATAACGGCGTCATAGACCAGTTAGTTAGAAATCAGCAATCAATTAATACTACGTTAGAACTTTTGTTGAATAGCACTGCTTATAGAGAAAATAGTTTAATAAAATATGCTCATTTCGCTCAGCTTCTGACCATTATAACAGAAAACGTCGATGATTTGTTGGGAGAATTAGTTAGAATAGAAAACATGCTAGCTCTTGTGCGTGCCCTAAGCACGCATCATTCAATGATAGATATCGATACTTTAAGGTTAATGATAGAAAGAGTAAGAATGATATATGGGGATGATAGAATATTAAATTTAGACTTACGCGACTATTATAGTATCATAAGACCAGGTTCATATTACGTCGAAAAACAGATAGTTATAGTTTTTAAGGTTCCCATAGTTAGTGCGAACATATTCGATCTGTATAAACTTTCGATAGCCCCGAATAGGTATAACAAGATCCTTATTCCACCACTTCCTTTCCTAGCAACCAATAGGGAAGCGTATGCGTATATGGAGGCTGAATGCCCGAAGGTAGACCAGCAGTACCTCTGCGAAGACGATACCATAAACAGAGTCAAGAATCATCACGACTGCACACGAGAGCTCGTCACAAACCACGCCCTAGGAGATGACTGCAACCTGACCACTATAACACTGGAAAAGGAAGCCATGGAGCAACTGGACGCCGGGAACTACGTTGTCACATTCCCTCGCACTACAAGAATCCATCTACGATGCGGAAGAGAAGAATACAAGCAGCTTCAAGGAAGCTATTTGCTAACCATACCCTTAAATTGCACATTGATGACGTCACAATTTACAATAGTCAACGAGAACAACCAAGTATCCGGCCAGCCACTAATAATTACCGATATTCCACGTAACTCCAAAGAGGAAACCACATCTCAACACAGAATCTCGCTGCAATCCATCGACCTGAGAAAACTACATGAAGCCTACAATCAAGTCATGAGAGAGCCGATAATGGTACAAGACACCATAACTAGCAACACTCTGTACCACACAACTATTCCCATTTATGTAATGATAATCGGCTTGCTTATCACAACAGCCATTGTAATAATCTGTCGACGTTTCAATCTGTGGAGACGCAGTAAGCCGCAACAGCAGAGCAGCCAGCCGCCAGCACCTGGAAAGCATTCCTATGAAGATCCTAAAAACGCAAAAGCATATCCAGCAACATTTTCCCTCAAAGTCGGAAAATAGTCGCTGAACTGTGGGGGGAGGAATTACGTAGTTCTATTACACGAAAATCGCCAAGCATGTAAAACCTACTTAAACACGAACACGACGGAGCCGCGTGACACGAGACGCCGAGTCAGCAGGCGCCGACAACCCGACGCCCGTGGAAGTGAGCATCGGATTTCGTCATTCTTCGGTCACACTTCGACCTAGCTAATCATATTAATTTAGTTATAGAATTAATGTAATCTTTATTTTATTAAATTTATATTTTTTTTTTGGTTTTTTTAAAGTCCTGCGGCTGCAGCTAACGTAATTAGGCCTTTGACAGGGTTTGGTACGCTAGTCTATTGGGCAAGCTTTCAGCGTACGGCTTATCCCCTGGCCTGATTGCCTGGGT
Source organism: Parnassius glacialis (assembly GCA_033319125.1). Lineage (NCBI taxonomy): Eukaryota > Metazoa > Arthropoda > Insecta > Lepidoptera > Papilionidae > Parnassius > Parnassius glacialis. The sequence goes on from JAVANC010000005.1 coordinate 50,457,441, forward strand.
GAAGGAAGGAAGTTTTTGAGTGAACGGTCTCTCCGATGGCTGCTTATCCGGTACTGTGTCGACTAACGCCGGTATTCCTCAGGGGTCTGTTCTCTACGCAACTCTCTTCCTGCTGCGTATAAATGCTTCTCTTATTCCCGATATCTATGGGTATGCAGATGACAGCACAGTTGTGGAGAGATACCAACCAAGTGCCCAGGCCAGTCGGGATCAAATCCAGTCAAAAAGATAGGCTATGGTTGAGCGTGTGAGTTTCACGCTACAGGCAGTCTCCGAATGATGCAATGCCAATCTCGTGAGATTTAACGCCTCCAAAATACAAGCGTGTCTTTTTACCGCTAAAAGGAGCCTGTTCACCTTGGCTTCTACTTTCCGGAATGTATCCTTGGAGTCCACTGACCGCCTTCAGTTGTTGGGAATTGAATTTTCTCCGAACCTAAACTATGGCCGGTTCATGGAGTCCAGAGCCAAAGCAGTCGCAAGGAAACTTGGTGTCCTTGCAAGGGTGCGGCGGTACTTCACGCCGAGGCAGCTTCTTACCTTATATAAAGTGCAAGTCAGTCGTGCATGGAGTACTGCTGTCACATTTGGGCTGGTTCTGCAAAATTCCACCTGAAAGCATTGGACTCATTGGAGAAACGTGCTAAGAGGCTCCTTGGTGACCTTCGTTTGGTTGAAACCAATCTTGTGAGCCTCGAGCACAGGCGTAGAGAAGCCAGTCTCTCGGTATTCTATAGGATGCATTTCGGTGAGTGTGCGCAGGAATTACACGCTTTAATTCCTCCCTCTCCTTTCCACCATCGGACAACCAGGCGGTCGGCGGGTCTTCATCCCTTTGTTGTCGATATTCCACGCATTAGAACCAAACGGTTTGCTTCGTCTTTTGTAATGCGTAGAGCAAAGGAGTGGAATAATTTGCCGGCTTCAATCTTTCCGTCTGAATACAATCTGGGCGTTTTCAAGGCAAGAGTAAATAGGCTTTTGTTACGATAAGACAGTGCGATTTACCATCTAAGGCTGCAACACCACTTACCACCAGGTGGGATTGTGGTCAAGCACTGACTTATTATAGGTAAAAAAAAGATTAATTAGTGTTTTCTTGATATACGGCTACTCATATTATCGTATAAGTGCAATATGGTTATGATAGAGACATTTTAAAACCAAAAAATTATTGACCTTGAAGTGTCGAGAGTAATATACTGCCTAATAACGCTTCACGTTATGACGCATACAATAATAATAAACATTAGGGTACAGTCTCGCGTATTAAAAAGATTACATGTATATTTGTTGTACTGTATATTAAAAGTTGACTGCCTCGTTGGTCTAGTGGTTGTACTAGTGCGACTGCTGATCATGAGGTCCCGGGTTCGAATCCCGGGTCGGGCCAAAAAATCAGTTATTGAGCTTTTCCATCAAGAAATTCTCAGTAGCTGCCCGGAGTCAGGAATTTGGCGGTGTTTCACCCCCGTGCCTCGGAAAGCACGTAAAGCCGTTGGTCCTGCGCCTGATCTCTCTCTGGTCGTGTCGGTTTACCGTCCCATCGGGCTATGAGAGTGAGGGAATAGAGAGTGCACCTGTGCTTGCGCATACACTTGGGCACTATAATACTGTCCTGCGCAGATGGCTCGTCTCCGTTGAGACTGGCCGCCGTGGCCGAAATTCGGTCTGGAGGACATTATTAAAAGTTATTGAAAAGTTTTAGCTGTAGTAAAAGTTTTAAAGTCATTCAAAATTATTTTATTTGATATAATATATAGAAGTTTAGCTTCTTATATATCCGTTGTAATACAAAAAGTAGTATATAATAAGTCTCAGGTAAGCTAGAGACTGTTTCAAAAATTTGTGTTAGATCAGGGGATAGGCGCTCGCCGTAAATTTCACACGACGTAAGCAGCCCACGTTTTATTCCCGCCGACACCAATGAAATTGTTAGTTGCAATTTTAAGTGCGAATTTATAGTGCTAATTTGTGCTCGTCAATGAATGAAAACGTATGTCTAAGAAATAAAAAAGAGGACGTGTGAAGTCTACCAATACGTATTGGGAAAGCGCCAGATATTTTCTTGCCCCAAAACCCTCTCAGTAATGAGATGTCTGTGCCTTAATCTTACCACAACTATTTGTTTCCTACACTGATTATTAATGAATATATTATATTAAACATAATTATTTAAATATTATTCGAGTGCAGAGAATACTTTGATAATATTTTGCCGTATTTGCCCCAACTGACTATACTGTCAGCAGCTTCCATTGAGTTGGCTGTGTGCTCGTTTGTCATTGTATTTTAATACTAATATATACTGCTGAAGACAGTAACCAATATTTAGCATAAGCGTCGCTGCCGTCAACTATGTAGTGGTGGTGTATGAATATCCGCTACCTCATTTCGTCCCGTGGGTGTCGTAATAGGCGACAGAGGGAAACAAACCAGGAAATTGGCAGCAGCGTCTTTCTTATAAGAAATGAAAAATAAAATACTATGGCTGCCAACCCGCCTGCCAAGCGAGGGAACTATTGCAAATATCACCCCTATGAGATAATTTATGGGAAGGTTTAAGTTCAGCAGTGGATATTTGATAGGCTGTAAAAGGTATTCTTTCAATTATAGCAACAAAGAGCAGGTCTACCTTCGACAGATTTGAGTTTTCAATCAATTAATTTTTACTTACAACCGAAGCGAATTCGTACCTTTAATTCGATTCAATAATTTTCGATCGATAGCTCAATCTAAATCAAATGTAAAAATACACGATGCAAGGAAACGTGAAATTTCGAAAACATCGACATGACTTAAATTGTTTTTGTGAGGAAGTGTATCACATGAATTTGGGCATGATAAATATGCTTAGGATGAATCGACGAATGTTTGAACTCACTTAATTTTGGTTATGCCTTGGCGGCTTTTGTTGCGTCACCCACCCACGACCACTCACATTTTGATCGCGAACTGTATGCAGAACGTTAATGAATGTATTTTCGTAATTTTTGGACTATCGGATTGTACCAAAATGCAACTCACTACCCAAAAACACTAAACTGAATAACAATTTCATTTAGCACTTCAAATCTTCTTCTTGGACTTCTTAGGGTACCATACCTATATCTGCCGCCAAATAGCAGTTTCTGCTCTGCTATGTTCCGGTCCGAAGGGTCTGAGCCAGTATAATTAGAGGTTGTGAGGCATTCCATCTTAGTTCTCTGAGGGTATCTATCAACCAACCACAAATAAGAAGGGGCTGCAGTAGCGCTACATTTATTAACTGGACGTAGCGGTTGTGCTTCAGCGCTAATAACGCTTGATCACTAGTAGCTCGATTTTGTTTTTCGGTTCGATTTCGCTTTTAAAGTCGAATGCGAAACAAATGTGAGTTCGAACAAAAACGAAATTGAATTCGAATCACCTTCGTTTTAGTAAGCCTGGTTTTGAATCGATAGTGATTACAGTAAGTCAGCACTGATTACACCGAAAATCCAGATAAATTAATGTTGATTTCCAAAGGAATTCAATGAATAATGTAGTATTTCTGCGTAAACGCAACTTATTTGTTTACACAATGGCTAAAATAAAAAAAAATAAAGACTAAAATCTCGAACGTATTTTCTAGTTTAATTACTATAAACATTTGTGTTAAAATAAAAAGAATTGCTTTTATATAGATTTTTAAATATTGCACTATATTATTAAAAATACACATTTCTTTATCTTGTGTACTTCCTACGTACCTTTTTCTTATAAAATAAGGGTTCCAAACCAGTACACAGTCCGCCTGGTGGCAAATCACAATACAATGTTTTGATTCATAATCGAGGATAAATGTAGATGTATATGAACCATAACAATCACTTATCATCGGGTGGACTGTGTGCTTGTTTGTCTCCCTTATCCTATAAAAATAAGTGAAATCTGTGGCTCATAGATACCTCCACTCATAGACTTAGAATATACTCTATCCTAAGTCTATGCCTACACTTTATTATACTGTCAATTAAGAATCAAAACGCAGATGCCTTGTCACCCTTGAGATAATCAGAGCCATCTATAAGTCATCCATCAGAGTAATCTATATATCATTTTGATATTATATATATATATATATATATATATATATAATATCAAAATGAAATTAATTTAGAGCTCGCGAAGAACGTACTCGAATGTCTAAATAAATATTTAAAAAAAATAATGAACCTAGGAGCGAAGCTGAATGAGCTTATGAGCATCGAACGTGGGTTTTTGGTGTCGAAAAAGCCGTTTATTTTCTTAGTAATTGATTCTGTATCGTGGAGGCCAGAGGCGGATTAAATGTCGACAGCGCCCTAGGTTAGCACCTCATTGGCGCCTTTCTGGCTGCGATAGATATATTTTAATTAAAACTACTTATTTTGCAAATAAACTATATCATCTATATACAGTGTGTCCCTCGGTTAAATGCAACCGCAAAAAGGGTTGAAACTAGATCATAAATTATCGACAATCAAAAGAAAATATTTACTTATGACTAAAATTGCTTGCGTGTATTATTGTCAATGAATTTTTGTTCGATAAAATGATTTTACCTATACAGTCAATTCTTTAAGTAAACTCATTTTATTGAACAAGGAAACAAAAATTGATTGACTCTCAAGGTGTTCGGTAAAATAGACTAATCTTTATAAATAAAAATTACGTGTCACATTGTTTGTCCGCGATGAACTCCTAAACTACTGAACTGATTTCAATGAAATCTTGCACACTCTGTGTAGTTTGGTCCAACTTGAAGAGATAGGATGGTTTTTATCCTGATAAGTGACACTCAATATTTTTTTTTACAAATTTAAGGATTTTTTATATGAAGGGTCGTCTAAAAGAGTAGAACAATGTCTGCCTGGTCGCTAGTCTTTATACAGGATGTCCCAGTAATGGTGGATAATCTAGTACGTACGTGTTCGGGCAGGGGGGAGGTGGCCTCGATTCTCTAAAAAAAAGTTCTATCCCGAACGGTTCGGGGTCTACGCCATGTTTTATAAAATTCTGAAAATTCGTACTTCTGCTCACATTTGTGGTCATCACGTCCGCAGTTTAATGGCTAGATCGGATTTTTTTCTTTTAATGTGTTCCCTAATAATGGTGTTTTTAAATTACCCTTAAAAGTTTTCAACTACTATGGGTAGTATTTATAAGACGGCACTAAAAATAAGTTTAAATTTTTTACTTTATTTAACTGCTAAGTTTGAGCACCTGTGGTGAAAAAAAAAACGTATACGATCTGTGTGGCCAACCATTTAAAAAGTTTGCAAAATGTAAAAGTAGGCATTTCATTACAAAATTACAAAATTGTTGGCAGATAGTTTTTTTAACATTGCATGTCTTTATTAGGTAAGTACACTTGTCGCCTTTGAAAATTTTACTTTACTACCTGCTCGCCTTGTTTGGACCAATTCTAAGCTGTATGAGCGAGACAAACGGTGCTTAGGATTAATGTGAGTAAAAATGACCGACAAATACTCCATACCCCTGTTTATCACGCTCTGAGCCGCGCGATATGACACCTCAGTTATTCTCTTTCGATTCTCATCGGGTGGCTAGGCGTCGTACGCGCGCCGAGCCGTGATGAATTATTCAAATGTTTCATTATCTCTTAGACTATGCGTCCAAATAACATACTATAAAAAGCAAAATTTATCTTCATAAAATTGTCTTGATGGTGAAGTAACTTTCGTTCGTAAGGATTAATATGCTATGCCTACTAAAAACGTTCTAAATATTTTTTTTTTATTTTCAATGCTTTTTGCCACAAATTACGTTATTGTGGCTTATGTATAGGAAATAGGCATATATTATTGCGGATTTTTTTAACATGGAGGAAAGATGTATATTTTTGTAAAACATTGTATTCACGTATCATTAACCATAACGACAGCGCACGCGGATTAAGCAGTTCGGGAGCGTTTTTTCTTCCCAGTTGCTTAACAAAAATCAATATTTAAAGCTAGATATTTAAGGCAAGCTGACAGGTGTAGCCTAATGCTAGATAGCCTATACTATTTCTCGTGAATCTGGCTATCATATACAAAAAGTATTTATCGAATCGGACTGGTAATTCCAGAGATTAGCTTGTTTAAACAAACAAACAAATTCAATCGTCTCGTACAATAAAAAGTTTCTACCGTACAAACTTCAATATCCTATTTCATCATCTTAAGGGTTGGATTTTCAAAAATACTTACTTAGTGGATGCCTAAGTCTTAAAAGGCAGCTACTGACTTTTATGGAATGCTTATAGCATAAAATCTACGTATTATACCTGTTTATGTAGAGAATCGAAACGCAGATACCTTCTCATCTTTGAAATCAACAGAGCCCTCTTAATCAAAATCATGTACGCAGCTCCGCAGATCTAGAAAGACCAGTATCACTGCGATTTGTAAGGTATATTGTGATATAGTTCACTGCTAAACCCTATTGCGCTATAAATCCCGCAGAGCTTACTCAAGTGCCTTGCTACAAGTAAAAACAGGTTTCTGGTTTATTAAATGTATTATATTTGAAAGAAAGAAAAATTACTTATTACAACAAACATCAACACACATGTTACAAAAATATATTATACACTAAGCAACTTATAACTACAGGCTAAACGAAAACTAAATCGTCAATAAAATGGCATCAATTTAATCAAAGCTTTACTGTGTGTGTGGGCTTGGTATGAAAGGGCTACACTCAGCATAAATTCGTAGTATTATCCACGAAACTAGTTTTCAGTGTGTCCTCTAGTGAGTAACGTACGGACGAATTATGCAACAACAGGCCTTTAGCTTTCAGGCGACTTTCGTTTGTAAAACTTAAATCATAAATTTTTAGGTCTCTTTGTATTGTATAGTATTCGAATTATGTGCTATTTGTTGTATTTTTGATTTTTTTAAAAATTACTAAATAAATTTAAATGTAAACTTAATTAGATGTCCATTATGTAATAACGGCCTTGAATAAATTTGGGTTAGAGTCGAGATTATGATTTATTTTGCAAGTGACTAATGATCCGGTAACAGGACGAATAATTTTATTATATTAATCCGGATATTAGAGTTGATCCGGCTATAACTAGGTACAACCGATTGCAAAAGAAAAACACAAATAACCATTAAATAAAATAAAATAAATCGTCCGGTTAGCCAAATTAGATTCAACTATTTGTTCGCTAGATATGTTAGTCTCGCATCTATAAAACAGACAAATATATATCCTTTAAAAACAAAAATCGTTTTCGATGGACTTTGACATATTTTTTCTGCAGTAATGTGATTTGACTGTTTCCATGGCAAACTCTCCAATCAAATTTATTAAGTATTGGGAGAATCCAAAGGTTTACTCCTGCATTAAAAGCTCATTATCTTTCGTTAAAACTCGTAAACAATAAAGATTTTATTAATGAACTTCACTGGGTAAGTGATAATTTATTTATTTATTTATTCTTTATTGCACCAAATATTTGTACAAAAGGCGAGCTTAATGCTATATGGCATTCTCTACCAGCCAACCTTGGGTAGAACAGAGAGTGAGTTAGGGCAGTAAGTTGTCATGATATAATTCAGTTCAAATATATACATGCAACACATACATAAAATACATACATACATACATATAATCACGCCTCTTTCCCGTAGGGGTAGGCAGAGCCCACTTCTTTCCACTTGCTACGATCCTTACATACTTGTTTCGCTTCGTCCACTTTCATTATTCCCTTCATACATGCTCTACGGTTTAGGGTACTCTTGACCTGGCCTTTTTTCAAGACGTCCCTGATTTGGTCTAGAAATGTCCGCCTAGGTCTACCCCTTCCAACACTTTCATTCACACTCGCCTTGTACACTTTTTTCGTCAATCGTTCTTCATTCAAAATTATCGTTATATCGTTCTTCATGTAAAATACTTCAAAACCATTGATGTAAAGAAAACCGCAGATTTGTGGGGGATTTCCGTGACAGTTATTGCGTCCATAATAGATTTAATTGCACCTCATCTTGCTATTATTTTTAATACTTGTATCGATTCTGGTGTGTTTCCTGATTTAATGAAGTATAGTAAAGTAATACCTTTATTTAAATCTGGTAGTACATTGGACCCCGCTAATTTTAGACCTATTTCTGTACTACCAACTCTTAGTAAAATTTTTGAAAAAACTATTTTGGATCAATTGTTAATTTTTTTTAATACAAATAAATTACTTCATAAAAACCAATTTGGATTTACAAGGGGTCGCTCGACGTCTGACGCCGGCGTTGAGCTTATGAAATATATTTTTAATGCCTGGGAGAATTCACAGGATGCCTTAGGTGTTTTCTGTGATCTTTCCAAGGCTTTCGATTGTGTTCATCATGAAACATTAATCAGGAAACTACAACATAACGGTGTAAAAAATTTGGCGCTTAGACTTATTACTTCATATTTAAGTAACAGAACTCAAAAAGTCGTGATAAATGGTAAAGGTTCCTCCGGATCGGTAGTATCAATGGGCGTTCCTCAGGGCTTGATTCTTGGCCCATTCCTGTTTTTAATCTATATTAATGACTTACCTTATCTTGTAGGGGACAATCACGATATAGTATTATTTGCTGACAATACCTCTTTAATTTTCAAACTCAAACGGCAGTTAATTAATTATGACGATGTAAATAATGCTCTATCGAAATTGGTACATTGGTATAACGCCAACAATATGCTCTTGAACGGCAATAAGACAAAGTGTATTAAATTTACAATACCTAATGTAAAACATTCGAATACCAATGTGCTATTAAATGGGGAGGAGTTGAGTCTTGTGGATACCACTGTTTTTCTCGGTATTACTATTGACGCGAAACTTCAATGGGGCCCCCATATATCTAAATTAGCAAGCAGACTTAGTTCTGCAGCATATGCTGTAAGAAAGATTAGAAGTCTCACAGATGTTGAGACAGCTAGGTTAGTGTATTTTAGTTACTTTCATAGCGTAATGTCTTATGGAATTTTGCTATGGGGTAATGCGACTGATATTGAAGCTATATTTGTTTTGCAAAAGAGAGCCGTTCGGGCGATTTATAACCTAAATTGTAAAGAGTCCCTCAGACAAAAATTTAAAGAAATAAACATATTAACTTTGGCATCGCAATATATTGATGAAAATCTAATGTATGTACATAAAAACATAAATAGCTTTAATAAGAATAAAGATGTGCATTCTTTAAACACTAGGAACAAACATAAGCTTGTAATACCAGTTACTAGACTCCACAGAATCAGTAATTCATTTATGGGGCAATGTATACGCTTTTACAACAAAATCCCAGAACATATTCAAAGTTTATCAATAAAAAAGTTTAAAAGTTTTATTAAAGAAAAACTGTACAAAAAGGGTTATTATAATATCAAGGAATACATGAATGAAAATAACCCCTGGGAATAAGGTGATCGTCACCATGCTGGTTCTATTAAAAATCATTTAAAAATTGTATAAATGAAATTATTGTTAAGTGAAATATGTTTAAAAAAAAGTCCCGCTGGGTTTCTTGCTGGTTCTTCCCAGGACAGAGGTATTTTCCGAACCAGTGGTAAATAAAAAATGACTTTCAATAAGAATTATGTAATAATCAATATTGAATAAAAATTATTCTATTCTATTCTATTCATTCTCTCGACATGGCCAAACCATCTCAGCATACCTTTCTCAATTTTTGTCACTACATCTTCTTTCAGATCACAGCGTTTCCTTATATCACTATTTCTTATCCTGTCACTCAGTTTAACTCCTATCATACTTCTTAATGCTCTCATCTCAACTGCATTTGTTCTGCTTTCATGTTTCTTCTGCCATACCCAACTTTCGCTTCCGTACATGAGTGTCGGAACCAACACCCCCTCATGCACAGCCAAACGAGCCTTGTTAGACACCTTCCGACTGCTCATAAAGGAGTGCTAAGCTCCATTCACCATGTTTCCTGCTTTCACTCTTCTTTCGATATCACTCTCACACTTTCCATCTCTTGTAAACTTTGAACCCAGATACACAAACTCTTTCACCTGTTCAATTTGTTCATCTTCAATCATGATATTGCAGTCTGTCACTGCCTCATCTTTTTCAAACACCATCACTTTCGTCTTCCTTACATTCATCTTCATTCCCTTTCTAACAAAAGATCCACTCATAGCAGTTACCATCTCCTGCAACTCCTCGGCCGAAGACGCAAGTAATACTTGGTCATCAGCATAGAGAAAACATTTGACGAGTAACTCATTCATTCTCAACCCACTTTCATTCTCTTTTAAATCTGTCAAACAATTGTCCATGAACAGATTAAACAGCCACGGTGACGCTACACATCCCTGTCTAACACCTTTTTCGATATTAAACCATTCCGTGTATGCCCCGTTTATCCTTACACAAGCACTAGAATCCCTATAAAGAGATTGCAATGCTCGTATGAGGATACTGCTCACACCGTTCACAGACAGTGCTGACCACAATTCATTCCTCACCACTCTATCATAGGCCTTTTCTAGATCTATGAATGCGCAGTAGACTTTCTTGTTTTTAGCCAAACACTTTTCGGCTATGCACCGCAAGGAAAAGACCTGATCCGTACATCCCATTCCCTTTCTAAATCCCGCTTGTGCATCCCATACTTTCTCGTCTGTTTCATTCACAACCCTTTCAATCAACACTTTCGCATACAATTTACCGACGACGCTGAGAAGGCTTTTTATAGGCCGCGGTAATTTATGCAGTCCTGCGGTGACCCTTTTCCCGTATACAATGGCACGATTACGGCTTTGCACCAGTCTTGGTACTTGCCCATTTCGCCAGCACAGATTGAAAAGGCGGTACAGCTGACTAGCCACCAGGCCCTGTCCAGCCCTCAGCATCTCGACGGTAATCCTGTCATACCCTGCAGCCTTACTTAATCTCATACTTTTCAACGCTTTCACTATTTCATCCATGCTTATCTCATTTTCATCAACATTTTTATTCGTTTCCGTGGAAGGTGGCAGACGCTGTACCTGCACTTCCTCTCTTTCAAACAAACTTTCAAAATAATCTTTCCATCTCTTTAACACACACCTTCACCTTTTATAATGCTCCCATCTTGACTCCTGATTGTATTCAGCTCCGAGGTAGAAGTTTTTCCTCTGGCTGCTTTGATGGTTTTCCAGAAAAACTTAATGTTTGACTGGAAATCTTCAGTGAGCCTCCTATCGAAATCATCCTTTCGTTCTTCTTTCTTTCTAGACACAATTTCTTTCGCTGCTGTTTTCAATCTTTTATACTTCGTTCTTGCTTCCTTTATCTCGTCATCCGTTGCCTTTTGAACTTTTTGGTTAGCTTTTGTTGCTAACCAATCCAACCAACCTTTTTTCTTTTCTTGCACAACCCTTTGTACATCTTTATCCATCCACACGTTATCATTCTTTCTTCCCTTCCTTCTTTTAGCTACCCCGCATACCTCAATAGCAACATTTACGACCCCTTTCTTAAATGTCTCCCACAAATCTTCAATCACTCCTATCTCTTCTATTCCTTTAAAACTTTCTTTCAGTTTCTCTACATACTCGTCTTTCTTTTCTTTTTCTTGTAGATTTTCCACTTTTACTCTGTCCAAAACACTCGTAGGCTCGGCCCCTCGGTGTAGCCACCGTTAAAGAGGCCACGCATTCGGGCTACATAAAATATACACATATATATAATTCATATCCATATATAAATGAATACACACATTTATACATATATATCTCAATAAATGTTTATATAAATAACTATAAACATATAAAGTAAGTTGACTCAACTTTGTAGGCTACGGATATGCTCATATAGTTTTCTTTTAAAAACATTGTTGACAGGTATTCTTCGCAGGTCCATAGGCAATTTGTTCCAGAGGGTAATGGAAGTAACTGTGAAAGAATTTGACATAGACCTAGAATGGTGGAGAGGAGTAGACAGGAATAAAACATAAACATAAACACTCACGCCTTTCACCCAGAGGGGTCGGCAGAGAGTATGGACTTCCATTTGGCACGATCCTGACACACCCCTCTCGCTTCCTCCACATCCATATATCTACGCGTATACGCTCGTCGGTTAAAGGTACTCTTGATTTGGCCCATTTTCAATATATCGCCAATTTGGTCGATAAACTTTCACCTAGGGCATCCCTTCCTGACTCTGCCGTTCACCTCTGCAACATAAATTTGCTTTTTCACTCTTTCCTCATTCATTCTTTCTACATGCCCAAACCACCGAAGCATTTCCTTCTTAATCCTGGTCACAATATCATCTTGCAATCCACACTCTTCTCTTATCACACAATTTCTCACTCTGTCATTCAGATTCATCCCTAACATACTCCTTAATGATCGCTTCTTCTGCCACATCCAACTTTCACAACCATACATTAAAGTAGGGACTAACACATCATTGAGAATTGCCATACGTGCCTTTATGGACACATTCTGATTTCTCACAATAAGGTGTAAAGCCCCATTCACTCTATTTACTGCGTTCGCTCGTCGTTCTATATCCTTATCATATCTACCATCTCTGCTTAATACACTTCCCAAATACACAAACTCATCTACTTGCTCGACCAACTTCCCTTCTATTCTTATTTCACATCGTTTTACTTTTTTCTTAAGGGGATGAGTCGCTCGCGTCCGTAGGCTTCGACCACCTAACCCTAGGCCCACCCTACACGTGTCCCCCGGGTGGTGCTAAACGAGCGACAAAGCCGAAACGACAGATTCGGCTCCTCGCCGTGTGGTGGCGGCGTAAAATCTACCACTCCTTATGTCGCACCATGAGCCAAGAAGAAAAAGAAATGGCCCCGAGTTCCCGGCGCCCCTTTAATGGGGCAGGGGTGCGAAGAATCTCCGGGAGAAAAACCGGCGACGAGGTTCGCCACCCGTAACGTCCTGTCTCCCGGAGGGGCGAAAAGTGGATTGTGGAAGCCCGTCTGGCTACGCTGAATGTATGTGGAGCAATGAATGATAAGATGGATGAAATATGCGAAATGATGAATGATAGAAGAATAGATGTGTTATGTGTGAATGAGACGAAACTAAAGGGAAGAGATGTCACTGCACATGGCATGTATACCGCTTACTGGTCTGGTGTAGACGAGACCGAGCGGGCGTGCCAGGGAGTCGGTGTCATCCTTTCAGAAAGAATGGGTCAATGTGTGAAAGAATATGAATGTGTAAGCCCAAGGCTGCTGTGGATACGAATGAAAGTGGGCTTAAAGAAGTTGTTTGTGCTTGGGGTGTACGCCCCAGATATGTCTAAGCCCACTTATATCCGAGAGCAGTTTTGGGACATGGTAAGGCTGGTGTTGACGAAATGCAAGGAAAATGAAAGTATTATTATGTTAGGAGATTTTAATGGACGGGTTGGAGTGAAGAGGTCTGGTTATGAAAGGATATTAGAAGCGTTTGGCGATGAAAGAATAAATGAGAATGGTGAAGACCTCCTCACCATATGTGTGGAAAAGAATCTTTTTGTGGCGAACACTTTCTTTCGCCATAAGAGGATTCACGTGTATACATGGGAAAGAGGAGATGATAGAAGCATGATAGATTTCATAATTATGGATGGAAGAATGAGGAGCGCAGTGGTAGATACAAGGGTTTACCGGGGGTCCAACGTAGGGACGGATCATTACTTGGTCTTATGCCAAATTAATGGTCTATTCAAGTGTTGGCGGCATCGGAAATCTGTGTCTACCACTGCGTTACAGCGTATAAGAATAGAGAGGTTACAAGATGAAGGTGTGAAAGAGAAGTATAAATGCAGATTGAGGGAAAATATAAGTGTGTTGAATGAATTTTGTATGAATGATTTAGATTTGAAGAATGTATGGAATAATGTTAAGAAAGTTTTGGTGGATACAGCCACCGAAGTATGTGGTGTAAGTGAGAGAACGAATGAAAGGAAAAGTAATACTTTGTGGTGAGATGATGAGGTACGGATGGAAGTTGAAGCAAAGAAGAGGGCATGGCTAGATTTACTAGCAACCAAAGCTGGTAATTCTGGCGGTATGAATGATGAGATTGAAAGAAAAAAGGCAGACTTTAGACGTATAAATAAGAGAGTAAAAGAAGTTGTTGAAAGGAAAAAGCAAGAAAGGATAGATAAGAATGATAGAAGAATATCTGATAACTTCCAGGCAAATATTAAAATGTTCTGGAAGCTCGTAAGAACTGCCAGGGGAAATTCATAACAGCCTCGAATGAATGCTATACGAGACGAGAATGGCTGCATGCTGAATGATGAAGTTTCGAATTTAAAGAGATGGAAGGAATACTTTGAAAGCGTGTTTAAGAGTGAAGAGTCGTTTGAAGTAAGTCAAATAGAAATTCCGGATGAAGTGGAGAGAGGTAGAGAAATAAATGTAGATGAAATAGTGAAAGCAATGAAAAGCATGAAAGCAGGTAAGGCAGCCGGATATGATAGAGTATCACTCGAAATGCTAAGGGCTGGAGAGGGTGTGGTGGCAGGCCTGCTGTACACCTTGTTTAATTTATGTTGGGAACTGAAGCGGGTACCGGAAGACTGGTGCAAAGCAGTTATAGTCCCAATATATAAGGGAAGGGGGTCGCAGCAGGACTGTAAAAACTACCGTGGTATCAGCTTGCTTAGCATTGTGGGTAAACTGTATGCTAAGGTGTTAATTGAAAGAGTAATGGAAGAAACTGATGGAAAAATATGGGATGTGCAAGCTGGATTTAGAAAGAGGATGGGGTGTACGGATCAAGTATTTTCCATGCGCATGATTGCGGAGAAATTTTTGGCGAAAAACCAGAAAGTTTTTTGTGCGTTCATGGACTTGGAAAGGGCTTATGACAGAGTGGACAGGAACGTGTTATGGCAAACACTGACCTCATTTGGGTTGAGTGCTGGTCTGATACAGGCATTGAAGTCTCTATATAGGGACTCTAGTGCCTGTGTCAGGATCAACGGGGCCTACTCGGACTGGTTTGGCATCCATAAAGGTGTCAGACAGGGCTGTGTGGCTTCCCCGTGGCTGTTCAACCTATTTATGGACAGTTGTTTGCAAAATTTGAAAGTTGAAGAATGTGGGTTGAGAATGGGTGAGTCAACCGTCAAATGCCTTTTGTACGCCGATGATCAAGTCATATTTGCATCGTCGGCGGCCGAGTTGCAAATGATGGTTACTTTAATGAATTGGTCATTGAAAGAAAGGGTTATGAAAGTGAACGCAAGTAAGACGAAAGTTTTGGTTTTTGAAAGAGAAGAAAGTAAAACGATATGTGAAATAAGAATAGAAGGGGAGTTGGTAGAGCAAGTAGATGAATTTGTGTATTTGGGATGTGTGTTTAGCATGGATGGTAGATATGAAAAGGATATAGAACGACGAGTGAATGCAGGAAATAGAGTGAATGGGGCTCTACACTCTATTGTGAAAAGTGAGAATGTGTCCAAAAAGGCACGTATGGCAATTCACAATGCTGTGTTAGTGCCTACTTTCATGTATGGTAGTGAAAGTTGGGTGTGGCAGAAGAAGAACGAAAGTAGAATAAATGCTGTAGAAATGCGGTCATTAAGGAGTATGTTAGGGATGAATCTGAAGGACAGAGTGAGAAATTGTTTAATAAGAGAAGAGTGTGGTTTGCAAGATGATGTTGTGACCAGGTTTAAGAAAGGAATGCTTCGGTGGTTTGGTCATGTAGAAAGAATGAATGAGGAAAGAGTGACAAAGCAAATTTATGTTGCAGAGGTGTACGGTAGAGTCGGGAAGGGTCGGCCTAGGCGAAAGTTTATCGACCAAATTGGCGATATATTGAAAATGGGCCAAATCAAGAGTACCTTTAACCGACGAGCGTGTATGCGTAGGTATATGGATGTGGAGGAAGCGAGAGAGGTCTGTCAGGATCGTGCCAAATGGAAGTCCATAGTCTCTGCCTACCCCTCTGGGTGACAGGCGTGAGTGTTTATGTATGTATGTATGTATATGTTACTTTCTTCTCTTTCAAAAACCATAACTTTCGTCTTACTTGGATTCACTTTCATTGCCTTTTCTTTTAATGTCCTGTTCATAAATGTAACCATCATTTGCAATTCGGCCGCCAACGACGCAAGTATGACTTGATCATCGGCGTACAAAAGGCATTTGACGGTTAACTTTGGTTAATTTAACAGTGGTAGAGCCACGCGGCAGCTTTTGCTGTCGCACGGATGGGCCGGCTCGAACCGGGGTGGTACCACGACCTCACAGAATACCAGCGTGAAGTAGAGGTTTACCTCTGCGTTTCGCTTGGTGAGTGCAGGTGGCCGGAGGCCCTTTTTACTGGAAATGAGGCATTCCATCTTAGTCCTCACGGGTGACAACGCATCTGCATTTTGATTTGCAAACGAGGATAGATGTAGATGTCTATGGGCCGCAGCAACTACTTACCATCAGGTGGACTGTGTGCTTGTATGTCACCCTTATCCTATAAAAAAAAAAAACTCACCCATTCTTAACCCGCATTCTTCTACTTTCAAATTTTCCAAACAACTGTCCATAAATATATTTAACAGCCACGGGGAAGCCACACAGCCCTGTCTGACACCTTTATGGATGCCAAACCAGTCCGAGTAGGCCTCGTTAATCCTGATACAAGCACTAGAGTCCCGAAACAGAGACTTCAATGCCTGTATCAACCCAGCGCTCAACCCAAATGAGTTCAGTGTTTGCCATAACACATTCCTGTCCACTCTGTCACAAGCCTTTTCCAAGTCCACGAACGCAAAAAAAACTTTTTGGTTTTTGGCCAAAAACTTCTCCGCGACCATGCGTATGGAAAATACCTGATCCGTACATCCCATTCCCTTTCTAAATCCCGCTTGCACATCCCAAATTTTTCCATCAGTTTCTTTCATAACTCTTTCAATTAGTATCTTAGCATACAGTTTTTCCACAATGCTAAGAAGGCTGATACCACGGTAGTTTTACAGTCCTGCTGTGATCCTTTTCTTTTATATATTGGAACTATTACGGCTTTGCACCAGTCTCCCGGTACCCGCTTAAGTTCCCAACATAAATTAAACAAGGTGCAAAGCAGGTCTGCCACCACTCCTTCACCAGCCCTCAGTATTTCGAGAGATACTCGATCATATTCGGCTGCCTTACCTGCTTTCTTACTTTTCATTGCTTTCATTATTTCATCTATACTTATGTCTCTATCTATTTCCTCTTCTTTCAGAATTTCTATTTCATTTAATTCAAACGTCTCATCACTCATAAACACGCTTTCAAAGTATTCCTTCCATCTCCTTAAACTCCAAGCTTCGTCATTCAGAATACAGGCATTCTGGTCTCGTATAGCATTAATTCTAGGCTAATTTGAATGTCCCCTGGCTGTTCTTACGAGTTTCCAGAACATTTTAATGTTTGCCTGGAATTTATCCGATATTCTTCTTCAGCGACTCATCCCCCTACAGTATTGGAATAAACTGTGTGAAGAACGGAGATTGAGAAAATGAGTGTCACTACGGAATTGAAAACTTTCTTTTAGATAAAGGGGTGAGGAAGGATCACTAAGAACTGAAAACAGAGTGGACAGGATTCGGAAATCTCTGCGCTGGCGTATATTCAACCACTTTAACTGAGAGCGAAATTCTGAAACGTGATCATATTTGCGCAGGCCAAAGATGAATCGGATACAGTTGTTAAGTAACCTGTCCAACCATTTTAGCAGCTCCTGATAAATATTAGTTAGACAAACATCGGCATAGTAAAATAATGGAAAAATTAGAGAATGAACGAAAAGACGTTTAGTTGAAGGAGGCAGAAATAACTTAAGGCGATAGAAGGAACGAAGTATGCCTGTGACTTTACGACAAACCTCGGACACCTGTGATCTCCAACTAAGAGACGGGTCGATAATTAAACCCAGATCCTTGACACTATTCTTGAAGGGTATAACGCAGTTTTCATAGTAAATGAATGTAGTTCAGATATGTTGTGACACCAATGAGCGACTACCAATACAATACTTTAATCGAAAAGATCTGTTAAGATGAAGATCTGTTAAGTGGGGGGGGGGCTACACTTCGGTTGCCGGTACGAGGCTGCCACTCGAGAACCTTTCTTCTCCATCGTTTGTCGGTTCTTCGAGCTATATGGCCGGCCCATTGCCACTTCAGCATACTAATTCTTTGGACTATATCGGTTACTCTGGTTCTACTGCAAATATCCCCTTTTTTAAGTCTATCACGTAGAAAAACGCCAAACATAGCCCTCTCCATAGCTAGTTTAGCGACTTTGAGCTTCCTCATACGGTACATATTTTTAACAGTGGTAGAGCCACGCTACAGCTTCTGCTGTAGCATGGATGGGCCAGCTCGAACCGGGGCAGTACCAAGACCTCACAGAATAATAATAGTATAGGCTATATAGCACTAGGCTACACCTGTCAGCTAACCTTAAATACTGATTTTTGTTAAGCAGTGGAAAGAATAAAACGCAAACGAAGTGCTTAATCCGTATGTTATTTGGACATATAGTTTAAGAGATAATGAAAAATTTATATAATTCAACACGGCTCGGCGCGCGAACGCTGCCTAGCCACCCGAGGAGAAACGAAAGAGAATAAGTGAGGTGGCATGTCGCGCGGCTCAGAGCTAGTGATAAGTGCTATGTATTAAAGAAGTGCCATACTGGTATCTATCTAGTGATAGTCTAGTGCATCATGTAGGTTTAAATAACCTATATTACAGGTCACCAGGACTCCCCGGCGGAAAGAGGAACAATCAGGGAAAGCCGCATCAAAACATGCGGGATTATAATAGGAAAGTGAACAAATAATCATTTTTATTGAATAAGGGTGAGGAACGAGCATACAGTCCACCTGATGGAAAGTGGATGCTGTGGCTCATAAACCTTATCCTCGATTAAGAATCAAAATGCAGATGCGTTGTCACCCCTAAGCACTAAGATAGAATGCCTTGTTCCCAGTAAAAAGAGCCTCCGTTTCTCTACATAATAGAAACGGCAGAATTAAGCTGCTATATTACGCTGTTATTCTGTGAGAGGGTGGCCCTATCCCGGTCGAGTCAACCCATTCGTGCTTAAACCGTCATTTAGCTGCAGCGTAGCTCTACTACGTATTTAAACTATATAGTGATTGCTGATTATATATCATTGGGTGTATGTACTTTGTATAGAAACAATAGTTTGTTTTGTATGAGTGTATTGTTTGTGCTTATGTGCGAGTGCGTGTGTGTGTGAATGAATTAATATAGACATGTTATATTATTTTAAGTTAAACGCAAAAAGGAGGAAAAGGTGAAAAGAGTTCAGAACTGAGCGAGATTATTATTTGTATAGTCGACTCCAATACGTTTTCGGTTGCCAGTCTAAAGTTTATAAATGTTTAGTTAGTAAATCCCTACTACCAATAAGTAATGGATGATAAAAAGAAATTTGGAATATTATTCAATTTATTATACAGAGTATTTCACCTGCTCTCTTATTATATCATGGTTCTAGAAAACAGAATAAATTATGTGAGAGAGGAGAATGGAAGGATTGGGTAAGGCATACAGCATATTTTCTGCGTTTATCCTTCAGCACATCCGGATCGTACTTAGATTGAGAGTGCTATATAAGAACAGTATGTAAGATGAAAGTTTGTGTCACTGTTAGGATATCACATTTTCTGCAGAGGTTCACTGTTAAAAAGCGGACCTACACTAACTTTTAGAATAGCCCTTTGAACACTTTCGAGCTCGATTTTGTGCTTTTAGCGGAACTATCATACGAGCCGATGCAGTGTTCTACGAGTAATTGGCATAGAGCGTAATAAACTATCTTGAGGATTCAGCAGTCCGCTAATTGTTTTAAAGATTTGATAATGTAAATTATTACAAAGTGTATTCTGCGGTGTTCGCAACAACGGTAAGATGAAAATATTTTAAAAGTGAAAACTGCTTCAGAATCGTTGTGTTTTGAAACTCGATGAAATGAAAATGCTATATTCTATATATAATATTCTCTAATATATATAATTCTCGTGTCGCGGTGTTTGTTACCAAACTCCTCCGAAACGGCTTAACCGATTTGTATGAAATTTTTGTGTGCATATCGGGTAGGTCTGAGAATCGGCCAACATCTATTTGTCCAACCCGTAAATGATAAGGGTGACCCCCACTAAATTTTTTTTTATTTTTTTGACCCCTGCTCAACCCCTGCTTTTTAATCGCGATTTTTAATGTATATGGCAAAACAACGTTTGCCGGGTCAGCTAGTAATATATCTAAAAAGAGACAAGCACAACATCTATAGAATTTAGTCTGTACGCAAAATGAGATATAATATAATATATAGTGTTTATTATAAATTTATTTATTAATTAATTACATAAAACCAGCAAGTATCCGACTTCTTATACTCTGCATTCGTCTCATTCTCTCGAAGTTCAGTTTTGTGAAGGATTCACTTCTACCGCGTGTGAACTGCACACATATTCTTTTTTCAATTATTTCAGTATATTAATAAGCAAATTTGACGAACTGATTTAGAAAATTGAAAATAAAATATCTCATCAATTGTTGCCACGTCTGTACACAAGACGTATAAACGCAAGTCCAGATGTGATCCTCCAAGTGCGATAAGAGTCAGTAGTAGGGCGATCGGACTCCGATAATTGAAGTAATAGGTATGTACTGCGAACTAGAACAGACATCGCTAACCAAATCTGTATAAAGCACAGACTAAGTAACTTCGAGTCCGCAGGCTCTAACACGTGTTGCAAACAACCAAGTTTTAACGTCTCTTCTAGTATGTAGCACATGTTACTTCAATGGCTCCGGTAGTGCGCTTTCATCGGTCTAGTTACTCCAGAAACGCGAGAGGCCGCAAGCAACACTGTGTACTCGTCATTATACTAAGGTACATGAAGGTAATATCACCTTAAGATTTGCCGCCCTATAAAACCAGCATTAAGAAGAGGACAGAGACAAATACATAATGTCATATACTATAACTAATATATTAAGGAAAAAAATTAGCAAACATGCCTTTGCAATAATTAGAAACACTTCGAAAAATCAACTTAAAAAAAAAACTTTACTATAATATCAACTAACCAAAATGGCGTCGATAAAGCGGCGCCCTTTTGACCCTTTATTATTTGAATGACTGATGAAGAACTATCGTATCACAAAGCCATCAATGCAAATATGGCTGTTGTTATTGAGTTATAAGAAAGTGACCATATTACCCTCACATACTATAGTTGATAGGATTCCTCTTTCGCTTAGAAATCTCTCTGGGTAGGTACTGATGTGTTCTAGTCCAAAGGGTATTGACAGCCAGTATAATTACAAGTTGTGAGGCATTCCAACTTATTTCTCATATATGACAACGCATTTGTAGTTTTCCTTGTTTACAGTTTAAAAAAAATCAAAATCACTTGCCATCATGGAGAATGTAAATTCTTTTGTTACTTCGGTTTTATCTAAGAAAGCTTCATACGTAGGTCACTCAATAAGTTTTGATATATACAAAAAAGTATTCTAAATACTATTATATTTATTTAACATATTTTCAAAATATTCATAATCATGCTCTATACAAAGTTCCATTCGCCTAAACCAACTCTGAAAACACTTTTGTCAGTCTTGATCTGACAGGTCGGGAATCGCTTCTTCGTAGGCAGCCACGGCTTCTTCGGTGCTTGAAAAAAGCTTGCCTTTTATTTTTTCTTCGACTCTCGGGAACAAAGAGAATAGAATAGAATGGAATAATTTTTTATTCAATATTGATTATTAGATAATGCTTATTGGAAGTCATTTTTTATTTACCATTTACCACAGGTTCGGAAAATACCTCTGTCCTGGGAAGAACCAGCAAAAACCCAGCGGGACTTTTTTTTCAAACATATTTCACTTAACACTAATTTAAACTAAATTAATACAATACAATTAATTTTTAAATGGTGGGTGACTTAGAGTTTCAACACCAAATTCTTCAATAAATGCTTTTGTTCTAAGGGAAATATGTGAAGAGGCGTTATCGTGATGCAGCATGACTCCCCGAAGCCCGGTCTTTGGTCTTCTCTCCCGCACAGCTTGAAAAGCTGTGGGTAATGAAACTGTAGTATACCATTCAGAGTTGACTGACCTACTATTTTCCAGCATTGACTTAGACAAATGTCCGCTCCGCGGAAAAAAAACTAGCCACCATTTTTTTGCCGACGTTGTTGCGAAATCTTTGCAGTTTTGTTGGTAACTGTCCTTCTGAGTAGACCCATATCGATAATTGCCTTCTATTTTCCGGACCATATTGACAAATCCATGTCTCGTCACCAGTAACGTTTTCTGACACATGCCTAGATGCCCGCCCGTTTTCAAAACGTAGACGAATTTCATGGCACCAATCCACACGAGTCTTTATTCGCTTTCGGAGAGCAAACGAGGAATCCATCGACAACAAAGCTTCCTCATTCCAAGATGTTGATGTAGGATGGTATGAATGCTCTCCGAACTAATGCCTACAATCTTTTCGATGTCCGTATATGTGATTCGTGGGTCTTCTCGCACCAACATTTCAGTAGTCCATACATTTTCTGCCGGTACTGCTGTTTGCGGAGCCCCGTTTCTTAGGTCATCTTTAAGATTAATTTTCCCCATTTTGAATTCAGCAAACCACCTAAAAATTGTTGCGCGTGATGGAGCTGAGTCCCCTAATGCTGATTGTAACCGTTGTTAACTTAATTGTTCGGTTTAACCAAATTTAAAATCATAATATATCATAGTGCGCAAATGTTCATGGTTAAGATCCATCGTTTTAAATGAAAAGCGCAGGAAGCGTTGCAGAAAAATTAATAGAACTTTAAATTAATAGAATTAGGCGTTAATTTGCGGATGTCTATTATATTAAAGTTGGTAAAAAATTACTTCGCGTACATCCGCTCGATAAAATAAAGTCACCATCACCTCGGCTCAATTAGTGATAGTGCACGCAATTGTGGTAGGGCGGGAGGTGCTTTTCAAACTAGGTAAGACACATCATTTTATTTTATCGAGCGGATGTACGCGAAGTAATTTTTTACCAACTTTAATAAAAGAACTTTGCTTTTTCTTAATAGTGAGCAATTGGCTTATGGAGTTCTATTTTGAAATAAATTTTGCTTTTTAGAAACATATAACACGGGTGCGTTACATTTTTAAATTTCGAGTGTCTCAAAACTTATTGAGTGACCTACGTACAAACAGAAATCGCATAAATGCCATGCCCATGCGACCCACAGCCAGTGAAAGAAGTCCTAATTAAACTATTCAATGCTTTAGATACAAGGGTTGCGAGTTTTAGGCTATTAACCGTTAAAATGCTAAAGGTAAAAAAAAATAAAAGCAAGGATATTTTAAATTAATATTGCATTTTATTTTTTCGCCATAGTTGCTCTTTAATAAAATATGGTAGTTTCGCCTACTTTATTTTTAACCCCCGACCAGAAAAGAGGAGTGTAATAAATTTTGTTGCTATGTTTGTCTGTCTGTATGTGTGTCTGTCTGTAGCTCTTCAACGGGTGAAGCGATGTGGGTGTTGTTTTTTTTTATTTGAAAGCAGGTTTTTTAGCGGTGGTTCTTAGACATTTTTTATCAAAATCAGTACAACCATTTCAAAGTCATCAACTGTTCGGATTGTTTTTAAAGTTTGAATTTGAGTAATTTATTATAGTATTTGGACCTCTAATATAGTAAGATATTATTTATACTAGGGTTGGCAACTCCAGTAGATTACTCCAGTATAGACGTACACTGTCCTCTGGGAAGTAAATTGAAACACATTCATACACGTGATTGATACTGTAGTTCTCAGCAATTTTTAATATTTCGTACCCACAGGAAGGCTATGTTTCTTTACTAACAGTTTTGGGTTTTATTTTTGTTACAATCAATGATAAATGAGCCAAAAATCTAATTACTTATAAGTAGCTTTGTAGGCACGTAATCAATTTCAAACAAAGGCGTAATAATCACCTGTTTTCACCTTTAAGTCAAAAGACGAGTCTAGGACTCATCTTTTGACATCTGTAATTATATTAGATCTGCATATTATCTTTCAGATTGGATCACAAGAGGATTTTTGTCTTTATTTAGTCTACAAAACAGTACACTATATTCTTATTACCTAATTATTTCTAATATATAGACAGCTTGTATAGAAATATTATTAAATACGTTTTTTACCCGCGGCTTAATATGTCTGAGAATATGAAAGCAATCTTAATAAACGACAAACTGTTTCATAACAAAATTCTTACATACGCCTCACGACTCTGCACAGGGCTCCTAATTACTTATATTGTTTTGTTGGCGGGCAGGAATCCTTTTTTAACTAATCAGACATCTAGTAATATAATATATATATATATATATATATATATATATATATATATATACACATCTGTTATATATCTAAACCTGGTAGAGTGTAACTATATTATTATGACTGTAGCACGAATGGGTCGGCTCGACTAAGAAATACCGATGTGAGCAATTCAACGCTGCTGTGTTTCGTATGGCGAGTGTAAAGAACCGGAAACGCTCGTTACTGGAACCCGGAATTCCATCTTAGTCCTCAGAGGTGACAACGTATCAGCATTTTTAAGGTACAATTCCGTATCTGACTTCAGGCAGCAGCAGCAGGCGACTTGTCGACGCGACACGACTGAATTCTATGTAGGTCTATGAAATACCTTCCGTAGCTAACGACACGTCGTTTGCCGCACTGTAGTCGGGCTGCAGATCAGTAGTGCTGCCAACGCTCGAGCGACACGTTGAATTTTTCTCAAAAAATGAGTTTCACCGATTCCGAGGAAGAGCTGTATTGGAATTCCTTTTTATACTAGAGGCTGCATTTACTGGCTGTACAAAGGCTGTATAAGCGCTTATACAGCTCTTATAAGTAAAAAATTGGCACAAATTATACAGCTTTGTGCGTTAGTAGCGCTGCACAGTAG
Organism: Parnassius glacialis; assembly: GCA_033319125.1. Lineage (NCBI taxonomy): Eukaryota > Metazoa > Arthropoda > Insecta > Lepidoptera > Papilionidae > Parnassius > Parnassius glacialis. Next base: position 50,482,425 of record JAVANC010000005.1, read on the forward strand.
CTGTACAAGCATAAAACGGGCTGTATAATAGCTGTATTATAGCTGTTATTTGGTGTACAAGGAAACTATTACACTACATATATCTTTTAAAGATAAACGTTCTAAATTGGTGTTTGAACGGTATCACAAATGAATTTATGACAAACATTACTTAATAGGTTTATTTATATACTTTATTGAATGATGGTGACATTTAGCGAGTGAAAGATTATATTATTACATATTAATATTACTTGGAAAGGAGTTGAGTTTGACGGTGATAACTGGTGAATAGAAAGTGCAAAATTAGATTTACGGTAAACTTGTATATGATTTCTATAAAAAATTGCCGCGCCAGCAAAATAACGAAATAATATAAGGACAAAATTCTAAATATGGTAAGTAAATATTGATTTTATAGGTTAGTTAAGAAAATAATTAAATTAGTGAATATGAATGCATATTGGGGCACAGTGATCATTAGTCAGACTAAAAATAATGGTTGAGGCTAAAACTAACGTCTCATATTCCTAAATTTACAATTTAAATTTTGTTTTTATAGGTCCTAAAATGGTGACAATTTGCTAAAAAGCCTATACGATATTTCGAGGGTCTTATAGTCTTAGTAGCTGTACTATGTATGTTATGGATTCTATCATATAGCCATTAGTTTTTAATCAGCTGTATAATAGAATATTTTTATTACTAATGCTGTATAGCAGTTTTTAAATCATCAAAGATAATTGTCTTTAGAGATATGTATAAAAGATGAAAAACCTTTGTCTTAGAAACAACACTTTTATCCCTTCTTCACTTTATCTCATTTAAATAATAATGTTTTAAGATGTAACCGTATTTTAATAATTTTGTTGTTTTATTTTACGAACAAGGACATAAAAAGTGCTTACTTCTGTAACTTTTTTTAAGACAGAGACTATATAAAGCCACATAGACAAAGTTAATAAATTGAAAAAATATTTTTTCATTTTTGTACCAACCTAAAACCATCGATTTAATCGAAATGAATGTATTTATTGGCAATAAATTACTACCCCTTTGATTCAGTTAAATTCACAAACTAAACCAAAAATATGACTACCTTTAGCAAATAAAGATTACCTATACATCTTTTCTTTCTAATGTTAAAAAGTGGAGTAAAGAATTAAAGCTATCTCTTTCTTTGCCAAACAATATTAAGGAAGGTACATTTTATGACAGAATATTTTATCTCGCTCAGCAGTACGGTACCAGTACGAGCATGTTGTTTATTTTGTTATTCTGTTTAGTTGATTGGTAACTCCTGGCAAGCGCATACGCATGTCGTTTTCTAGTCATACTCTTAAGTCACGTAGGTACGGCAAAACCAAAAGAGTTAGCTATTTTATTTGATACATAAGTTAACTTATTGTGAAGTGATTTGACTGTGTTGTGTATTTTATACTGGTTTTATTTTACTTTTTAGGATAATAAGCCCTTTAAAATTTTGGAAAACATAGAGAAAGGAAAAATTGCATTTGTATTGTACCAAGTTTGTGGGAATGAAAAGGCGTTTTAAGATGGCCAAAAAAGCGATAAGATGCTTATATAGCTAGCTAATAAAATCTACAATTTGCAATTGTAGCTAAATCATTTAAAGCTACTTAAGATATATTATTTTCTGTGGCCCAATTCTTTATTTGCTGGCAAAATAAATAGATTTTTTGAAAATTCGCTGTTATCATCATTTGAACTACTTGTTACCGCTACCGAAAACTAAGTTACATTTGACGTAACTGTGATCATGATTAACACTGTTTAATGTTTTTGTTACGGAATCCTCTTTGTTAGCCATCGATGGGATTGACGCTTGACTGTAGCTTGTCTGTTTTATTAAAGTATTTCTATATTCTTCAGTATCACTATTATTTCGTTGATAATTTGTAATATTTAAATATTCCCTTTTAATTCTTCTTCTAACTGCACTAAATCTTTTTCTTTTTTTACACATATTGATATCAAATTAATTTGTTCATTATAGAACAATATATTAAACACGCAATTACGCATTCAAAATGGCAATATTCTATCATTTATACAGACTTAATCTCTACTAAAGCTGTTCGCGCCAAAGCGCTAATGTCAAGAATCGACGCCAGATGGCACTCGGCTCGGCGCGATACCGGTTTGAAGTTCGGCCGAGCGGCGTGGTAGTGGCAAGAGCACGCGTGTCGCGAGCGAAAAACAGTCCTTATTCAGCGGTGCTATAGATAGATAGCACGCTGTCCATTTTTGTAGGGAACGCGGAATAGTTTTACGCGTGTCTAGTAAACATACGGTCTAGGAACGTAACGCGCATTCCTTGCAGAGAGCGTCTCCCGGGACTTATTTGTGGTTAACGCTGAATCCGTATATAAGTGGATTCGACTGTATTAGCTACTAGTGCGGTATTTGATATTCTAGAAATAACTGTGGCCACGCGTAACGGCAGTGACCATTGATCCGTACGTTCTGTGTTCGTTTCGCGGGTTAAGCGTTATAACAAACGAGAGTTAGTGGCTTCTGTAAGGTAGTTAATCGTACGACAGAGTTAATGGACTGTCATCGTGACGAACGAAGAAAGTGACTGTGGACGGCGCCTCGGAAGGATACCGCAGTTTGGGGCGGTGCTGAGGTCCGAACTGCTGCAGAGGGTAACGGTCTAATAAGGTCAATAACACTACCAGCCACACCCAGATACACATCACTGACCCTAACTTTCCTAGCACTATACAACCACATGCGACCTGACCGAATCCTGAGGGACCAGTCGCCTTGGATAGAGGTAAGTAAGCTCGGTTTAATAGAATAGAATGCTCCCCCCTAAATTGTTTATTGTAATTAGAAACTTTCCACCTTGGCCGCTAAGAGGCCCGACCTGCAGCTTGTAGGTTCTTCCGTTAATGGGCCGCGGAGGATCCTACTCCTTGGATAGGTAGCTGCTGGCCGTAACAATAGCTGTTATTTTTTTTTTTTAGTTTTATATCACTCTCGTAGACAAAAGTTATAAAACTACTGTATTTACAAGATTGTACAATTACGCCATAGGAATAAGTTATAGAAGGGAGTTCACATACACCGTTGTACAGAAATAATATTTCAATTTTATATTATTATATCGCCGTGTAGTGGCGGTCACGAATATCCACTACCCCATATCCTCCCGTGAGTGTCGTAAAAGGCGACAAAGGGAAACAGGCAGGAGATGGGCAGCAGCATCTTCCTGGTAACGGCAAAAATACAATAAAAAACTGCGGTTGCCAACCCGCTCGCCAAGCGTGGCAACTATGGCAATATACCCCCCATGATGAGAGTTACGAAGAGACGGCCCCCAGTCCCCGGCGGCCCCGCTATTCCTGGCTACGGTGGCGACCATGGTAACGGCGGGGCAGGGGGTGCTAAGAATCTCCGGTGGAGGTTCGGTTGCCACCTTAGACGACTCGACCTGGCAACGTACAACGCACGCACCCTGAGGACTGACGAGAAGATCGTGGAGCTGGAAGAAGAGATAGACAAGTTACGCTAGCATATTATAGGATTATCCGAAGTCCGAAGAGAGGGGGAGGACACGGTAATCCTCGAATCCGGCAACTTGCTCTATCGCCGGGAGGGCGACCATCTGTCCCAAGGAGGTGTCGGATTTATCGTCCACAAGTCTCTCGTTAACAACGTTGTAAAGATCGGGAGTGTGTCGACGAGGGTTGCGTACCTTATACTCAGAATCACCAAACGGTATTCGCTGAAGGTCATACAGGTTTACGCACCAACCTCGGCACACCCCGATGAGGAGGTGGAGGAAATGTATGAGGATATCTCTAGAGCCATGCATTCCTCCAAAACCCAATATACGGTGTTAATGGGAGACTTCAATGCAAAACTAGGCACAAGAGAGAATGGTGAGCTGAAAGTAGGGAAATTTGGAATAGGGCAACGGAACCCAAGGGGCCAGCAGCTGGCCGACTTCATGGAGAAAGAGGGACTCTTTATGATGAACTCTTTCTTCAAGAAGCGGCCCCACAGGAAGTGGACATGGTCGAGCCCCGACGGTTCGACAAAAAATGAGATTAACTTCATTATGACGACCAGACGACAACTGTTCAGTGATGTCTCAGTGATCGCGAGGGTGAAAACCGGCAGCTATCACCGAATGGTGAGAGGCACACTGAACCTAAATGTTAAGTTGGAGAGGTCTCGTCTGATGAAGTCAACGCTCCGTCCCCCTCCTGCTCTAATCCAAAGTCCCGAAACCTTTCAGCTCGAGTTACAAAACCGTTGTCAGTGCCTAGAAGACTGCAATGAAGTGGACGATATGAATGACAAGCTCGTGGAAACTGTCCATGCGGTCGGAGCTAAGTTCTGCGAGACCCGCCGCAGAAGAACACAAAAACTCTCCGATCACACTCTTAATCTCATGGCTGTTAGACGGGAGATGAAGCTACATTCTTCAACAGATTTGACAGCATACAGGCAACTGAACAGACAGATCTACAAATGCATGCGGCGGGACTTACGCAACTTCAATACAGCTCGTATTGAAGAAGCGATCGAGCGGAACCAAGGCTCCAAAGTCTTTGCCAGAGATCTGTCTGCCAGAAAGAGCCAACTGTCAAAGCTGAAGACCGAATGTGGCAGCATCGTTTCCGGGACACCTGAGATTTTGAGTGAGATTGAGAGGTTCTATGGGCAGCTGTACACGTCATCGTTGGAGCCACACGCAAGTGTGAGTAACGATCCAAGAGCGAGTCTTATCCGACACTATTCCGAAGATATCCCGGACGTCAGTCTGAGCGAGATTAGAATGGCTCTCCAGCATCTTAAAAACGGCAAGGCCCCAGGCGAGGATGGAATTACAGCGGAGCTTCTGAAAGCGGGTGGAAGACCGGTACTTGAAGTCCTTCAGAAGCTCTTTAATTCCGTCCTCCATGGTGGCATTACACCGGAGGCGTGGAGCGGAAGTGCGGTGGTCTTGTTCTTCAAGATAGGCGACAACGCTCTCTTGAAGAACTACAGACCGATTTCCCTTCTGAGCCGCGTCTACGTGCTGTTTTCGAGAGTCATTACGAATCGTCTCGCGCGCAGACTTGACGACTTCCAGCCTCCCGAACAAGCCGGTTTCCGAAAGGGCTTTAGCACCATAGACCACATACATACCCTACGGCAAATTGTACAGAAGTCCGAAGAGTACAATTTACCACTATGTCTGGCGTATGTGGATTATGAGAAAGCCTTTGATTCCGTCGAAATTTGGGCGGTGCTGCAGTCCCTTCAGCGGTGCCAAGTTGACTGTCGGTATATCGAAGTGCTGAAGTGTTTGTACAGTAGAGCTACGATGGCTATCCGAGTACAGAACCAGAGTACGAAACCTATCCAATTGCAGAGAGGTGTAAGACAGGGTGATGTTATATCCCCGAAACTCTTCACCGCTGCATTGGAAGACGTTTTCAAGCTTCTGGACTGGAAAGGATACGGTATTAACATCAATGGCGAGTACATCACTCACCTTCGATTTGCCGACGATATAGTCCTTATGGCAGAATCGCTGGAGGATCTAAGCACTATGCTCAATGACCTCAATAGTGTCTCCCAACGGATAGGTCTTAAGATGAACATGGACAAAACAAAGATTATGTTTAATGTCCATGTCACACCTATGCCGGTAGTTGTTGGGAGCACTAAGCTCGAAGTTGTTGACGAGTATGTTTACCTGGGACAAATAGTCCGACTAGGTAAGTCCAACTTCGACCGAGAGGTCAATCGACGGATTCAACTCGGCTGGGCAGCGTTCGGGAAGCTACGAAACATCTTCTCGTCAGACATACCTCAAAACCTTAAAACGAAATTGTACAACCAGTGCGTGTTGCCAGTGATGACATACGGAACTGAGACGTGGTCCTTCACTGCTGGCCGGATGAGGAAGCTCAAGGTCGCTCAGCGAGCTATGGAGAGGGCTATGCTCGGAGTTTCTCTGCGTGATAAACTCAGAAATGAGGATATTCGCAGTAGAACCAGAGTGACCGACATAGCCCAACGGATTAGTAAGCTGAAGTGGCAGTGGGCCGGCCATATAGCTCGAAGAACCGACAACCGATGGGGAAGAAAGGTTCTCGAGTGGCAGCCTCGTACCGGTAGGCGAAGTGTAGGGCGTCCCCCCAAGAGATTGAGTGACGACCTGGTAAGACATGCAGGAAGTCGATGGATGCAGGTGGCTCAGGACCGTGCTTTGTGGCATTCTTTGGGGGAGGCCTATGTTCAGCAGTGGACTTGTGAAGGGCTGTAATGATGATGATGATGATATTATTATAACACTTAAAGCTGTAATAAGCAAGTGACAGCAAGCAAAAAACAGCTTCTATACAGCTTTAATGATAAAATCAGATTGAAGTGGTACAAAATACTTAAAGTTGTATAGTAGAGTTTTCATATTCTGATTAAGAACCCTAAGCTTACTTAGATCCCATAATACAGACTTTATACACCTTGAGCTGTATAATAACACATAAACCACTCTTACAAGGGTACAATCTCTTTTCGACACTCTTATACGCTTTTAAAAGAACTCAAAGTTCTATATAGGCTGGTATATTGATGTTCATAACGCTTTTGTGCTGCTTGGATTACCATCAGGTTATTGTGTGCTCGTTTGTCACCCTTATCCTATAAAAAATGAGCAACAGTGGGCTGAAGTGCGGCTTAGGTGGCCCTTGGGCCACTTCAATTCCGCGAAATCGGTCCAGCCGTTTTTGAATTTTAGCGAGACTAACGGACAACTATTGATTTTTATATACATATATAGATATGAATAAGCAATAAAGTAATGTGGATTCTGTTAAAAATCCTGAATATCTTAAGATATGCGCCAGCAGCGCCACTAGCGGTGAATAATGGAACAATTTTACGATATGACCAAATGATCTCTGTTAATTGATTTGGTCAAGCCTTATCATGATATAGTCAACAAATAATGTAAATTTTCTAGAAATGCCACCATGATATGATTGGCCAATTCCCCGTATACAATCCATAGCTACGACGTGTATAAAATCCTCTTTAATTCAATTACTATAAAGTTAACTAGAGTTTTGCTATAATTGCAAGCAAACCAGTTTTAATCTATACAAATAAATAAAATTGAAGTGACTATTTGTAATATCAAAATAACAGATTTTCACTAAAAACATATGAAAGTGTATTTTTTTATAGTTATTCTATAAAAAAATACACTTTCATATGTTTTTAGTAACAAACGAACACACAGTCCACCTGATGGTAAGTGGTTGCTGTGGCTCATAGACATTTATATCTATCTTCGTTTGTGAATTAAAATGCACATGCGTTGTCAGCCGTGAGGACTAAGATAGAATGCCTCTTAATTTTCCGGTAAAATGGATCGCCGGTTCTTTACAGTCACCATACGAAACATAGCAGCGTTAAGCTGCTATTTCACGCTGGTATTCTGTGAGAGCGTAGTCCTTCCCCAGTTTAGCCGACCCATTAGTGCTACAACTATACTATTAATATAGCTGCAGCATGGCTCTACCACTTACTAACTACTTACGGTGCTTATAAAAAAACACGATTTTTAAAGTTTTTGTCTGTCTGTTTTTCTGTATGTCTGTCTGTCTGTTTGTTTCGGCTAATTTCCGAAACGGCTGGACTGATTTTGACCGAACGTTCACTGACGAATAGCTGATTTTATAAGAAGTAACTTAGCCTACTTTTATTTTCGAAAATGAATTAGGGTTCCGCGTAAAAAATTAAAACCCATGAAATGCAATCGTAATAAATTACGCGATGGCGAAGTCGCGGGGAACAACTAGTCAGTTTATATAAAGTTTTGTAATTAAACTTAAAACCATAAAATCCACAATAAACTATATATTTTAATCATTACACTATTAAAATAAAGGAAGGCAAAACTGAAAAAAAATTATGTTAGAATTTTCTAAAGGCAAAAAAAGCTTTCTACTTTTATTTCAAACTATCCCAAATTGAATGGGATTTATGGGCAACGACGTTTTTCATACCGATCGACCCTTTCGAATGTGTGCGTGCGCAGCATTTTGAATTTAAAAGATAAAAAGGACAGAATGTTTCAAGTTTTTTTAATATTTTTTTTCTCCGTTTGCCAATATTACGGTTATTGCAAAATACAGGGTTATAATATGCAAAAAAAAAATGCGGTTGCCAACATGCTCGCTAGGCATGACGAATAACGCAAATATATCTCCTATATAATGAGGTAACCTATTTGGAGGAGGATAACTGAATGAATAAAATAACACTCGGAAATAAATAAGGTACAATTTGATTTTCACGGAGGCCACATAACTGACAAAAACATCCACTTCAAATATAGCTATGTTGTTGGTTGAACACATGTCACATAATGCCAAATTATGTGAGAGAACTGTTCTAGAAAATGGAAGACTACCCAAATGTTTTACGATGCCGGCTATAAAAGTTTAACTTAATAAAATCGCATCTGTGTCTTTTATGAAAATGACTCGTGCGTATTCTCGGAACCATTATAATTTAGTGTCTATTATATTTAAAACTAGATATCTGCCCGGTTTCGCACGGGTGATTTCTGAATCTCAACATCAGCGCCACCTACCGGGTCCAATTGAATTTTTAAACCATCCAGGAACCCACTCAAACGCATACGAATAAAATTATCAAAATCGGTCGAGCCTTAGAATGTCATTTAAAATTTAATATTGTTTACATTTTTTTTTAAAAGCTCCGAAATTCCGAATTTGAATATTATTTGAGTTTTTATTTAAGTGTACCTTTTTCTAAGGAGGTAGGATAGAACGCCTTACTTTTATACTGACTCGCTTACATTTCAAACGAACTAACCAGTTAGTGCACTAATACTCTGGAGCAAATATAATTAAACCCTATCAAATAGCGAAGGTAATGGTAAACGTCCAGTATTAAAATCCAAGCCGAAAAACAAAAAACGTGTGATTTTGTCTCACATAAAGGCGGCAAAAGCAATTATCAATGATCGTCATCATCAACAGTCTATAAAAGCTTTTAAAAAAATTACTTCGCAAATATCCGCGCTATAAAATAAAATGATGTGTCTTACCTAGTATGAAGAGCACCTCCCGCCCTCCCTCAATTTCGTGCACTATCCCCGTCACCACTAATCCCAACGACGCTACTCCTAACACCACTACACTAGGCAAGACACACCAATGACGATAATACGACACGTGTTACGCCTCTACACGAGGCATCCTCAGGTGATATAGACTCTACGGTGGCTAACCGCTAAGTGAAAGTCTATCAAAAGTATATTGTTGAACATAAACCTACCCCATAGATACAAATCAACCCAAGACCGATACAAAGCAGTGCTACTATTAGGTAGCAAAAATTGGTAAGAGTGTGGGTACTCACCCAGACCGATTTCTAGGCAGGAAAGGTGTCCCACCACCTATATAATTACGGTAACGTCGTGCCGCGCGCGGCTATTCGCGTTTCTAGTCATGCTCGACCGGTGCCAGAGCGCGGCTGGAACTCCAGGGATCTGTACCGCAGTTGAAAGATTCACTGCTGGACTTACGCCTCTTGTATACAGATATGGTAATAATTTTTTTTTTATAGAATGGGGTTGAAAACGAGCACACAGTCCACCTGATGGTAAGTGGATGTTCGCTCATAGACATTTATCTTCCATTAATAATCAAAATGCAGATGCGTTTTTACCCCTGAGGACTAAGACGGAATATTTTAAGGTAAATAGAATCTCCGATTTTCTACACTTACCATACAAAACACAGCAGCATTAAGCTGCTATTTTACGCTGGCATTCTGTGAGAGCGTGGTCTTTTCTCGGTCGAGCCGACCCATTCGTGCTACAACCACAATATAGTTGCAGCGTGGCTTTACTACGCAAACATTGAAGAGATATTTTATTTTCATTTTATAGATTAGGCGCTACTCCTAGATTAAAAATGAGTTACTGCCATTTAGTAGCGATTGATAGCGACCAGATTTTGAAATGACAGATTCCTTTCCAAAATAATTATTTTGAAATAGTGTATAAATTTACAATTTAGAAACAATAAAGGGAGTTTGGAATACTAACCTGACTGTATCCGTAGGCGCTTAAAAATACAATTGTTATGGGGTTCTTGCTGTTCTAATTTTCACTTATATTAGAACATATCTCAGCACCACCACAGTCATTACGCACTATGTCAAATAAACTAACACCATTCAACTCAATGTTCTCTATAGATACATTATCCTAGATTATATATTATTAAGTCAGTCATCGTCAGAACGCGGTAAAGGGTACACGCGCTCGTCGGAACGTAGTAAAAGGTGCACGCGCTCGGTTGTTTACCAGTAAATCCTACATCAGTGACAGTCAACTCTGGGGCCGCTTTACTAAGTTTAATAATCTTAAGCGGAAATGTTCTCTTGTACACGTTGTGGGAATAAAGTGTCTGATGGACCTTTATGTCATTTATGTAAACGCCAGTTTGACTTCGCCTGTGCTGGTATTACTGAGACCAATTTTCGTAAACTTGGGGAAAGAAGATCTACCTGGCGCTGTATTGACTGCAAAAATGCCCAGTTTCCTGCATCAACATCTTATAATAATCCTGGGATAGCAGTGCGATTGGAAGAAATGCAGGCTACCTTAGTGAATATTACGCAGCAACTTGTACCCTTGGCGTCACTTATTGAAGATGTAAAGACCATTAAGCTTGAAATATCGAATCTTAAGAGCTCAGTTGAATTTGCTCACCAAACTGCAAGCCAGTTGTCGGTGACAGTGAAGTCCCTGGAATCCAGGATTTCGCAAGTTGAGGAACACACTAATTTGATCCACATTTTGGGAGCTGACCTAAATAAGTTCAAAGAAGATCTACAGGATAAGGAACAATGGGCCCGGGCCAATAATGTGGAAATAAAAGGGATTCCAGTGAAAAAGTCCGAGAACTTATACGATATTGTGGACAATATCAGTAAATTTATCCAGTGCTCTATACGTAAAGAAGACATCAATTATATTGCCCGAGTCCCCAGTCTCAAAGCAGAGTCTCAAAAGTCCATAATCATGGCGTTCAACAATCGTTACTGCAAGGAAGAGTTTGTAGCAGCTGCGCGTAAACATAAGGAACTCAAAGTTTCTCAACTGGGATACGCCGATGAAGGCCATGTTTACGTCAACGACCATCTCACGCTATTTAATAAAGATCTTCTTAAGAAGGCGAAGGATCTGGCGAAAGCAAAAAACTACAAATATGTGTGGATAAAACATTGCAAGATTCTGGCCCGAAAATCCGACACATCACCGACGTTCCGCATAAAAACAGAAAAAGATCTTCTAAAATTTTCATAAAATTCATAAAGTGCGTATATTTCGAGTTATTAAATGCTCGTACGACATATTGCTCAAGATTATATAATTTCAACTCGCGTAAATATTGTAATTGTTGCGCCCGCGACGTGGGAAGCCCTGACTCTTTTGTATTGCTTATCGCTATTACTCACTATCTGTACGCAGCGGTCATTAGTGATGGCACTTCTGTTAATAGCTATCGTAACTATATGAACTTAGAGGTAGAATTTCTCTGCACCCCGCATTTACTGGTGGAACATATTATTTTTACCTCATATTTTGCTTTTAAATTGTTACGCAGTGTTTGCGTGTTGTCGATATCTACGAGATACTACCGTTCTCGCTTATTTAACTTTGCTTTTGCCGTCGTTTTGTTAATTGCTTTACTTACAACTCGCTTTCGCAAAGCAATGCCGCTTTGCATTGGTGATTTTTGTGAATTCCAGACCAAAATCCGAACCAATTTTATATATAATGTAACGATTGTGTACTCTATAATTCGCTATTAAATTTTTTTATCAAAATGCTCGGGGACTGCGCACTAAAACAAGCTTATTTAAGAGAAATGTGGCCTTAAGCAGCTTTGATATCATATCAATAACGGAGACTTGGCTATTGGATGGCATTAGTGATAGTGAACTTTTTGATGAACGGTATATAGTGTGGCGGCGTGACCGCGACTACCGCTCCACCGGGCAGCGGTACGGCGGCGGCGTGCTGGTGGCCGTGCGCCGCGAGCTCGCCGCCGCCGGCCGCCCGGCTTGGCACTCCTCCGCCGAAGATATTTGGGTCTCAGTGACACTCCGTACCAAAGCCGGCCTTCTCGCATTACACATTTGCACCATTTATTTATGTAGGGAGGGAGGCGGCTATTCAATGAATACACAAATCGATAACTTCGCGAGTAAGCTTGGGGATAACTTTCACTCTGCACCCATCGACCTGTTTATGGTATTGGGAGATTTTAATATGCCAAATATTAGCTGGAACTTAATGGAAAGCGGTCAATTAGGGCCAATGGGTGTTTTAAACGAAAGTCAGGCAAATTTTTTGGACATAATTAACGAATGTAATCTCGACCAATACAATAACGTACGAAATAGCAACGATAGGCTTCTGGATCTTGTCTTTTGCAATAACCATGTAAATGTACTACCCAGTGACTACCCCCTTGTCTCAGAGGATTCACACCATAGATCAATTTGCATTGAATTAAATTTAGACATACCTAGTTTTCTGACTGTCAACAAGAGAACCGCTTTCAATTACAAAAAAGGAAATTATGTAGAAATTAATTCAAACTTGTCGAAAAAAGATTGGAATGTCTTGTTATCGAGCGGTTCTATTGACGACAGTGTTCATAATTTTTATCGTATTCTGACCGATCTTCGTGACGAATTTATACCTCACAAAATTATCTGTAGTAGCTCATTTCCTATTTGGTACAACGCCGCCTTAAAAAAGGTTTTAAAAGAAAAATTCAAATATTTTAAAAAATATAAAAAATATGGTAACCGGTACGATTACGAAACATACTCATTTCTGAGAGAGAGAGCCGTAAAATTAGAAAGTGAGTGTTATCAGTCATACATAAGTAAAGTAGAAAACTCGGTAACAAATAACCCACGTCTTTTTTGGTCTTACACAAAGTCGCTGAAAGGGCCGTCCCAGGCACTACCATCTGTTATGACATATGACGATCAGTCTGGTGATACTGGACAATCGGTGTGTAATTTATTTTCAGAGTACTTTCAATCAACTTTTCTCGTTCCCGACGCTAAAAGCCGTACACCTAATCTTGATAATCAGTGCCAAGATAATTTTAGTATTGGTGACATAAATATAAATCCGAAGGAGGTTGAAATATTGCTGAAAACTACTAACATGAATAAAGGCGCTGGGCCTGATAATATAACACCTTTTTTTATAAGGCAGTGCGTAGATAGCTTGGTTACGCCTCTATGTATTATTTTCAAGCGTTCTTTAAAAGAAGGTATAGTGCCAATGACTTGGAAATCAGCTTTTGTAACGCCCGTACATAAAAGCGGTGACCGTTCTAATGTAAAAAATTATAGGCCTATATCCAAGTTGTGTATATTTGCCAAAATATTTGAGAAAGTTGTCTACCGACAGGTATATGCTACATTGCAGTCTTCTTTTACTCCTGAACAACATGGTTTTTTAAGGCAGAGGTCGGCTGTATCAAACCTTTTAGTTTTTAATGAATACACCTCTTCACAAATGGATTCAGGGCTACAGGTTGATTGTATTTTTAGCGATTTTAGTAAAGCTTTTGATCGTATAGATCACTTGCTGCTCCTTGAGAAACTGTACAAAGCCGGTATACATGGTAATTTATTTAGATGGTTTTCTTCTTACATCAGTAATAGATCCCAGGCGGTTGCAATAAATGGTTTTACTTCTGCGTGGATGACAATTCCTTCTGGCGTGCCTTAAGGCTCTTTATTAGGGCCTTTGCTTTTTGTTATATTCGTTAACGACATTGCGTTATGTTTCAAACATGCCAGAGTCTTATTATACGCAGACGACACTAAGATCTTTATGGCCACTAACAGCTCTGATGACTGTGATCGCCTTCAATCTGATCTGAATAATTTTGTGCAATACTGTACTCAAAATAAGCTTGATTTGAATGTTCCCAAGTGTTTTGCTATGACCTTTTCCCGTAAATTTAACCCTATAAATTATCAGTATAAAATCAATAATAAGTCACTTAACAAAGTTACATCTATGAAAGACCTGGGTCTCATTCAAGATTCTAAACTTTTATATGATAAGCACATTGATTACGTAGTGAAAAAGGCCTCCAAGTCTCTTGGTTTCATTATAAGGTCTACATATGAATTTAAATCTATTAAACCGATTAAAGTACTTTATTGTGCTTATGTGCGCAGTATCCTTGAGTATGCCTCTGTGGTCTGGAATCCACAATATAACGTGTATACTTCCCGTATTGAGTCCGTACAAAAAAGGTTCTTGAGATATCTACAATACAAGTGTAAGCAATTGGACCATGGTTATGAAACGAGATGCAATAGATACCACTTCTTACCTTTAGAAAAAAGACGGCAACTCTTCGATATTACGTATCTATTAAAAATTGTCGGAGGCATCATTGATTGCCCTGCTTTGCTGGAAAAGGTAAGCATCTGGGTTCCGCGTAGATTACCAACTAGACGTACTCAGCCACTAGCTATTCCTAGAGTCAATACTAACTACCGCCGCAATTCATTTATTATTCGTGCGAGTGCCTTTTTTAACAAACTGTCAATAAAAAACGGCGAATTAGAACTATTCCGTACCAAACCTCATAATGTAAGTAGATTGTTTGCGTTGGAGTTCTACGGCCCCCGCGCCGATGGTGCAACAAATTCTTAAACAAATTCTTAAATACTCTTAAATTTTGAAACACTCTCCATCGTCGGGGATTTACTTTGTTTATTGTTACTGTTGTCATGGTCTCTTTACATGTAAATAACCATATGCGAATACCTGTAAATGGCTTTGTCGAAATGTCCAATTTGTATTTATGTAATGTTTATATGCTGTTGGTGTTCCAAATAAAATAAAATAAAATAAAATAAAATTAAGGTAAATTGAATGCAAGCTATTTGTTTCAAAAATATATTCTTCAGTAATTGTATTTACAATACTGTCACATTTACTTTGTTTTGTGGTATTAAATTCCTCGTTATCATTTGAAGAATCCACTGTAATCTCTAATTTTGTTATATTTGATTTTTTCATATCTAGGTCAACAGTAACCTGACCTAATGAATGATTCCCATTAATATCGTATTCTTTTTCAAAAACCGTTGTCACCAGTTTTTTTCAATTGTTTCATTTTTTATAATCTTGACAGATACACTGTCTATTACTAGAGCTACGATACACATCAGTGTTCGAATCGCCATATCTTTGTTTAGTTTATTTTTATTATATTAATATTCAGCAGTGTGGAAAATCTGTAACAAAAAAAAATTATTAAAATCGGTTCACATTTTGCGAAGATATCGCGTAACATACTATATGCAAAAAAAAACATACACTCGAATTGAAAATTTCCTACTTTTTGAAGACGGTTAAAAACGTTAACGTTGAGGAGATTGTTATTTAGTTACCGTTACATATATATTAGCTCGAGGAAAAATTTTCTTCGTATTTTGTTTGTATAAAATTGTAGAAAAATCTCTTTGGTCGTACTATTTGTATCTGGCTGGTTTTAATATAAATACATGAACGACATTAAGAAAAAGTAAAATAAACAGTAAAAACACTTTCCCGCCATTTTTCTATTATTTTTGTGTCCGCCAAAATAAATGAATCAAAGGAAGACATTCGATACATTCTGAAGTTTTATTACAAAATAGGGAAAAATGTGACTCAAGCCGCGAAAACGTTTGTGATTTTTATAGACCTAAGGCAGTATCAGTAAGAGTAGCATAGAATTGATTCATGCATTTCCAGTCCGGGAATTTTGATGTCACAGATGCAGCTCGCTCTGTTCGCTCTCATACGTATAAAGACGATGACTTTTGAAAAAGTAGTTACAACATAGCCGAGGAATTGAGGAATAACCACAAATAGTTTTGATTCATTTGAAAAAGTTTGGCAACACTAAGAAGCGCGATATTTGGGTACCACAAGAGCTCACTGAAAGAAACCTATTGAAACGAAAAGTTTCTTTGTATTTTATATACAAATTTATGATCAAATTCAAGATATTTTTTTCAAAGTTTAATTAAATTAAATATAATATATATGCGCCATTTTTTGTAGCCATCTTGGGATTTATGATAAAAAAATGCGACAAGAAGTTTTGACAGTCTCTCTTGATGTTTACCTAAATAATTCTGAAGAGACCGAAACAGGTGAAAATCTGAGGATGCAAGGTCAGGACTATATGGTGGATGCATTAACACTTCCCAATCTCAATATTTTCAATCCCACCATGCACACACCTTATTCCGTGTTAACTCGTTCGCTACAGTCTGTGGAATATATATATATATATATATATATATATATATATATATATATATATATCCTCTTCAATGTAATCGGTGGTGATGCGCGCTACATGTGGTCGTGCATTATGATGCAATAATTCAAAGTTCTCTTCAATATAGTCACTTGTAGTGACATCCCTATCTTCAAGTAAGCATCGCTGGAGATCAACACCAGATAGGCGTCGATTTCGTAGAGTTGATACAAATCTAAAATATGGTAATAATGTTAATTTGGTTTCGTTATATTAGTCATACTTGATGTTAGTAATCTTATATTATCTTAAAAATATATTTATTTCCCTGTTACGGTATAAAAGAACCGTCCATTTTGCAAAACTATGCAGTTCCAAAAACAACCTGTTTTATTATTAAACAAATGAATGGTTCAAAAACTTTCAACGGCTTAAATGAATTGTTGCACAGTTTGAATACATATATAGTTTTATATATAGTTCATGTAGAGGAAAAACGTTTTTTGAACACAAGAATCAAATATAAAACAATTACGCTAGGTATGTACGCTCCAACTGTTCCGAATAATCCTATTCAATAAATCGGAATTCCGAAATCATTCGATTGAGTTCAAACGGCACTCTGCAGTTCGTTGTGGATTGTTTTATTTATTTAACTTGATTTTGATATATATCTTTGTTTTAATTATCAAAAATATGTATAAAAATGAGTAAGCACCCGTACCTTACAGTAAAAACATACATATTATTATGTATCAACGAACCAACGAATAATATTATGTAAGCAACTCTAAGGAAAAAAGTTAAGTCAAAAGGTATTATGTCTTCGAAATATTTTATCCCTTAGACATGTAGCTTTCTTTTAGATGTATTGCTTACCGCCGAGCACGTGCAATTTCATTGCTGCCGGCAGGGGTCGAATCGGGAAAATAATATACCTTTTCCTTTATTTAAATCAATGAACCGTTTCAAGTATTATTAGCCCACTTAGATCATAGCTTTTTTTATTTACTGTTGAATGTTACGAGCTACGGAGGATATATTTTGCCGCGTGTTTGCGGTGCCACTTGTTTCCCTTTCTTTAACTAGATGTGGGTACATAATAGGAATTTCTGTAGTTTTCACCTACATCCGAACGTCTAAATAATCTGAAAATTTGCAGAAGTATTAAGAACCGATAATAATGTAATAATTTAATGACTACGACTTCCGTACTTGGTAGAGCCACGCTGCACCTGTGTTATGGCTGTGTAGCTGTGTGTAGAATGGTTTGTCTCGAACGGGTAGGACCACGCTTAGCGGCTTAATGCTATACTGTGTTTCGTATGGTGAGTGTAGAGAACCGGAGACCCTTTTTACTGGAAACGAGATATTCTATATTACTCCTCACGAGTGACGACGCATCTGTATTTTAATGCTTAATATCTCTTCTTTCTCTATATTTTTTTATAGAATTAGGGTGACAAACGAGCACACAGTCCACCTGGTGGTAAGTGGTTGCTGTGGCCCATAGATATCTACATCTATCCTCGATTACGTATCAAAATGTAGATGGGTTGTCACTCCTGAGGACTAAATGGAATGCCTCGTTTCCAGTAAAAAGGGTCTCCGGTTCTCTACACTCACCATACAAAACAGCAGCGTTAAGCTGCTACTTTACGCCGGCATTCTGTGAGAGCGCGGTCCTTCCCCGGTCGAACCGACCAATTTGTGCTACAACTATTTCATTAATATAGCTACAGCATGGCCCTACCACGTATATATAAAAATCAAATGCTGTCCGTTCGTATCGCTATAACTCAAAAATGGCTCGAGCTATTTTGATGAATTGTTTTGCGTGTGTTTGAATTGGCCGCTGGATGGTTTAAATTTACATTTCGAGTCGGAAGGTAGCGCTGTTTTGAAATTTAGACATCACCCTCGCGAAGTCGTGGCGGAGCGCTAGTCGAAGATAAATGTAGATGACTATTGGACGCAGCTTCCACCTAACAACAGGTGAACTGTGTGCTCGTTTGTCATCCTTATTCTATAAAAAGACTCTTAACTAGTATTTCCACTACGATCATCACAGTTTATAATTAATGCGTGTTGTTTTAACCCTTAAGTCATTCTTCCTTCCTCTTTATTGTCCCAAGACAAGTTCTGGATATAGAATTTTCTCGCAAGAAAAATACTTTATCGTAATCGATGTGCTCTCACAATACTTGGCTCGGTTCATATTCAACCGACCATGCGGTGAGATCTGTTTATGACTTTGCTTTGTTATATGTCACGTGGAGGGTCATGCACCTTCCCTGTTGGACGTTCTGCTGACCTCTCATCCGGACGGCTATCAGGTTTACGTGGATGCTCCTTTAGGCTCGTCAGACCATTGTCTTGTCCGGAGTGTGGGTTCATTCACACCAACGTCGTGATCGCATTCTGCAGGCTGCCGCCGTGTTTGTCATTATAGGTCGACCGATTGGGATAGGATGCGGTCTTTTTTTGCAACCTACCCTTGGGGGCGGGTTTGTTTTTTGCCGGAAGATCCCAGCATTGTTGTTGATCCTGTTGCTGATGTGGTACTTCGGGGTATGGAACTTTTTGTTCCATCCTCTGTGGTGCCCATCGGAGGAAGATCCCAGACATGGTTTGGTCGCTCCTGTAAAATAGCATCACGGTATAAGCAGAAGTGCTACCGCGCTTGGGCTGACGCATTAATGTCTCAGGATGTAAACACCAGCGCTCTTAAAAAGAAGTATAAATCCGTCTCCAGGTCCTTCAAAATAGTCATTGCCAAGACAAATAACACCGGTGTCAACGCGTCTTTTCCGGTACTCCTACTCCCAAGGCGTAGTTCTGAAATCATGAAAGACAGATTTGGTCCACCCAATCCCTAAAAAAGGCGACCGCTCAGACCCATCCAACTGCAGGCCAATCACCATCACCTCCTTATTCTCCAAAATAATGGAGTCTATTATAAACTGCCAGCTCATGAGGTAGCTTGAGGATCACCAGCTGATTACATTTTCGTCGAGGTCAATCAGCTGGTGATCTTCTGGTCTACCTGACTCATAGGCGGAGGCTTGTGGGCGGAGGCAGTAGAGTTCAAGGGGGAGGCATTAGTCGTTAGTTTGGACATAGCGAAGGCCTTCGATCGGGTCTGGCTCAAAGCGCTTCTTTCGAAGCTCCCTTCCTATGGGCTTCCCGAGAAATTGTGCAATTGGATCACCAGTTTGCTTGTTGATCGAAGCTTCAAGGTCGTGGTAGACGGTGCATCCTCTGATTACAAGCCTAGTAACGCTGGTGTTCCACAAGGCTACGTGCTATCACCAACACGGTTTCTTCTGCATATCAATGATATGTTGCATACCGGTAACATTCATTGCTATGCAGACGACAGCACTGGTGATGCCTATTACACCGGTCGTGCCAATATTTCTCAGGAAAACGTCCCCGTAGACAAACTTGTGTCTAAAGTCGAGTCTTTGCTGAACAAAGTCTCGGATTGGGGGCGAATAATTACACAACTTGATTTAACTTCTCTGTGGAATTGTTTACCACCGGCGATTTTTCCGCATCAATACCACTTAGGGACCTACGAGAAAAGATCTTATACTCGTACCTTTATAAAAAGTCAACAACGCATCTTGTTGCGCTTGTTCATGGGCGGCGGTGGTCACTTATCATCAGGTGAGCCACATGCTCGTTTGAACCCTCTTCTATAAAAAAATTGGTATGATAGGGATCTAATATAATTATTAAATCCCTATCTTTTGAATTTTTTAAAAGGCAGCCTATCTTTTTTAAGTTGAACCATCTACCTCATTTGTATTTATTCATTAGTACAACACATACAATATAATATATTTTCCGTCAAGAAAAGACTATAATAAAAATACACAATCATTGAGGGGGAAAAAAGGCGGTCTTAATGCTAAGCAGCAATTTTTTCAAAACAAAATATAAGGAGAAGAAAGATTTACGAGTAGTTTTGTAGATATAGGTTTACTATAGTAATAACTTAAACATAAAAAAGACAATTTTTCCTCTAAAAAGACAATAGGCAGTAGGCGATAAATCAGTGACTTTAAGCGAAAGTAGAAAGGGAGAGCGGTTAAACAAAATAAAAATAATGTTCCTTAATTTTTTATTAAAACGTTATCCCCACACTAGGATTTTCTCCTATAACGTTGAGGCAGTTTACAAACATTTTTTTTATAGGATAAGGGTGACAAACGAGCACACAACACAGTCCACCTGATGGTAAGTGGTTGCTGCGGCCCATAGACATCTACATCTATCCTCTATTACAAATCAAAATGTAGATGCGTTGTCACCCGTGAGGACTAAGATGGAATGCCTCATTTCCAGAAAAAAGGGCCTCCGGCCACCTGCACTCACCAAGCGAAACGCAGAGGTAAACCTCTACTTCACGCTGGTATTCTGTGAGGTCGTGGTACCACCCTGGTTCGAGCCGGCCCATCCAAGGATAAATATCCAGACCCGGAACAATCATTTGTAGGCCGTACAAATACTTGTTACGTACGGGATTCGAACCCACAGCCCTTAGCGCTGGCAACTCATTGCTAAGCCACTACGCCGCGGAACCATCAACAAATAATCTTCGTCATCATTACAGCCCTTCACAAGTCCACTGCTGTACATATACCTCCCCCAAAGAATGCCACAAAGCACGGTCCTGAGCCACCTGCATCCATCGACTTCCTGCATATCTTACCAGGTTGTCAGTCCATCTAGGGGGGGATGCCCTACACTTCGCCTGCCTGTACGAGGCTGCCACTCGAGAACCTTTCTTCCCATCGGTTGTCGGGTCTTCGAGCTATATGGCCGGCCCATTGCCACTTCAGCTTACTAATTCGTTGAGCTATGTCCGTCACTCTGGTTCTACTGAGGATATCCTAATTTATAAGTTTATCACGCAGAGAAACTCCGAGCATAGACCTATCATTAGCTCGCTGAGCGACCTTGAGCTTCCTCATCCGGTCAGCAGTGAAGGACCACGTCTCAGTTCCATAGGTCATCACTAGCAACACTCACTGGTTGTACAGTCTCGTTTTCAAGTTTTGAGGTATACCTGACAAAAGTTTTGTAGTTTCCCAAACGCTGCCCAACCGAGTTGAATCCGTCGATTGACCTCTAGGTCGAAGTTGGACTTACCTGGTCGGACTATTTGTCCCGGGTATTTATTCGTCAACAACTTCGAGCTAAGTGCTCCCAACAACTACCGGCAATGGTGTGACATTGACATTAAACATGATTTTTGTTTTGTCCATGTTCATTTTAAGACCTATCCGTTGGAAAACACTATTGAAGTCATTGAACATAGTGCTTAAGCCCTCCAGCGATTCTGCCATTAGGACTATATTGTCAGCAAATCGTAGGTGAGTGATTGATTGATGTTAATACCGTTTCCTTTCCAGTCCAGAAGCTTGAAAACGTCTTCGAATGCAGCGGTGAAGAGTTTCGGGGATATAACGTAACCCTGTCTTACACCTCTCTGCAATTGGATAGATTTCGTACTCTAGTTCTGTACTCGAATAGCCATCCTAGCCTTACTGTACAAGCACTTCAGCACTTCGATATACCGACAGTCAACTTGGCACCGCTGAAGGGACTGCAGCACCGATCAAATTTCGACGGAATCAAAGGATTTACATAGTGGCAAATTGTACTCCTCGGAATTTTGTATAATTTGCCAAAGGGTATGTATGTGATCTATGGCGCTAAAGCATTTTTTAAAAAGCGGCTTGTTCAGGAGGCTGGAAGTCGTCAAGTCTGCGCGCGATACGATTCGTAATGACTCTCAAACAGCACGTAGACGCGGCTCAGAAGTCGGTCTGTAGTTTTTTAAGAGAGCGTTGTCACCTTTCTTGAAGAACAAGACCACCGCACTTCTGCTCCACGCCTCCGGTGTAATGCCACCATGGAGGACGGAATTAAATAGCTTCTGAAGGTCTTCAAGTACCGGTTTCCACCCGCTAGTGGGTATCGTAAAAGTCGACAAAGGTAAACAGGCAGGAGATGGGCAGCAGCATCTTCCTGACAACAGCAAAATTACAAAAAAAAACTGCGGTTGACAACCCGCTCGCCAAGCGTGGCAACGATGGCAAAAACTTCTCTATGAAGGTAACAAAGAGACGGCCCCCAGTCCCCGGCGGCCCCGCTGTTCCTGGCTACGGTGGCGACCATGGTAACGGCGGGGCAGGGGGTGCTTAGAATCTCCGGTGGAAGTTCGGTTGCCACCTAGGACGACTCGACCTGGCAACATGCAACGCATGCACCCTGAGGACTAGAGACTAGAAGGTCGTGAAGCTGAAAGAAGAGATAGACAAGTTATGCTGGCATCAGGATGCAGGTGGCTCAGGAGCGTGCTTTGTGGCATTCTTTGGGGGAGTTCTATGTTCAGTAGTGGACTTATGAAAGGCTGTAATGATGATGATGATGAGAGTCGGATAAAACTCGCTCTTGGATCGTTACTCACACTTACGTGTGGCTTTAACGATGATGTGTAGAGCTGCCCGTAGAACCTCTCAATCTCACTCAAAATCTCAGGTGTCCTGAAAACGACGCTGCCACACTCGGTGGTTAGCTTCGACAGTTGGCTCTTTCTGGCAGACAGATCTCTAGCAAAGACTTTGGAGTCCTAGTACCGCTTGATCGCTTCATCAATACGACCAGTATTAAAGTTGCGTAAGTCCCGCCGCATGCATTTGGAGATCTGTCTGTTCAGTTGCCTGTATGATGTCAAATCTACTGAAGACTGCAGCTTCATATCTCGTCTAACATCCATGAGATCAAGAGTGTGATCGGAGAGTTTTTGTGTTCTTCTGCGGCGGGTCTTGCAAAAATTAGCTCCGACCGCATGAACAGTTTCCACGAGCTTGTCATTCATATCGTCCACTGCATTGCAATCTTCTAGGCACTGAAACAGTCTCGTAACTCGAGTTGAAAGGTTTCGGGACTTTGGATTAGAGCACGAGGGGGACAGAGCGTTGACTTTATTAGACGTGACCTCTCCAACTTAACGTTTAGGTTCAGTGTGCCTCTCACCATTCGGTGATTGCTGCCGGTTTTCACTCTCGCGATCATTGAGACATCACTGAACAGTTGTCGTCTGGTCGTCATAATGAAGTCAATCACATTTTTGTCCAACTGTCGGGGCTCGACCAGGTCCACTTCCTGTGGGGCAGCTTCTGGAATAAAGAGTTCATCATATAGAGTCCCTCTTTCTCCATGAAGTCGGTTCCGTTGCCCTATTCCGAATTTCCCTACTTTCAGCTCACCGTTCTCTCTTGTGCCTGGTTTTGCGTTGAAGTCTCCCATTAACACCGTATAGTGAGTTTTGGAGGAATGCATGTCTCTAGAGATATCCTCATACGTTTCTACCACCGCCTCATTGGGGTGTACCGAGGTTGGTGCGTAAACCTGTAAGACCTTCAGTGAATACCGTTTGGTGATTCTGAGTATAAGTTAGAGTATATATCTGAGTATTTACCATAGTTGCCACGCTTGGCGAAAGGGTTGCAACCGCAGTTTTTTATTGGTGTTTTGCTGTTATCAGAAAGACGCTGCTGCCCATCCTCTGCCTCAGAATCCCTCTGTCGCCTCTTACGATACCCACTCAAAGATATGTGGTAGTGAGTATTCTTACCCCCCACTACACAGGTACACAACTTGGACAAAACCAAAGTCATGTATAAAATCCATGTCTCACCTAGATGCCGGTAGTTATTAGGAGCACTAAGCTCGAAGCTGCTGACGAGTATGTTTACGACAAATAGTCTAACTAGGTAAGTACAACTTCAACCGAGAGTTCAATCGACGGATTCAACTCGGTTAGGCAGCGTTCGATATATTACGAGATATGCTCGTTGAGCAGCAAGCTATTGAGAGGGCTATGCTCGGGGTTTCTCTGCGTGATAGACCTAAAAACGAGGATATCTGCAGAAGAACCAGAGTAACCAACATAGCCCAACGGTCGGCCATATAGCACGAAGAACCGCCAACCGATGGGAAAGAAAGGTTCTCGAGTGACAGCGTCGTACAGGCAGACGAAGTGTAGGACGTCCCCCACTAGATAGAGTGACGACCTGGTGGTAAGACATGCAGGAAGTCAATGGATGCAGGTGGCTTAGGACCGTGCTTTTTGATAGTCCTTGGGGGAGGCCTATGTTCAGCAGGGCACTTGTGAAGGGCTGTAATGAAGAACGAATAAACATATATATACTCGTATATTGTAATTTCTTAAATAAAAACGATTGTGGTTGATGTTAATAAAAGTTTCATTTAAAACTAAAGCTTACGAAAAAGATCATTATATTTTTCATAGATTTCAGAAGCATTGCATTTATTAATAAAAAGTAATAAAACGTTTAAATTACTTCAAAGTTTTTACCTATACCTATTTATTTGAATGTATAAATTCTATTCCATGTATGCAATTCTCAAATAAATATGTTATACTAGTTTCATGATATGTTGTATCATGGAGCATGTCACACTTCACTTAGTACAGAGAGGGTGAATGTTAAGTATGCGGCATATGACCGAATTCTGTGCATAATTTGAGTATCTGAATAATTGAGAATGTCTTTAACCTTCTTAAAATAGCGTTATATAGAAGTTAAAAGATGTTCTTTATGAGGCACACTTTGTAACAAAAGTGCAATATACATGGTCCAGTAAAGATTAATGCGTATTTACGTGGTAGAGCCATGCAGCTATGTTAATTGTATAGTGGTAGCACGAATGGGTCGGCTCTACAGGAGAAAGACCACGCTCTCACGGAATACCAGCGTAAAATACCAGCTTAATGCTGCTGTGTTTCGTATGGCGAGTGTAGAGAACCAGAGACCCTTTTTACTGAAAAAGAGGCATTCTATCTTAGTACACACGTCTGAAAATCTGGCCTCAAACGAGGCTGGATGTAGATGTCTATGGGCCACGGCAACCACTGCTCGCTTGTCACCCTTATCCTATAAAATCTATTTATATAATATCATCTGTCAGGCTTAATTGTAATCATTTTAATTATTTATCTCATAAAATTAAGTGGCTTTCGTTTAGATAATTATAGTATTTTAGATTATTTAAAATTCTAGTTACAACGCTAAAAACCTAAAAGAATCGTGGGTGAACAATAAGTACCAGTAACATTTTTCATTTTATTATAATTTTAACAATTTAAAAATATTATGTAATGTCTTCAGAAGTTGTGACGGCAGGTTTTTTTTTAAATTTTTGCCGGTTAGTTATGTCGTCCAGGTGCAACTTCCATAGTAATAATTATACACGTATGTACCAAACGGGAGCAAATTTTAGTGGCGGTTAACTCTTCTTTACAGCCGACTTCCAAAAAGGAGACGGTACTCAATAAGGATGTATGTTTTTTTTTTATGTGTTTTGCTTCATAACTTTGTACTGGGCGAACCGATTTCGATGATTCTTTTTTTATATGAAAGCTGATAGTTCTCGTGTGGTCCCATATGAATTTGATCAAGGTCAGACCAATGGTTATTGAGTTATTCTTAAATAACCTATATTGAAGTCGGCTGTACAAAATTTTTAATTTTAAATTATTTTATAGAATGAGGGTAACAAACGAGCACACAGTCCACCTGATGGTAAGTGGTTGCTGTGGCCTATAGACATCTACATCTATCTTCGTTTGCGAATTAAAATGCACATGCGTTGTCAGCCGTGAGGACTTAGATAGAATGCCTCTTAATTTTCCGGTAAAATGGGTCTCCGGTTCTTTAGACTCACCATACGAAACATAGCAGTGTTAAGCTGCTATTTTAGCGTAGTCCCTCCCCGGTCGAGCCGACCCATTAGTGCTACAACTATACTATTAATATAGCTGTAGCATGGCTCTACCACTTACTAACTACTTACGGTACTTATAAAAAAAACACGATTTTCTAAGTTTTTGTGTCTGTCTGTCTTTCTGTATGTCCGTCTGTCAGTTTGTTTCGGCTAATTTCTGAAACGGCTGGACTGATTTTGACCGAACGTTCACTGACGGATAGCTGATGTTATAAGAATTAACATAGCCTACTTTTATTTTAGAAAATGAATTAGGATTCCGCGCAAAAAATTAAAACCCATGAAATATAATCGTAATAAATTACGCGATGGCGAAGTCGCGGGAAACAGCTAGTCAGTTTATATAAAGATTTTTAATTAAACTTTAAACCATAAAATCCACCATAAACTATATATTTTAATCATTACACTATTAAAATAAAGGAAGGCAAAACTGAAAAAAAATTATGTTAGAATTTTCTAAAGGCAAAAAAAGGTTTCTACTTTTATTTCAAACTATCCCAAATTGAATGTGATTTATGGGCAACGACGTTTTTCATACCGATCGACCCTTTCGGATGTGTGCGTGCGCAGCATTTTGAATTTAAAAGATAAAAAGGACAGAATGTTGTAATTTATTTTATTTTTTTTTCTCCGTTTGCCAATATTACGGTTATTGCAAAATACAGGGTTATAATATGCAAAAAAATAAAATAATGCGGTTGCCAACATGCTCGCTAGGCATGACGAATAACCCAAATATATCTCCTATATAATTAGGTAACCTATTTTGGAGGAGGATAACTGAATGAATAAAATAACACTCGGAAATAAATAAGGTACAATTTGATTTTCACGGAGGCCACATAACTGACAAAAACATCCACTTCAAATATAGCTATGTTGTTGGTTGAACACATGCCGTATAATGGCAAATTATGTGAGAGAACTGTTCTAGAAAATGGAAGACTACCCAAATGTTTTACGATGCCGGCTATAAAAGTTTAACTTAATAAAATCGCATCTGTGTCTTTTATGAAAATGACTCGTGCGTATTCTCGGAACCATTATAATTTAGTGTCTATTATATTTAAAACTAGATATCTGCCCGGTTTCGCACGGGTGATTTCTGAATCTCAACATCAGCGCCACCTACCGGGTCCAATTGAATTTTTAAACCATCCAGAAACCTACTCAAACGCATACGAATAAAATTATCAAAATCGGTAGAGCCTTAGAATGTCATTTAAATATTAATATTGTTTCGATTTTTTTTTAAAAAGCTCCGAAATTCCGAATATGAATATTATTTGAGTTTTTATTTAAGTATATGTACCTTTTACTTAGGAGATAGGATAGAACGCCTTACTTTTATACTGACTCGCTTACATTTCAAACGAAAAAACCAGTTACTGCACTAATATTCTGGAGCAAATATAATTAAGCCCTATCAAATAGCGAAGGTAATGGTAAACGGCCAGTATTAAAATCCAAGCCGAAAAACAAAAAACGTGTGATTTTGTCACACATAAAGGCGGCAAAGGCAATGATCAATGATCATCATCATCAACAGTCTATAAAAACTTTTAAAAAAATTTACTTCGCAAATATCCGCGCTATAAAATAAAATGATGTGTCTTACCTACTCGTAGTATGAAGACCACCTCCCGCCCTCCCTCAATTGCGTGCACTATCCCCGTCACCACTAATCCCAGCACCGCTACTCCCAACACCACTACACTAGGCAAGACACACCAATAACGACAATACGACACCTGTTTTGCCTCTACACGAGGCATCCTCAGGTGATATAGACTCTACGTTGGCTAACCGCTAAGTGAAAATCTATCAGAAGTACATTGTTGAACATAAACCTACCCCATAGATAGAGACCCTTCAGACCGATACAAAGCAGTGCTACTATTTGGTAGCAAAAATTGGTAAGAGTGTGGGTACTCACCCAGACCGATTTCTAGGCAGGAAAGGTGTCCCACCACCTAGTACAATTACGGTAACGGTGTGCCGCGCGCGGTTATTCGCGTTTCTAGTCACGCTCGACCGATGCAAGAGCGCGGCTGGAACTTCAGGGATCTGAACCGCAGTTGAAAGTTTCACTGCTGGACTTACGCCTCTTGTATACAGATATGGTAATAATTTTTTTTATAGAATGGGTTTGAAAACGAGCACACAGTCTACCTGATGGTAAGTGGATGTTCGCTCGTAGACATTTATCTTCCATTAATAATCAAAATGCAGATGCGTTTTCCACCCTGAGGACTAAGACGGAATATTTTAAGGTAAATAGAATCTCTGATTTTCTACACTTACCATACGAAACACAGCAGCATTAAGCTGCTATTTTACGCTGGCGTTCTGTGAGAGCGTGTTCCTTTCTCGGTCGAGCCGACCCAATCGTGCTACAACCACAATATAGTTGCAGCGTGGCTGTACCACGCAAAAGTTGTAGATATATTTTGTTTTCATTTTATAGATTAGGCGCTACTCCTAGATAGAAAAGGAGTTACTGCCATTTAGTAGCGATTGATAGCGACCAGATTTTGAAATGACAGATTCCTTTCCAAAATAATTATTTTGAAATAGTGTATAAATTTACAATTTAGAAACAATAAAGGGTGTTTGGAATACTAACCTGACTGTATCCGTAGGCGCTTAAAAATCCAATTGTTATGGCGTTCTTGCTGTTCCAATTTTCACTTATATTAGAACATATCTTGGCACCACCACAATCATAACGCACTATGTCAAATAAACTAACACCATTCAACTCAATGTTCTCTATAAATACATTATCTTCAATCAAATTTGTCGTAACACTAGAGTATATATTATTAAGGTAAATTGAATGCAAGCTATTTGTTTCAAAAATATATTCTTCAGTAATTGTATTTACAATACTGTCACATTTACTTTGTTTTGTGGTATTAAATTCCTCGTTATCATTTGAAGAATCCACTGTAATCTCTAATTTTGTTATATTTGATTTTTTCATATTTAGGTCAACAGTAACCTGACCTAACGAATGATTCCCATTAATATCGTATTCTTTTTCAAAAACCGTTGTCACCAATATTTCAATTGTTTCATTTTTTATAATCTTGACAGATACACTGTCTATTACTCGAGCTACGATATACATCAGTGTTCGAATCGCTATCTCTTTGTTTAGTTCATTTTCATTATAATAATATTCAGCAGTCTGGAAAATCTGTAACAAAAAAATAATTATTAAAATCGGTTCACAATCTGCGAAGATATCGCTAAACATATTACATGCAAAAAAAAACATACACTCGAATTGAAAATTTCCTACTTTTTGAAGTCGGTTAAAAACGTTAACGTTGAGGAGATTGTTATTTAGTTACCGTTACATATATATTAGATCGAAGAAAAACTTTCTTCGTATTTTCTTCGTATAAAATTGAAGAAAAATCTCTTTGGTTGTACTGTTTGTATCTGGCTGGTTTTAATATAAATACATGTACGACATTAAGAAAAAGGAAAATAAACAGTAAAAGCACTTTCCCGCCATTTCTCTATTATTTTTCTGTCCGCCAAAATAAAAATGAAAAACATTCGATACATTCTGAAGTTTTATTACAAAATAGGGAAAAATGTGACTCAAGCCGCGAAAAACGTTTGTGATTTTTATAGACCTAAGGCAGTATGAGTAAGAGTAGCATAGAATTGATTCAAGCATTTCCAGTCCGGGAATTTTGATGTCACAGATGCAGCTCGCTCTGTTCGCTCTCATACGTATAAAAACGATGACTTTTGAAAAAGTAGAGCAAAATCGACAGTAGTTAGAACATAGCTGAGGAATTGAGGATTGACCACAAATAGTTTTGATTCATTTGAAAAAGTTTGGCAACACTAAGAAGCGCGATATTTGGGTACCACAAGAGCTCACTGAAAGAAAAGTTTTTTGAAAAAAATTATCACAAATGGGGAAAAGTTTCTTTGTATTTTATATACAAATTTAAGATCAAATTCAAGATATTTTTTTCAAAGTTTAATTAAATTTAATTATAATATATATGCGCCATTTTTTGTAGCCATCTTGGGATTTATGACAAAAAAATGCGACAAGTAGTTTTGACAGTCTCTCTTGATGTTTACCTAAATAATTCTGAAGAGACCGAAACAGGTGAAAATCTGAGGATGCAAGGTCAGGACTATATGGTGGATGCATTAACACTTCCCAATCTCAATATTTTCAATCCCACCATACACACACCTTATTCCGTGTTAACTCGTTCGCTACAGTCTGTGGAATATATATATATATATATATATATATATATATATATATATATATATATATATATATATATATATGGCGGAGCGTCTATAAAATGCCCGGTTGAATCGAGGTGGAATTAAGGGTATATCTCGAAACCCCCACTTGTTGGTGCAGTATAAAGTTCACTGTAGGCGCCGTGCGCTACAGATTCCTCTTAAGTGATTCTACGAGTGTAATTATTCTACTAGTGCTAAGATAGTGTCGTGGTTCTGTTCGTTGTTGTAATTATTTTAGTGCATGCTAGGAGGATTGGTGTTGCTGAGAGGCTGCCCTGTGTGACACTGAGATAAGTAGTGTTGCTGTTGGTTTGCATTCTTTGGTGTTGTGATGTAATTATGTACCTCACGTTACACTGGTGTGTGATCGTGGCGGGGACGTGTTACGGTGTGGTCGAACTGTTCTCTATACTGAATGTATAGGGTGTTACGCTGTCTTATTACTGATAATGATTAACCGTGAGCAAGAGAGCAAGTTGAACATCCGCTCTCACACTTTTATTATTTTTAATAATTAACGCTATCCTGATGTATTTTCCGACATAAATAAAAATAAAAAAAAAATAAAAATAAACTGCGGTTGTCAACCCGCTTGCAAAGCGTGGCCATAGTTGCCATGCTAGGCAAGCCCCCTATGAGGCAATCCATGGAGGAAGCCGATATTTAGCAGTGGACTTTATTACGCTGTATATATTTATCTCGGAGTGACGACCTGGTAAGACATGCAGGAAGTCGAGGGATGCAGGTGGCTCAGGACCGTGCTTTGTGGCATTCCTTGGGGGAGGCCTATGTTCAGCAGTGGACTTATGAAAGGCTGTAATAATGATGATGATGAAGTTATACGCTTGCTCGAATTATGGCTTTCATCAGCCGTTTTAATTACCTTAAACAAGGTTTTGATGGTCTCTTGAGGGATTCGGTTCCATTCTTGCCTAATGGCGGTTTAAAGGTTTCCTAATGTTTTAGGGACTGGACTACAAGCTCTAACCTCTTGTTTTAGGTTGTCCCACTTTTGCTCTATAGGGTTGAGATTCGGGTTTCTCGCTGGCCACGACATAAGCCGAATGCCGACCTCTTCCATGTAATCGGTGGGGATGCGCGCTACATGTGGTCGTGCATTATGATGCAATAATTCAAAGTTCTCTTCAATATAGTCAGCATATGGCACCGCATGGCCTTCTTATATCTTGGAGATGTAGCATGCTGCAGTTAAAATACCTATTTGTATAAAAACCAGCTCCATGCGTCCAGTGAAAGCTATTCTAGTCCAAAACATTACAGAGCCCTCCCCCCGCAACTGACAGTTTCTCTTATGCAATACTGGGTATAACATTCACCTGGGCGTTGAATGACATTACAGCGTCCATCAGAACCGTATAAAGTTTTTGACTCTCATCACTGAAAAGAACTGACTTCCATTGGCCTATAGTCCAGTTGATATAGTTACGCACAAATTGAAGTCTAGCTTGGCTCGATGGGCTGTAATCATTTGTGGTCATGTTGCTGGCTTGCAAGGTATTAAATTCTGCTCACGAAGTCTCCTTCTTACAGTACTGTCACTTATAGTGACATCCCTATTTTCAAGTAAGCATCGCTGGAGATCAACACCAGATAGGTTTCGATTTCGTAGAGTTGATACAAATCTAAAATATGGTAATAATGTTAATTTGGTTTCGTTATATTCATAGAAATATTAAATAGAGGAGAAGTGGCAAGGGGGCGTGTCTGTGTCCGCACGATATGATCAAAATGCTCAGGTTCTATTCAAATGGCCGTCTTTGCGTATTAGTATACTTTCAACCGTAATCGTGAAACAATATCAGAATGCCGTGTTATTCAGTGGTTTCTTGTAAAACCGAAGCCAAAACAAAATCTTTGTAGATCATGGAATCACTTACCATATGTAAGAATAAGTATTTGACTATCTTTATCTTTAAAATCATGAAAAACAACAAATCGTAAAATATTTTTTGCTCTTAATGCGTTATTTTTGTGTTCAAATATCACTGCAACGGTACTATTTTGTAATAAATACATTGCTTCTTAACCACTACTTATGTATATCGCTAAGCGACTGAACAAGCAATGTAAATATAACAAAACGATACTTTATTTATGGAGATGCATCGTGTAGTGCGGCCACTGTATCTTGCGATGAGTTAGTGTTGTGCTTGCGCAGATCCACTAACGTATGCTATCGACAACAATGTCGATTGGCGAATTGCTATTATAATTTATTCTTTCAATTTGTCAACCGTTTCAGCCCGGTGGGAAGATTGATGTGACATAACGGTATTTAATTATTTTGATTATTTTCACCGTTTACTACAATGAATTCGTAACTAGCGATCATAAAGTAAGTTACTTAAATAATTAGGTTAATCATCGGTGAAGTGTTTTGGGTTGAATTATAGTATATTATGCCTTATCTTCGTGTTAATTCCATACTTTTATGTTTTCAAAAGCGTCGAATGCGTTATTATACCTAATTGGCATGGTTCAGAATTCAGATAATATTATAATTAGTACCTTTTGCTAAAAATAAGTCAACATTACTCTCCTGGCTATTTATTTGTTATGCATGAGTGTGTGTTTGTTTTCATATATTTAACAATATTTTAACCAACCAGGGGTTTTTTAACAAAGGCTTGCCAGGTACATGGTGAGGTTAAGAAATTGCGTAGGATATATGTAAATGATAAATAAATTATTATCGTACATTTTCAGCTTCCCAAA
Organism: Parnassius glacialis; assembly: GCA_033319125.1. NCBI lineage: Eukaryota > Metazoa > Arthropoda > Insecta > Lepidoptera > Papilionidae > Parnassius > Parnassius glacialis. The sequence continues at coordinate 50,515,646 of JAVANC010000005.1, forward strand.
AGATGCTAATTTAAAAAAGAAATGAATTGATGCCACAGAAAGGCCACCAAACTGGTTACCTACAAAAACTAGTACCATATGCCAAAATACCTACTTTTTCAATACGCTATGACAATCGAAACCAACAATACCGGATTTTTTTATTGTATTTGTTAGGTAGGTTAGGTACTTAATAATTTACGTTTAGCTACATATTGTTTATTTTTATTATATAATTTCCTGTGCATATCGTTTTTTTATTTATTTTATTTTCAATTTTAATACAATTTTAGTATATATGGAAGAGAATCGATAACTTTCCAATTTAGTCAATCACTAATGTATATGTAAAATAAATGGCTTTTGTTTTTAAAATGCACAGCACAACGATAGCGACTGATATTTTTGTGTGAGTAAGTAGTACGGTGCATGGTAAATGCACGCTGTTTCTGTATGGATACGGTTTATAATTGATTGTGTAGTACGTTCTGATTTATGAAATGCGGGTGTGCACGCGACTGCGTATCTATTGCTTTTACTGATCTGCAAGTGTAGTAGTAGGCAGGTGGTAGGGGCCAACTGGAGACACCGGGTTCCGATACATTTTCAACTACCGGGAATATCTCCTTCTATTATTATATCTATGGTTATATTAGTCATACTTGATGTTAGTAATCTTATATTATCTTAAAAATATATTTATTTTCCTGTTACGGTATAAAAGAACCGTCCATTTTGCAAAACTATGCAGTTCCAAAAACAACCTGTTTTATTATTAAACAAATGAATGGTTCAAAAACTTTCAACGGCTTAAATGAATTGTTGCACAGTTTGAATACATATACAGTTTTATATATAGTTCATGTAGAGGAAAAACGTTTTTTGAACACAAGAATCAAATATAAAACAATTACGCTAGGTATGTACGCTCCAACTGTTCCGAATAATCCTATTCAATAAATCGGAATTCCGAAATCATTCGATTGAGTTCAAACGGCACTCTGCAGTTCGTTGTGGATTGTTTTATTTATTTAACTTGATTTTGATATATATCTTTGTTTTAATTATCAAAAATATCTATAAAAATGAGTAAACACCTGTATCTTACAGTAAGAACATACATATTATTATGTATCAACGAACCAACGAATAAAATTATGTAAGCAACTCTAAGGAAAAAAGTTAAGTCAAAAGGTACGAGGGTGGATTGAAAAGTACTCGGCCTAACCAAGAAAATAAACACATACTAAATCAGTTATATTTTTATTTTTCTACATAATCACCATCAAGTTCAATACACTTTTGCCACCTCCCCTTCCAAGCATTTAGACCGTTGAAAAAAAATGATTCTTCCTTAGAGTCAAAATATACGTCTACAGCTGCTTTGAACTCGTCGTTTGTCGAAAATCTTTGACCTCCCAAGTGCTTTTTTAGGTTAGGGAACAGAAAGAAGTCTGATGGTGCCAGATCAGGTGAATACGGCGGTTGCGGTAACAGTTCAAAGCCACAGTTGTGAATTTCAGCCATTGACTGTACTGACGTGTGAACACGGGCGTTATCTTGATGAAACAGGACTTTTCTTCTGAGCATTCCTCGACGTTTTTCTTTTATTTCCTCTCGTAAACGACGTAGTAAGGTGCAGTAGTAATCAGAGTTTATAGTCTGACCCCTTTCAAGATAATCAATCATAATCACACCTTTCGAGTCCCAGAATACTGAAGCCATCACTTTATTTGCCGACAAAATCGACTTAGCCTTTTTAGGGGGTGGTGAACCAGGTCTTCTCCACTGTTTTGATTGTAGTTTTGTTTCCGGTGTACAGTAATGAACCCATGTTTCGTCTATAGTAACAAAACGATTCAAAAAATCATCTGCATCGGCTTCAAATAACTCCAAACAGTCGCGTGAAATAGTCAATCGCGTCCTTTTTTGTTCAACTGAAAGCAGTCGCGGAACCCACCCCGCAGACACCTTGTGGAAACCCAACTCGTTGACAATGATGTTTTGAGTTCGTTCATAAGAGATGCCTTTAATTTCGGCTATCTGTCTAATTTTTAATCTGCGGTCTCCCATTATTAAATCAAGTACTTTTTTAATATTTTCGTTAGTAGTTGACGTCGAAGGCCTTCCAGAGCGGGGTTCATCTTTCACACTCTCTCTACCACGCTTAAAATCACAACTAATTATCGCACACGTTTCGAACTTCACACAATGAACTAGTCTGAACTGAACTAAATAATGTGGGTAGATTTGATTTTTAGAATTGAATGGATCTGTGTTAGGCCGAGTACTTTTCAATCCACCCTCGTGTTATGTCTTCGAAATATTTTATCCCTTAGACATGTAGCTTTCCTTTAGATGTATTGCTTGCCGCCGAGCACGTGCAATTTCATTGCTGCCGGCAGGGGTCGAATCGGGAAAATAATATACCTTTTCCTTTATTTAAATCAATGAACCGTTTCAAGTATTATTAGCCCACTTAGATCATAGCTTTTTTTTTATTTACTGTTGAATGTTACGAGCTACGGAGGATATATTTTGCCGCGTGTTTGCGGTGCCACTTGTTTCCCTTTAACTAGATGTGGGTACATAAGAGAAATTTCTGTAGTTTTAACCTACATCCGAACGTCTAAATAATCTGAAAATTTGCAGAATAATACTTCTGAACCGATAATAATGTAATAATTTAATGACTACGACTTCCGTACTTGATAGAGCCACGCTGCAGCTGTGTTATGGCTGTGTAGCTGTGTGTAGAATGGTTTGTCTCGAACCGGTAGGACCACAGGATATTCTATATTACTCCTCACGAGTGACGACGCATCTGTATTTTAATGCTTAATATCTTTTCTTCCTCTATATTTTTTTTAATAGAATTAGGGTGACAAATGAGCACACAGTCCACCTGATGGTAAGTGGTTGCTGTGGCCCATATACATCTACATCTATCCTCGATTACGTATCAAAATGTAGATGGGTTGTCATTCCTGAGGACTAAATGGAATGCCTCGTTCCCAGTAAAAAGGGTCTCCGGTTTTCTACACTCACCATACAAAACAGCAGCGTTAAGCTGCTACTTTACGCTGGTATTCTGTGAGAGCGTGGTCCTTCCCTGGTCGAGCCGACCAATTCGTGCTACAACTATATCATTAATATAGCTACAGCATGGCTCTACCACGTATATATAAAAATCAAATGCTGTCCGTTCGTATCGCTATAACTCAAAAATGGCTCGAGCTATTTTGATAAATTGTTTTGCGTGTGTTTGAATTGGCCGCTGGATGGTTTAAATTTACATTTCCAGTCGGAAGGTAGCGCTGTTTTGAAATTTAGACATCACCATCGCGAAGTCGTGGCTGAGCGCTAGTCGAAGATAAATGTAGATGACTATTGGACGCAGCTTCCACCTAACAACAGGTGAACTGTGTGCTCGTTTGTCATCCTTATTCTATAAAAAGACTATTAACTAGTATTTCCACTACGATCATCACAGTTTATAATTAATGCGTGTTGTTTTAACCCTTAAGTCATTTTTCCTTCCTCTTTATTGTCCCAAGACAAGTTCTGGATATAGAATTTTCTCGCAAGAAAAATACTTTATCCTAATCGATGTGCTCTCACAATACTCGGCTCGGTTCATATTCAACCGACCATGCGGTGAGATCTGTTTATGACTTTGCTTTGTTATATGTCACGTGGAGGGTCATGCACCTTCCCTGTTGGACGTTCTGCTGACCTCTCATCCGGACGGCTATCAGGTTTACGTGGATGTTCCTTTAGGCTCGTCAGACCACTATCTTGTCCGGAGTGTGGGTTCATTCACACCAACGTCGTGGTCGCATTCTGCAGGCTGCCGCCGTGTTTGTCATTATAGGTCGACCGATTGGGATAGGATACGGTCTTTTTTAGCATCCTACCCTTGGGGGCGGGTTTGCTTCTCGCCGGAAGATTCCAGCATTGTTGTTGATCCTGTTGCTGATGTGGTACTTCGGGGTATGGAACTTTTTATTCCATCCTCTGTGGTGCCCATCGAAGGCAGATCCCAGACATGGTTTGGTCGCTCCTGTAAAATAGCATCACGGTATAAGCAGAAGTGCTACCACCGCGCTTGGGCTGACGCATTAATGTCTCAGGATGTAAACACCAGTGCTCTTAAAAAGAAGTATAAATCCGTCTCCAGGTCCTGCAAAATAGTCATTGTCAAGACAAAGTCTGTGCACATCGGCAGAATTGGCGAGAAGCTAGTTCATCTTCCTTCGGGAACCCGTGCATTCTGGTCGCTCGCTAAGGCTTTCCAAAGGAACTTTTGTCAGCCATCTCTTCCATTTCTGCACAGAGAGGACGACTCTGGTCCATGCCGTAAAGGAGAAAGCCGCACTGTTAGGCTCTCTGTTTGCGTCCAACTCGACTCTAAATGACTGAGGGAACACACCGCCAACCATCCCGCGGTGTGGTGTGCTCCATGCTGGATGTACAGTTTACACAGCGTTTTGTTCCCAAAGCTCATGGGTGGTATTCCAAAGCACTCTTCTCCCTGGACGTCGGCAAGTCGAGTGGGCCTGATGGAGTCCATCCCATTGTGTTGAAGACGTGTGCTCCAAAGTTGACACCGGTGTTAAAGCGTCTTTTCCGGTACTCCTAATCCCAAGGCGTAGTTCTGAAATCATGAAAGACAGATTTGGTCCACCCAATCCCTAAAAAAGGCGACCGCTCAGACCCATCCAACTGCAGGCCAATCACCATCACCTCCTTATTCTCCAAAATAATGGAGTCTATTATAAACTGCCAGCTCATGAGGTAGCTTGAGGATCACCAGCTGATTACATTTTCGTCGAGGTCGATCAGCTGGTGATCTTCTGGTCTACCTGACTCATAGGCGGAGACAGTAGAGTTCAAGGGGGAGCCATTGGCCGTTAGTTTGGACATAGCGAAGGCCTTCGCTATGTCCAAAGAGAGAGTAAGGCCTTCGCTATGCCTTTGAGCCATCGAAGCGCTTCTTTCGAAGCTCCCTTCCTATGGGCTTCCCGAGAAATTGTGCAATTAGATCACCAGTTTGCTTGTTGATCGAAGCTTCAAGGTCGTGGTAGACGGTGCATCCTCTGATTACAAGCCTAGTAACGCTGATGTTCCACAAGGCTACGTGCTATCACCAACACGATTTCTTCTGCATATCAATGATATGTTGCATACCGGTAACATACATTGCTATGCAGACGACAGCACTGGTGATGCCTATTACATCGGCTGTGCCAATATTTCTCAGGAAAACGTCCCGGTAGACAATCTTGTGTCTAAAGTCGAGTCTTTGCTGAACAAAGTCTCGGATTGGGGGCGAATAATTACACAACTTGATACAACTTCTCTGTGGAATTGTTTACCACCGGCGATTTTTCCGCATCAATACCACTTAGGGACCGGTTAGGGAGCGGTTGTTCATGGTCGGCGGTGGTCACTTATCATCAGGTGAGCCACATGCTCGTTTGACCCCTCTTCTGTAAAAAAATAGGTATGATAGGGATCTAATAAAATTATCAAATCTCTATCTTTTGAATTTTTTAAATGGCAGCCTATGTTTTTTTAAGTTGAACCATCTACCTCATTTGTATTTATTCATTAGTACAACACATACAATATAATATATTTTACGTCAAGAAAAGACTATTATAAAAATACATAATCATTGAGGGGAAAAAAAGGCGATCTTAATGCTACGCAACAATTTTTTCAAAACAAAATATAAGGAGAAGAAAGATTTACGAGTAGTTTTGTAGATATAGGTTTACTATAGTAATAACTTATACATAAAAAAGACAATTTTTTTTCTCTAAAAAGACAATAGGCAGTAGGCGATAAAACAGTGACTTTAAGTGAAAGTAGGAAAGGAGAGCGGTTAGAGAGACAAAATAAAAATAATGTTCCTTAATTTTTTATTAAAACGTTATCCCCACACTAGGATTTTCTCCTATATCGTTGAGGCAGTTTACAAACATAAATTGCACAAGGACAAACATCCAGACCCGGAACAATCACTTGTAGGCCGTACAAATACTTGTTACGTACGGGATTCGAACCCACAGCCCTTAGCGCTGGCAACTCATTGCTAAGCCACTACGCCACGGAACCATCAACAAAGATTCATCATCATCATTACAGCCCTTCACAAGTCCACTGCTGAACATAGGCCTCCCCCAAAGAATGCCACAAAGCACGGTCCTGAGCCGCCTGCATCCATCGACTTCCTGCATATCTTACCAGGTCGTCAGTCCATCTAGTGGGGGGATGCCCTACACTTCGGCTGCCATTCGACAACCTTTCTTCCCATCGGTTGTCGGATCTTCGAGCTATATGGTCGGCCCATTGCCACTTCAGCTTACTAATCCGATGAGCTGTGTCCGTTACTCTGGTTCTATTGAGGATATCCTAATTTCTAAGTTTATCACGCAGAGAAACTCCGAGCATAGACCTATCCATAGTTCGCTGAGCGACCTTGAGCTTCCTCATCCGGCCAGCAGTGAAGGACCACGTCTCAGTTCCATAGGTCATCACTAGCAACACTCACTGGGTGTACAGTCTCGTTTTCAAGTTTTGAGGTATACCTGACGAGAGTTTTGTAGTTTCCCAAACGCTGCCCAACCGAGTTGAATCCGTCGATTGACCTCTAGGTCAAAGTTGGACTTACCTAGTCAGACCATTTGTCCTAGGTAAATATAATCATCAACAACTTCGAGCTTAGTGCTCCCGACAACTACCGGCAATGGTGTTACATGGACATTAAACATGATTTTTGTTTTGTCCATGTTCATTTTAAGACCTATCCGTTGGAAAACACTTTTGAGGTCATTGAGCATAGTGCTTAGGTCCTCCAGCGATTCTGCCATTAGGACTATATCGTCAGCAAATCGTAGGTGAGTGATTGATTGATGTTAATACCGTATCCTTTCCAGTCCAGAAGCTTGAAAACATCTTCAAATGCAGCGGTGAAGAGTTTCGGGGATATAACGTAACCCTGTCTTACACCTCTCTGCAATTGGATAGGTTTCGTACTTTAGTTCTGTACTCGGATAGTCATCCTAGCCTTACTGTACAAGCACTTCAGTACTTCGATATACCGACAGTCAACTTGGCACCGCTGAAGGGACTGCAGCACCGATAAAATTTCGACGGAATCAAAGGATTGACATAGAGGCAAATTGTACTCCTCGGAATTTTGTACGATTTGCCGAAGGGTATGTATGTGGTCTATGGTGCTAAAACATTTTTTAAAAACCGACTTGTTCAGGAGGCTGGAAGTCGTCAAGTCTGCGCGCGATACGATTCGTAATGACTCTTTCAAACAGCACGTAGACGCGGCTCAGAAGTCGGTCTGTAGTTTTTTCAAGAGAGCGTTGCCACCTTTCTTGAAGAACAAGACAACCGCACTTCTGCTCCATGCCTCCGGTGTAATGCCACCATGGAGGACGGAATTAAACAGCTTCTGAAGGACTTTAAGTACCGGTTTCCCACCTGCTTGTGGGTATCGTAAAAGTCGACAAAGGTAAACAGGCAGGAGATGGGCAGCAGCATCTTCCTGACAACAGCAAAATTACAATAACAAAACTGCGGTTGACAACCCGCTCGCCAAGCGTGGCAACGATGGCAAAAACCCCCCTATGAAGGTAACAAAGAGACGGCCCCCAGTCCCCGGTGGCCCCGCTATTCCTGGCTACGGTGGCGACCATGGCAACGGCGGGGCAGGGCGTGCTAAGAATCTCCGGTGGAGGTTCGGTTGCCACCTAGGACGTCTCGACCTGGCAACATATAACGCACGCATCCTGAGGACTAACGAGAAGGTCGTGAAGCTGGAAGAAGAGATAGACAAGTTACGCTGGCATCCGGCAGGGCGACCGTCTGTCCCAAGGAGGTGTCGGATTTATCGTCCACAAGTCTCTCGTTAACAACGTTGAAGAAAATTAAATATTGAGAGTGTGTCAACGAGGGTTGCGTAACCTTATACTCAGAATCACCAAACGGTATTCGCTGAAGGTCATACAGGTTTACGCACCAACTTCGGCACATCCCAATGATGAGGTGGAGGAAATATATGAGGATATCTCTAGAGCCATGCATTCCTCCAAAACCCACTATACGGTGTTAATGGGAGACTTCAATGCAAAACTAGGCACAAGAGAGTACGGTCAGCTGAAAGGAGGGAAATTCGGAATAGGGTAACGGAACCCAAGGGGCCAGCTGCTGGCCGACTTCATGGGGAAAGAGGGACTCTTTATGATGAACTCTTTCTTCCAGAAGCAGCCCCACAGGAAGTAGACCTGGTCGAGCCCCGAAGGTTCGACAAAAAATGAGATTGAATTCATTATGACGTCCAGACGATAACTGTTCAGTGATGTCTCCGTGATCGCGAGGGCAAAACTGGTAGCGATCACCGAATGGTTAGAGGCACACGGCACCTTAACGTTAAGTTGTAGAGGTCTCGTCTAATGAAGTCAACGCTCCGTCCCCCTCGTGTAAGCTGTTAGACGGGAGATGAAGCTACATTCTTCAACAGATTTGACATTTGACAGCATACAGGTATCTGAATAGACAGATCTCCAAATGCATGCGGCAGGACTTACGCAACTTCAATACAGCTTGTATTGAAGAAGCGATCGAACGGAACCAAGGCTTCAAAGTCTTTGCCATAGATCTGTCTGTCATAAAGAGCCAACTTTCAAAGCTGAAGACCGAGTGTGGCAGCATCGTTTCCGGGATACCTGAGATTTTAAGTGAAATTGAGAGGTTCTATGGGCAGCTGTACACGTCATCGTTGGAGCCACACGCAAATGTGAGTAACGATACAAGAGCGAGTCTTATCCGACACTATTCCGAAGATATCCCGGATGTCAGTCTGAGCGAGATTGCCATTTTTAAGGTACTCTCCATCACCTCAAAACCGGCAGGGCCCCAGATGAGGATAGAATTACAGCAGAGCTTTTGAAAGCGGGTAGAAAACCGGTACCTGAAGTCCTTCAGAAGCTCTTTAATTCCGTCCTCCATGGTGGCACTACTCCTGAGGTGTGAAGCAGATGTGCGGTGGTCTTAATCTTTAAGAAAGGCGACAACGCTTTATTAAAAACTGCAGACAGATTTCCCTTCTGAGCCGCGTCTACGTGCTGTTTTTGAGAGCCATAACGAATTGTCTCGCACGCAGACTTGACGACTTCCAGCCTCCCGAACAAGCCGGTTTCCGAAAAGGCTTTAGTACCATAGACAACAATCATACCCTGCGGCAGATTGTTTAGAAGACAGAGGAGTATAATCTGCCTTTTTGCCTTGCGTATGTGGACTATGAGAAAGCCTTTGATTCCGTCGAAATTTGGGTGGTACTGCAGTCCCTTTAGCGGTGTTAAGTTAGCTGTGGGTATATCGAAGTGCTTAAGTGCTTGTACAGTAGGGCTAGGATGGTTATCCGAGTACAGAACCAGAATACGAAACTTATCCAACTGCAGAGAGGTGTTATACAGGTTGACGTTATATATTTTTTATAGGATAGGGTGACAAATAAGCACACAGTCCACCTGATGGTAAGTGGTTACTGTGACCCATAGACATTAACATCTATCCTCAATAAAGACTCAAGATGCAGATGCGTTGTCACCCGTGAGGACTAAGGTGGAATGCCTCTTTGCCAGTAAAAATGGGTTTCCGGTTCTCTACACTCACCATATGAAACACAGCAGCTATAAGCTGCTATTTTACGCTGGTTTTCTGTGAGAGCTTGGTCCTTCCCCGGTCGAGCCGAACCACTCGTGCTACAATTATACTACTAATATAGCTGTAGCATGGCTCTAACACGTTGAAAATCTTCTTCGAAACTCTTCAACGCTGCATTGGAAGACTTTTTATGCTAATGGACTGGAAAGGATGCGGTATTAACATCAATGGCGAGTACATCACTCACCTTCAATTTGCCGACGAAATAGTCCTTATGGCAGAATCGCTGGGGGACCTACACACTATGCTCAATGACCTCAATAGTGTCTCCCAACGGATAGGTCTTAAGATGAACATAGACAAAACAAAAATCATGTTTAACGTCCATGTCACACCTATGCCGGTATTTGTTGGGAGCACTAAGCTCAAAGTTGTTGACGATTATGTTTCCCTGGCACAAATAGTCCAACTAGGTAAGTCCAACTTCGACCGAGAGGTCAATCGATAGATTCAACTCGGCTCGGCAGCGTGCGGGAAACTACGACACATCTTCTCGTTAGACATACCTCAAAACCTGAAAACGAAATTGTACAACCAGTGCGTGTTGCCAGTGATGACTTACGGATCTGAGACATGGTCCTTCACTGCTGGCCGTATGAGGAAGCCCAAGGTCGCTCAGCGAGCTATGGAGAGGGCTATACTCGGGGTGTCTCTGCGCAATAAACTTAGAAATGAGTATATCCACAGTAGAACCAGAGTACCCGACATAGCCCAACGGATTAGTAAGCTGAAGTGGCAGTGGGTCGGCCATATAGCTCGAAGAACCAACAACCGATGGGGAAGAAAGGTTCTCGAGTGGCAGCCTTGTACCGGGTAGGCGAAGAGGAGGGCGACTCCCCACTAGATGGAGTGACGTTCCGGTAAGACATGCAGGAAGTCGATGGATGCAGGTGGCTCAGGACCGTGCTTTGTGGCATTCTTTGGGGGAATTCTATGTTCAGCAGTAGACTTATGAAAGGCTGTAATGATGATTATGATGAGAGTTGGATAAAACTCGCTCTTGGATCGTTACTCACACTTACGTGTGGCTCCAACGATGATGTGTAGAGCTGCCCGTAGAACCTCTCAATCTCACTCAAAATCTCAGGTGTCCTGGAAACGACGCTGCCACACTCGGTCTTCAGCTTCGACAGTTGGCTCTTTCTGGCAGACAGATCTCTAGCAAAGACTTTGAGAGTCCTAGTACCGCTTGATCGCATCATCAATACGACCAGTATTAAAGTTGCGTAAGTCCCGCCGCATGCGTTTGGAGATCTGGCTGTTCAGTTGCCTGTATGATGTCAAATCTACTGAAGACTGCAGCTTCATATTTCGTCTAACATCCATGAGATCAAGAGTGTGATAGGAGAGTTTTTGTCTTCTTCTGCGGCGGGCCTTGCAAAAATTAGCTCCGACCGCATGAACAGTTTCCACGAGCTTGTCATTCATATCGTCCCATGCATTGCAATCTTCTAGGCACTGAAACAGTCTCGTAACTCGAGCTGAAAGACTTCGGGACTTTGGATTAGAGCACGAGGGGCACGGAGTGTTGACGTTATTAGACGTGACCTCTCCAAATTAACGTTTAGGTTCAGTGTGCCTCTGACGATTCGGTGATTGCTGCCGGTTTTCACCCACGCGATTACTGAGACATCACTGAACAGTTGTCGTCTAGGCATCATAATGAAGTCAATCTCATTTTTTGTCCAACTGTCGGGGCTCGACCAGGTCCACTTCCTGTGGGGCAGTTTCTGGAATAAAGAGTTCATCATAAAGAGTCCCTATTTCTCCATGAAGTCGGCCAGCTGCTGGCCCCTTCGGTTCCTTTGCCCTACTCCAAATTTCCATACTTTCAGCTCACCGTTCTCTCTTGTGCCTGGTTTTGCGTTAAAGTCTCCCATTAACACCGTATAGTGAGTTTTGGAGGAATGCATGTCTCTAGAGACATCCTCATACATTTCCACTACCTCCTCATCGGGGTGTGCCGAAGTTGTTGCGTAAGCCTGTAAGACCTTCAGTGAATACCGTTTGGTGATTTTGAGTATAAGGTAGAGTATATATCTGAGTATTTGCCATAGTTGCCTCGCTTGATGAACGGGTTGGCAACCGCAGTTTTTTATTGGTGTTTTGCTGTTATCAGAAAGATGCTGCTGCCCATCCTCTGCCTCAGAATCCCTCTATCGCCTCTTACGATACCCACTCGAAGATATGTGGTAGTGAGTATTCTTACACTCCTCTACACGGGTACACAACATGGACAAAACCAAAGTCATGTATAATGTCCATGTCACACCTAGATGTCGGTAGTTGTTGGGAGCACTAAGCTCGAAGTTGCTGACGAGTATGTTTGCGAGAAATAGTCTAACTAGGTAAGTACAACTTCAACCGAGAGTTCAATCGACGGATTCAACTCGGTTAGGCAGCGTTCGATATATTACGAGATATTCTCGTTGATCAGCAAGCTATTGAGAGGGCTATGCTCGGGTTTTCTCTGCGTGATATACATAAAAACGAGGATATCTGCAGAAGAACCAGAGTAACCAACATAGCCCAACGGTCGGCCATATAGCACGAAGAACCGGCAACCGATGGGAAAGAAAGGTTCTCGAGTGACAGCGTCGTACAGGCAGGCGAAGTGTAGGACGTCCCTCACTAGATGGAGTGACGACCTGGTAAGACATGCAGGAAGTCAATGGATGCAGGTGGCTTAGGACCGTGCTTTTTGGTAGTCCTTGGGGCCTATGTTTAGCAGTGGACTTGTGAAGGGCTGTAATGAAGAACGAATGAACATATATATACTCGTATATTGTAGTTTCTTAAATATAAAAGACGGTTGACGTTAATAAAAGTTTCATTTAAAACTAACGCTCATGAAAAAGATCATTATGTTTTTCATAGATTGCAGAAGTTGTATTGTTTTCATTTATTAATAAAAAGTAATAAAACGTTTAAATTACTTCAACGTTTTTACCTATACCTATTTATTTGAATGTATAAATTATATTCCATGTACGCAATTATCAAATAAATGTATTTTGTATCATGGAGTATGTCACACTTCACTTAGTACAGAGAGGGTGAATGTTAAGTATGCGGCATATGACCGAATTCTGTGCATAATTTGAGTATCTGAATAATTGAGAATGTCTTTAACCTTCTTAAAATAGCATTATATAGAAGTTAAAAGATGTTCTTTATGAGGCACACTTTGTAACAAAAGTGCAATATTGTCGTGAAGCGACAATTAAAAAAAAACCTAACCTAAGAACAACAAAACAACAAAAGTAGAACAAGAAAATAATATATTTAAAATTTTAAAAAGATATTTACAATTTTATATATAAAAAATGAAATATGATGATGGTGATGGGTGACGTGAAATTACAATTAGATAAAAAAATAAAGAATATTGTAGTGGAGCCTAAAGGTCGAAGTGACACACGCTGCGCTTGGGGTAGGAGTAGGCACACGCTGAGCTTGTAGTTTCTTGGCGGTGATGGCACGCAGCGCCTGGTCGCCTGGTCCGGAGCCAGCACACGTAGCGCCTGGAGTAGGTGCTCTTAGGGCCTGGAGCAAGCAGTCGCAGCGCCCAACGGTAGCACGGGCACTAGCAGGTGGAGGCGCAGGTGACGACTCCAGAAGAAAGTAAAGGCTTGTAGGATTCCGGAGTAGTTCGGCCCCGCGCTTGAAATAGACTACGCCGACGACTTCAGGTGTAGATAGAAGTTTGCAGGATCCCGGTGGCTTGCAGGATCTTCTCAACGTCAGCAGCGCCTGGCCTGCAGGATCCCGGGGCAGTGCGGCCCTGGGATAAGGCCTTTAGTAGATGCTTCTCGCTTGAAAACTGAAGCGAGACTCCCCGTATTCACCGATGGTTCGGCTTTTATACCTTTTTAGAGAGAACGGGAAATTATTTAAATTAAAAGGAATTTTTTTGTAAATGACCCAAAGCAAAAGAGTATTTATGTGGAAGTATCGAGATAAAACATCAGACCGGTAACGAATTTGAATAAAAATTGCCATGACAACCAAATAAATAACAATTGTCAAATATGTAAATTTTTGGTTTTAGGCTTGTTACTAAGAACTGGCAAGTTTTATGTAAGAAATGAGATATTATTTATATAGGAAAAAAAATAGCGCAACAGCGCGCACGAAACCCGAAATTGCAGAGTTACGGAGAACTAAATAAAAGATCGAAAAAGGTAAGACTCCATTCACAACGATTTAAAAAGTGCTGGTAGCGTGAAAATACGAAGTGAAAATGATTTGTTATTGTGTAAAAACGTTACAGGATCCTATGGAAATAAAGGTGATGCAAAATATGAATGCAGAAAATCAAAAACAGAATGGAAAAACAGTGTAAAATGATATGTAAGTAGCATAACACTACAATATACATGGTCCAGTAAAGATTAATGCGTATTTACGTGGTAGAGCCAAGCAGCTATATTAATTGTATAGTGGTAGCACGAATGGGTCGACTCGACAGGAGAAAGACCACGCTCTCACAGAATATCAGCGTAAAATACCAGCTTAATGCTGCTGAGTGTAGAGAACCAGAGACCCTTTTTACTGGAAAAGAGGCATTCTATCTTAGTTCACACGTCTGAAAATCTGGCCTCAAACGAGGCTGGATGTAGATGTCTATGGGGCACGGCAACCACTGCTCGCTTGTCACCCTTATCCTATAAATAAAATCTATTTATATAAACGTTAAACGAAAATTTTTTTTAAAAGCGACACTTTTGGATTTTTTTTCGATCGAGCAAAGCACAATTTATCGTGTTTTGAACCTTTAATATCACTCAATAAAGGATGTATCTATGACATATATATTTTCCGGACATAAATATAGTAGTTTGACTATTTAAAGTTAATTTTACAAGAGCCAATATTGGGATAACCTGTTAAAGCTTCCATAATTATATGTATGTTCATTTCATTAATTTAAATCCTGCATGATTTCTTTTACATGTAGCAAAGGATAAAGTCCCTTTATAGTCACATTTTGGTAAGAATTCGATTATATAGCTAAACTCAAAGTTATTTGTAATTATCTCATTATAAATATTTACAGTTTTATATATATATATATAATATATTCATCTACAAACATTAGCTAAGATGAGCACTAATTTTGAAAGCGACTATTAGTAAACGATCTCAGCGAGTAGTACGTACCTCTGAGAAGCAGCCTACCCTTTAAAAAAATAACGATAAAGCAAGAATGCAGACGCAGACTAATTATTTTACAGCATAGAAACACTTGTTCAGGGCGGGAACGAACCTTCGGTTCTGCAGTGCCGCAGCCAAACACTTAGCCACTGAGCTACGGAGTCGCCATTTGTTTACTTAATTAATTACTAGCATAACTGCGATTTGTTTATTTTATGTTTTTAACCATATTTTTGTACCTAATTGTGACACAATATACAATATTTTATTATATACAATATTAAGACACTATAATAAAAAACGTGGTCCTTCACTGCTGGCCGGATGAGGAAGCTCAAGGTCGCTCAGCGAGCTATGGAAAGGGCTATGCTTGGAGTTTCTCTGCGTGATAAACTTAGAAATGAGGATATCCGCAGTAGAACCAGAGTGACCGACATAGCCCAACGGATTAGTAAGCTGAAGTGGCAATGGGCCGGCCATATAGCTCGAAGAAGCGACAACCGTTGTGGAAAAAAAGGTCCTCGAGTGGCGGCCTCCTACCGGCGGATGAAGTGTGGGGCGTCCCCCCACTAGATGGAGTGACGACCTGGTAAGATATGCAGAAAGTCGATGGATGCAGGTGGCTCAGGATCATGCTTTGTGGCATTCTTTGGGGGAGGCCTATGTTCAGCAGTGGACTGGTGAAGGGCTGTAATGATGATGATAATAAAAAAAACTAAAACTAATAACTTAATTATCGTATAGTCTTACTCCTCCTGGTATCTTGCCAAAAACGCTGGCTATACTTAGCCTTTGAGCGAGAAAAAAACCAGCCCTCTTATCACCAACAGCAACGTTCAGTTGGAGATAGAGTTCTTCTAGGAACTTCACCGCACTTGTAGCCCATAGACCGATAGTCTTTACAGCAAATGGTACAAATATGTAGTCATAGAGTCAAATATGTATTCATGTTGTATAATTACAAATTGCTGTGTGTAAAATACATTGATTTCTTATGGTCATCAGCATTTTTACTCAGTCCCCACATAAAAACTTTTCTCATAAATCATTCAGTATAGACATTGACGCAGTGGTTGAATTGAGTGTAAACAATAAATTGCCCCATAATAATTCAAAGTGTAAAACTCTAACTTTTCTCGGTCATGCAATCCAATCACAACGACATACCAGCTAGCAGATAATCCATTAGGACGTTTATATACAATTCGCGATCTAGGCCTAATCATGGATATTAAATTAAATTTCCATGGTCATATTATTAAAACGTGCAAAGAAGCGAATAAAAGTCTAGTTTTCATAATTAGAACTTCGTATTAGTTTAAAAATATCCGTGTGATAAAACTCCTGTACAACGCCTTCGTGCGAAGTAAGTTAGAGTACAATGCCTTAGTATGGAACCCCCGAGAAACCAAGTATATAATGATGATGGAAAAAATCCAACGTAAGTTTGAAAGATATTTTTACAAATGCCACTATGGGTACTACCCATTTCTATATCATTTCTATGTCAACATTTGTACGAGTACTGAGCATGGTTGGTCTGGATATCCTACAGTGTAGGCGGGAACTTAGGCATATAAAACATTATTATATTTTGTTAACTAACAAAGTAGATAACCCTGCAGTACGTGAGATCATACATCTTTATGTACCGGACCAATATATGCGAGGCGCTGGTCGGCGAAAGTGTAGACTCCTCTACTGTCCGCATACGTGGCGCTCCCCACACGCGAATAACAGTCCCACTTCTAGAGCCGTAAGACTAATAAACTGTTTTCTCAGGGTCAATCCAGAAGCAGATATATTTTTTTGACAAACCTAGCGTAATGTATAAAAATGTGTTAGTCTTCTTAAATAACTTCGTAAGATAGAAGGATAGTATAAGTTTTGGTAATTAAGTCTTATTTATGATAAAGTAAAAAGATCTCATTATAAATTGTTGTGTCTGTAATTTATATTGTGTATTAATTACCGGTGATTTTTTTTGTGTATTTTATTTTCTTTTGTAAGTTTAGTATAGATATAAACGATTTGGTTGTATATACTGTAAGCTTATATTTTATCAATAAATGAATG
This sequence comes from Parnassius glacialis, assembly GCA_033319125.1. Classification (NCBI taxonomy): domain Eukaryota; kingdom Metazoa; phylum Arthropoda; class Insecta; order Lepidoptera; family Papilionidae; genus Parnassius; species Parnassius glacialis. Next base: position 50,532,605 of record JAVANC010000005.1, read on the forward strand.
AATGAATAGAGATCTAACTTTTATTATATAAAAATTCGATAAACAATATATCGATAAACAATATATCGCCAAACAATATATCGATAAATATTTTATCGAAAAACATTATATCGATAAAATAGTTCGAGGACAGATGTTTACAGCAGTTATAATTCGTCCATGATGTCAGCACTGTTTTTCTAAAATTAAATGTCATTTTTTGATGTTGGTAGAGTAGTTTGGCGCCCTTTCATACATTTACTTTTACTAAGGAAGTTCCGCCTCATAAACGTAGTGATTACATTCTCTTTGATGTCGTCTATCAAATTGTGTTATGATATTATGTAATCTGTGATTTTCATTCACTTTTGAGTTATATTTATAATTCTTGTTTTAAGATTTTAAAGTTATACTTCTTTTGGGGCGTTTGGGAAAAATGATGACTGTAAAATTTTACTGACACCATGAAGTTGATACGATGCATGTGCACACTGACACCTAAATGCGACAACTTCAGTGGGTAATTGTCTCTCAAGTTTTTATGTTTTGTTAAGTTAAAGAAGTATCACTTCTTACTTGCGTACACCAGTCATATTGTTATTATTTTATCGTTATTACTACTGTTATATTTATTTGCACAATATGCGATCAAGGTGCAGGTGCGAGTGGCTCACAACATTTAATTCCTGAGTCTGAGTCAAAGCCATTGGCGACGTCAAAGTGGCTCAAACGATGATCCTAACGACATAATAATGTCTCCCAAGGAAAACAGAATGAAAGAAACTCCACTTAGTGTTTTATAAAAACAAACTGTCATAAATACTTTTAAGCAAATTTCAGAGTCCTAGCCTTCAGGTCCTGCACTTACTTAATAAACTCATATAATTGTAAAACCACTGAGGATGCAGTCAGGACTCATAAAATAATTAAAAGTTTTTAATGTGAAGCAACAAATTGTATTGTTATATGATATTCCTACAACCGTATCTCGTGCAACTGTATACAATTTGCTCAACGAGTACAACTCATAACGCTGCTTGCAAACTGCAATTTCCCCCTCGTCAACAGAAGCATTTGAAACGTGATGGTATTATTTAATTAGTTAGTGGAATACGCCTGAAAATTCATTTCTTCTTCTTTGATAATAAGTTGCCGACCTCGGACAAGTTAATAGAAATTGGAGCAGTAAACAGTGACGAGTTTCCACCGGATTTTAAGACAAGCACTCTGTTTAAAATAATTAAAAAAAACTTCATAGTATACATAAATTATACGTAACAGAAACAGTACGCTTATAGACAACCAGGAGATTTTTCAGTGGAGACTAAAACATGTTCGATGAAACTTTGTTAAATGAAGGTACATGGCTCCTAATATCTCTTAACAATTTTTCTTATGCACCGATCTAAGTCATGCCTCCTATATTCAACAATTATATTTACGGTTTATCTAATATTTGCTCGAAGATAATCATATTTCCACCTGATGATTCCACATTGCAAGCTATCCTTTTGAATTAATATAGGCTCAAATGTACGGGCTTTACAATAAAACTTTTAAATTAGATGAGGCGACACGATTACTCCTTCAAACATTCGAAAATATTACGCCAGAAAGAAGAGGAAAGGTTTTGTCTATTTAATGGCATAATTGCTGATGTGGTATTGAATAAAACTATTATTACAGATTTTTTCGCGTATATTTGTATTTATATTTAATTTCCAGCTTACTGTTATATAAAATGAAACGTAATAAAATCCGAAAAAATAGGTTTTTTCAATGTGTGCTGTTCGCGTAAATATAATATAGACGATTATGTCAACATGTTCAAGATCGTTACAACCGTTACATCAGATTTAATAGATCACAAACTCTCGCAAAAGAACACTGATTCCTATCAAGGATGATTCGCAAGTCTATTAAAATTAAAAAGTATCTTAATTTTCAAATTCTCTATTGATAGAGAACTTGGCTGGGTGTTGTATAATTAATAGAATTGAAATTGAGCCAAAACATACCACTGCAAGATTTCATGACAATTTTATCTTATTCTACGTAGATCGGGCCGAAATAAATAATCTAAAACCTGAAGGTACTCCGGGCTAAATTTGACATCGATACGTCAACCACCTTAGTCCTTTAAAAATAAGTAAACCTAAACGCGTTAAAACCCGTAAAATTAGTTTTATTCAATCCGGGCGATCAATTTATTTAATTAATTTTATTTAACCAATTTCATTCATGTAGATATCGCGCAGGAACAGCATCTGCAGCAGGGTGCATTAATTTCATCATCATCATTACAGCCCTTCACAAGTCCACTGCTGAACATAGGCCTCCCCCAAGGAATGCCACAAAGCACGGTCCTGAGCCACCTGCATCCATCGACTTCCTGCATGTCTTACCAGGTCGTCACTCCATCTTGTGGGGGGACGCCCTACACTTCGCCTACCGGTACGAGGCTGCCACTCGAGAACCTTTCTTCCCCATCGGTTGTCGGTTCTTCGAGCTATATGGCCGGCCCACTGCCACTTCAGCTTACTAATCCGTTGGGCTATGTCGGTTACTCTGGTTCTACTGCGGATATCCTTATTCCTAAGTTTATCACGCAGAGAAACTCCGAGCATAGCCCTCTCCATAGCTCACTGAGCGACCTTGAGCTTCCTCATACGGCCAGCAGTGAAGGACCACGTCTCAGTTCCGTAAGTCATCACTGGCAACACGCACTGGTTGTACAATTTTGTTTTAAGGTTTTGAGGTATTTCTGACGAGAAGATGTGTCGTAGCTTCCCGAACGCTGCCCAGCCGAGTTGAATCCGTCGGTTGACCTCTCGGTCGAAGTTGGACTTACCTAGTCGGACTATTTGTCCCAGGTAAACATACTCGTCAACAACTTCGAGCTTAGTGCTCCCAACAACTACCGGCATAGGTGTGACATGGACATTAAACATAATCTTTGTTTTGTCCATGTTCATCTTAAGACCTATCCGTTGGGAGACACTATTGAGGTCATTGAGCATAGTGCTTAGCTCCTCCAGCGATTCTGCCATGAGGACTATATCGTCGGCAAATCGAAGGTGAGTGATGTACTCGCCATTGATGTTAATTCCGTATCCTTTCCAGTCCAGAAGCTTGAAAACGTCTTCCAATGCAGCGGTGAAGAGTTTCGGGGATATAACGTCACCCTGTCTTACACCTCTCTGCAATTGGATAGGTTTCGTACTCTGGTTCTGTACTCGGATAGCCATCGTAGCTCTACTGTACAAACACTTCAGCACTTCGATATACCGACAGTCAACTTGGCACCGCTGAAGGGACTGCAGCACCGCCCAAATTTCGACGGAATCAAAGGCTTTCTCATAGTCCACATACGCCAGACATAGTGGCAAATTGTACTCTTCGGACTTCTGTACAATTTGCCGAAAGGTATGTATGTGGTCTATGGTGCTAAAGCCCTTTCGGAAACCGGCTTGTTCGGGAGGCTGGAAGTCGTCAAGTCTGCGCGCGAGACGATTCGTAATGACTCTCGAAAACAGCACGTAGACGCGGCTCAGAAGGGAAATCGGTCTGTAGTTCTTCAAGAGAGCGTTGTCACCTTTCTTGAAGAACAAGACCACCGCACTTCTGCTCCACGCCTCCGGTGTAATGCCACCATGGAGGACGGAATTAAAGAGCTTCTGAAGGACTTCAAGTACCGGTCTTCCACCCGCTTTCAGAAGCTCCGCTGTAATTCCATCCTCGCCTGGGGCCTTGCCGTTTTTAAGGTGCTGGAGAGCCATTCTAATCTCGCTCAGACTGACGTCCGGGATATCTTCGGAATAGTGTGCATTAATTTATGAAAGTAAAATCATTTATTTAATAATGACAATAAAACTTTAAACTTATAGTCCGGAAAAAAAAATCTTACATGGAATAGTAATAAAGTTAGGTGAAAACACTAGTGAAGCAGACGTTCTGCTCTCTTTTTGTAGACTATAAAATTGCCTTTATTAAGGAGATTCAGTCCCTTTCTCTTTCACACTTAGAACAAAAAAAAAAACATAATTGTTTATAATTTTTAATGTTTTATTTCGAGATCTTAAATTTAGCGCGTTAATACATTTTAACTGTAATCTTTCTAATTTTTATCTTATTTAAAGCCAGTGCTTGACCACAACCATTACGTGGTAGAGCCATGCTGCAGCTATATTAGTAGTATAGTTGTAGCACGAATGGGTCGGCTCAACCGGGGAAGGACCACGCTCTCACAGAATACCAGCGTAAAATAGCAGCTTATAGCTGCTGTGTTTCGTTTGGTGAGTGCAGAGAACCGGAGACCCTTTTTACTGGAAAAGAGGCATTCCATCTCAGTCCTCACGGGTGACAACGCATCTACATTTTGAGTCTTTGTTGAGGATGAATGTAGGTGTCTATGGGCCACAGTAACCACTTACCATCAGGTGGACTGTGTGCTCGTTTGTCATCCTATCCTATAAAAAAAACCAAGCCCAACTGGTGTGGTTTCAACCCCAGTGGTGATGAAACCCTGGATCATAAATCGCATTATCTTGGCGTTAAAAAGCCTGTTCACTCTTGCCTTAAAGACGCCGCGATTGTATTCAGACGGAAACACGAGATAACACGATACCGATTGTATTATTTTTGATGTATGTTATACAATTTGGGTTTCACACAACACTACAATATTCCAAGACGCTACAGAAATGTCTGAGAAAAGTTGCCAAAATCGTAGAACAAAAACAAGATTTTTAGAAATCTTCACAACTATTGGCGAGATATGATCAGACATCAACATTTTTGAGTCAAAAATTACTCCGGGGTACGCTGTACTCTTTTTGCAATTAAAGCTTATTTGGAAATATTTTGATACATTCACGCCAATAGCATTATCACGTCACAAAAAAAGTAGTTACAAAACCGATTTATAAGTGGTTCTGTAGCTCATGAGCAACATTAATGGGATATTATGTATACGTAAATGTTTACACGTACATGGCAGAATGAAAACAATCCCCCAAATAAAATATGTATGCCGCATAAAATAGAATAGAATAGAATATTTTTTTTCATTCAATATTGATTATAAGTGATTCTTATTGAAAGTCATTTTTTACTTTATCACTGGTTCGAAAATCCTCTGTTCTGGGAAGAACCAGCAAGAAACAAAGCGGGACTTTTTTTTAAAATAAATTTTACAATTTAAGTGATTACAACCATTTACAAAATTTATTTTAGAAACAGCTTCGAAGCGACCACCTCATTCCCAGTGGTTATTATCAACCATGTATTCACTTATATTACAATAACCTTTTTATACAGCTATTGTTTAATTAAATATTTAAACTTGGTAAAAGAGATACCTTTGTTTATTTTCTGGAACTTTGTTGTAATGGCATATACATTGCCCCAAGAATTAATTACTGAAGCTGTGGAGTCAAGAGACCGGCTTGTCACTAGCTTGTGTTTGTTCCTAGTGTTTACAGAGTATTAAATACTCAATATTGAAACTTTTGGAAATCCAGATGGAACGTACACAATATCCAAGCGGTATTACTACTATTTTCTGTCAGTTATATAAGCTAAGTACTTTATAAAAGTTAAGATGCATTATTATTTTTTTATTTTTTTAATCGTTACCTCCACACTAGGATTTTCTCCTGTATCGTGGGGGCAGTTCACATACATAAACTTCACAAGGACAAACATCCAGACTTGGAACAATTATTTATTCGTACAAATACTTGTTTCGTGCGGGATTTGAAACAGCCGCCTTCAGCGTTGCAACTCATTGCTAAGCCACTGCACCAGTTCATTTCTGGATCTCGACAACAACGCCACCTAACGGGTCCTATTGTGAACATTAATCATTCTCTAATCACACACACACACACACACACACACACACACACACACACACACACACACACGCGCATGCAAAGCGCACATACACACGCACACACACACACACACACACACGCATGCACACACACACACGCATGCACTCACACACACACACACACACACACACACACACGCGCATGCAAAGCGCACATACACACGCACACACACACACACACACACACACACACACACACACGCGCATGCAAAGCGCACATACACACGCACACACACACACACACACACACACACGCATGCGCACACACACACGCATGCACTCTCACACACACACACACACACACACACACACACACACACACACACACACACTCACACACACAACATTACATCAAAATCGGTCCAGTCGTTTAGAAGGCAAGTTCAGTCACATGCACACGGACAAAATAATTATATAATATATAATTTGCTTGTATTATACATAGTTCCTAATATATACTATACATACTTCCTCTTGAAACTTTCTGTTTATTGATGAAAACTGCATCAAAGTCAAGTATTTTAAAAGATCTAAGCGTACAGAAGCGACTTTGTTGTACACTATGTAGAGGAGTGCACAGGACGTTGGGAGAAATGTTTTCTTTGGACCGTAAGAAAAATCATAATAGCAGCTGATAAAATATAAAATATTCTTTTAGATAAGGTGGACTGTTTAAAATACTGTACCTAATTTAATTTAAAAAGGACTATAAAATTGGAGTACATTTTTACAAAATTGTAAAATAGTTTTTTATTGTATAAAGAAACGTTACTGACGCAGAACGTAGATCGAGAACACTTTCTGATGTCAGAGGCAATAGCTCTTTTATAGAGAAGCTTTTAAAAAGCTTTTTAAGTTTGCGCCTTCCGTTTATTTTAGTAGGACATCGCTCACCTATCCCAACATTTTATAACATATCGAATTTAAATATAACTAAAGAGTTCATTATGAATGCCACTAAATTATGAAAAATGTTGTTACATTTTAAAGTAAAAATTAACAAAAAAAATAACAAATTAAGTTAAAAAATCCATATTATACGAGTACGTCTCTGACGTAATATCATGATACCGTTATCGTTACTGTTACAGCCTCTCTAATCGAAAGTTCAAAGCCGAAAGCCATAGATAGATAGTCATAGATTTCCTGTTTGCCAAAGATCCATAATTGGCTGGCGGGTTGGCAACCACAGTTTTTTTATTCTTTAATTGTTATTAAAAAGACGCTGCTACCTTCTTCTTGTTAAAAGTGGGCTAAAATAAATTATTTATTAAACTTGTTTGTGATCGCCTTATTCAGACGGATTTGTATCAAGCAAACGTTGTTAGTAAACATTATAATAAGCCTTTTGGCACATCTGTTGCAATATTAATATTTAAGTTTTGTAACTACAAAAGACCTTGTTAAGTCTTTGTGGTAGAAGCATAAATAATTATCCCGTGTATAAATTTGTTAACTAAAATTGTTGAGTAACTCCTGTTAATAGCTTTTTTAATCCTTGTATTTACGGAATGCATTTTTTTACTTATTATAAGCCAAGGTTTGACCACAATGCCACCTGGTGGTAAGTGGTGATGAAACTAGATGGTAAATCGTACCGTCTCGTAAAAAATCTATTCACCCTTGCTCTGAAGACGCCCAGATTGTATTCGGATAGAGACTCAATAAACCGCCCATAGTTGAGCTTTGGAGAAATCTCAACCCCTGACAACTAAAGGCCGTCTGTGTACTTGAAAGATATATTACGGAAAGTAGAAGTCACTCTAAGCGGGCTCCTTTTAGCGGTTAAGAGACATGCTTGTGTTTTGGAAGCGTTGAATCTAACAAGATTGGCATCGCCTCATGTGGAGAATGCTTGCAGAGAAAGATTCACACGCTAAACCATAGCTCCGTTCCGGGTACCGTTCACTCATAAAGTCCTTCACCCAGTCAATTAGGCGAGGGGATAAACCGTACGCTAGAAGCTTACCCAAAAGCTACCATGACAAACCCTGTCAAAGGCTTTCGAGATATCAAGAGAAACATCAAGTGCTTCTCTGACGGCCTCGGCTTATACGTGGTGTACTCGTGGCATACAATGGATGTTTAACGACGGGGGTGTGTCGTTTCTAGTGTGATGGTGCTTGGAGTGGTGGTGCTGGGATTGATGGTGACGGTGATAGTTCACATAATTGGGGGACGGTGGAAGGTGTTCTCTTCAAACTGGACAGAATACACAATTTTATTTTATGACGAGGAAATAAGCAAATTACATTCTAAAGCGTTACGTTAGTCTTACCCTCTACACTCGCGGCGCGAACGCCCACGAAAGCCAGGAAACGCGAGTGGGTTTGCAGCCTCACGCCGTTCCCCGACCGGTGTCGGTTTTTCAATTGGTTTTCTTAAGAGAGGCAACAAATGCCCTTTTTACTCGTGTATTTGACCTAATGGTCACACTAGCGTGATAAATTCACAAAGAGCTTCTTCTACTACTACTATAATAAACAAAATAATAGCATTTCGTTTCAAGAATGAAAATAAAACTGTGAAAAATGAGATTCTTATTATTTTAATTGCTCACACAGAGCACCTCTACACTGTATTGCGATAGCAGCACAAATAGGTCGACTCGACTGGAAGAGATACACCGCCGCACAGAATACTAGCGTAAAAAATCCGTTTAATGCTGTTATATTTTGTATGAAGACTGCAGAGAACCGGTGAACCTTATTACTGGTACATGGCATAAGAATTGTTTTTAAATATACTAGATGGTACCCTGCGCGTTGCTGTCGTAGAAAAAATATTTGTGGAAATATCGTTTTAAAGGAGACTGATACGCTTTCATACATTTTTGGGCCCAGATTGTAAAAAGACGAAAGTCATGTCAATTTATAGCTTATATATTATCAAAATATTGCTGAAAATTCTGCGGACTTTGACAATCTGAGAGCAGAATTATAAGAGATTTAGTAAAAGTGAGGTTATGTAACAAGTTGGCAAAAACCAATACTAAACAGCTGATTTCTGAAGTGCGATTGCTATTTTGGAAGGATCGTTGGCCTAGTGTATTACAGCCACTAGTCGCTAAACTACAATTCACACAGCGATCCATTGAGTCAATATCTAATAGATAAAATCCAGGCCGTAAAATCCATAATATCGACTCAAAGTCAAACGAGTTAATATGATTATCGGTATTCGATATGTTAGCAAGGGTCGTACAAGTTAAATAAGATCAGAACTCCGTAGAAATAAAGCAGTGGTCGAGCAATATAAATCAATAAAACAACGGGAAATACTTAAAACACACGTACTAAGCGATACGAGACGATTCAGGAGTGATCACAGATTGAGTTGAGTCAGGCAGGAGCTGTCACTATCAGCATAAATTAAAAATACAGTTGACAAACACAAGTAATAAATTGAACTGTAAAATCGAATCAATTTTAAGATTTATTTTTATTATGTTGATATTTTATTTTTTAAACTGTTGACACTATGTTAATATATTGTAATCTATTTACTTTGATTGAATCAATCATCTGATGTAAGTTGTTTTTATGTTTAAGTATTAAAACTCATTCACATTAATCGATTAAAGTACTCGATTTCCTATTTTATTCGTGACATAAACTTATTTTCTAGATTTCTCGTTTTCCAGATTACGAATCGGGTAAATGTTTTTATATTTTGAATTAGAAAAATATGACGCTTTTTTTAAACCATATTTCAAATTATTACAATTGGGCCCAGAAATCCCCGTCTCCTTTGGAAGGGTTTTATATTGTTTAATTAGTAGTGATAATATATTTTTAGAAATTGGGTGATCACAAATAAAATTGTTGGTGCGACACGCGCGCCACATACTGTGAGTAATTTAATCGTACTATGTCTATAACCTTCGAGCAAGTGCAAGCAATAAGTTGACAAAATTTTAGCGCAATCTGATTAGCGCATAAAATACAACCAAACAAATATTATTTTTTATATATTTGATTAAGAATATAATAAAAATATTCAATTGAGTAGGTAAACTTCAATTCAAATATTTTTCATTTATTTACTTGAGTTAATTATAATAAATAAAAGTTATATATATATATTACATATATAGCTAGAAAAACGTGACGAATAAGCGAAAAGAGCGACGAGATCATATCATATAAGATCCACTTACTATCAGGTGAAAGATGTCCTCGTCGTCATCCTAACTCATTTAAAGAATCAGATTTATATTGCATTTAACACCAATTACTATCTTCAACGTGAGGTTGTGAGAGCACTATGCACTTTGTTAAACACATTGGTACAAATAGTGGAAACAGAGCACATGGACTGTGTGTGTGCTCGTTTTCCACCTTTATATTTTTTAAATTTTACTAAATAACACAAACAGAATATATATTTATGTACAGTATATTGAACGCCTACCTCATGGCATACTTATATTACGCTGGTATTCTGTGAGAGCGTGGCCCTTCCCCGGTCGAGCCGACCCATTCGGCTTGCTACAACTATACTACTAATATAGTATACATAGCTTTACTACGTCTAAATGTCCACTTATTCCCGATATCTATGTGTATGCAGACGACAGCACAGTTGTGGATAGGTACGAATCAAACGGTTTGCTTTGTCTTTTAATGTGTGCAGCAAAGGAGTGGAATAATTTGCCGGCGTCTGTTTTTCCACCCGAAAACAATCTGGGCGTCTTCAAGGCAAGAGTGAATAAACTTTTGTTATGATAAGACAGCGCAATTTACGATCTAGGCCTTCATCATCAGTACCACCCGGTGGGATCGTTGTCAAGCGCTGACTTATAATAAGTAAAAAGAAAAAAAGTTACGAAATTAAAAATTGTTGGTCTAAGCTACAATCCATAAGAGTGAACAAAAGTAAAAAGATATAAGTAAAACAAATATTTTTTTGAAAAAGTTACGACCGCGGTAACCGTCTGTCTAATGACAAGCAGGAAAATAGAGTATATATATGCGCTGCCACACCCAATTTAACAGTCCATTGTCTATACTATACTGCCTGTCCTTACCCTTCAAATCTTAACACAATAGGAATGCACTGCTGCTTGGTGGTACAAGGAGAATTATTTGTCGGTTAATGGTATCGTTATCAAATTTTAAATGCACAATGGGTCTGAATAGGATAACGTAATCATAATGATAAGGTTTGACTGCAGTGAAGAACGTCGATCCTCTATGGAATTATCAAACGGTTACTGTTATCATCGTTTTGAAACTTGGTATGCACTTGAGATAGAAAAAAATAGAGGCAGCCATAAAGACTGCCGACAGAAGTGAAAACTCAATTATATATGCGTATACATGCACACAAGCCGCTATACTTCGCTACGCGACGCGTAGTAGACATGATCGTGAAGTTTTGCGCTTCCGCGCAATATGTAACGATTCACGAACGTGTCGAGGTCATCGGTGACGCAAACCTATAAGTTTTTCCCCTACCAAATATAGCTCAACGCAGCTAAATAATTTTTCACTTCGAAAATGAAATGACAATTTATTTATTTTCTTACCAAAAACCACAAATACTAATAAAATATAACACAGGTTCATTAATAGCTATTAAAAGAAAAATAACTGTGAATCGCTGATGCCTCAAGTATGTAATCAAAACCTGATTTACAGGTCACTAGGATGTGCAATTGAGATTGGATAGAAAATGTCATTACAAGGATGAACTGATGCATGCATATAGGCACAAACGTATCCTATCGATGGAATTATAGGTTGTCGGTACACGTTGAGTTGCGACATAAAATTATATTCATGAGCATTGACCTTTTAGTAGTAGGTCAATGTTCATGAGGATAATATTGTGCAGCAATTAGTATCGTTTCTTCTTGAGATTGTATTATGACAAAGCCCGATGAACGTAAATTTAACTACTAATTTTACAACTTCTAATGCGTGTATGATAATAATAATAACCTCCTCATGGTACCATAGGATCAGCAGTCACGCTTAAGACCGTTAGACCAACGAATCAGTCAATAGTTTGAACGCATGTGTAAATGTATTAGTGCGCGTGTTTATAAATCCGAATGGTACCTATTAAAAGATAAGTAGTGTTTATGGTATTGATATTCATCATATTTACAAGCCCGTCTGTTTTCAAACATGTTTTGATTTGAAAACTTATTAAGTGTACTATTTTAGTTTACTAAACTTAGTTTGGCAGGATATGCAATATTCATACGGCTGCAATAATGGTACTAACTGATCAAACTTTACATCCCTTGCCTATTTCTCGCCAGACTAGAAAATAATAAATATAAAATAAAGAAAAAATATAAAATATAGAAAATATAAAAGATAAAACACGATGATGATAGAAGTTAATTTTGATTGCTACTTCCACAATTTATGTCAGCTATGGTTATTTAAATCCAAACTTTGGACATTGGTCCAGATAAAACATTGAAACAGAAACAGAAACTTTTTTAGTCAATATAGATTATAAATAATACTTATTGAAAGTCACTCTTTTGTTTTATTACCACTGGTTCCTCAAAAAAAAACACTCTGTCCTGGGAAGAACCAGCTAGAAACCCAGCGGGACTTTTTTTTTTATAAAAGCTTACAATCATACACCACTACACAACACATCAGAAATAGCTTGGTAGTGACCACCTCAATCCCAGAGGTTATTATCATCCATAAATTCCGTAAACCAATGATGTAAATGTATCCATCGCGTGTCCAACGTTTAGTGATTCCAAACCGCTTCCGAGCTTCCAGAAATATAGCGTGCCGAGACTTTGTCAAAAACTCAGACTGATTAATGCCAGTACCTTTGAATTTAGTTTTCGCAAACCACACTTTGTTACGGACTGCCAATTCAGCGAACTTCACAACAACAAGCCTGGGCCTGTTATCAGCAGGACGGCTCAGACGATAACTGGCCTTGATGCTGGGACTAGACAAATTTTACAGGTCCAAGTGCTCAGCAATCAATAAAGTTTTAAAAGATTCGAAGTCAGCAGCAATCGACGAGGTGGTAGCAGAGGTCTTGCCTGCTGAGTTTTTTTGCAAATCTTACTGAAATTTGTCCACTTTCGTGTAATACATCTCAGACATTGCAGAAAATTATTGCTTCAATGAGTCCATACTATGTCACTTTTAAGTGGATAATGAAATAAATTGAAATTATCACAAGAATTGCTTTTGCTGTTAAGTAGTGTATCGTAAATAGTAATTTTTTTTAAATATTTTTAGGTTAAGGCATATATTGCTATAGGCCAATGTTTTTAATTTTTACGTCCTTAATGTCTGAAATAAAGATATTGTATTTTACGTTTGTCATTTATGAGAGTTATACTCTATCCGTCGGAGGCAATTAGACTTCTGATCTTATCCATAGTCATCTCTGAGGACACCCACGGAACAAAATGGAGCGAAGGATTAAATTACGCCGCCAAAAGACAGAAAATCAAAGCGACTAAATGCGTATTTAAATATTTATGATAATTTATTTATAATGCCTTCGCATCAAATGAAACCATAAAATTCACGACGCAATTTGATGAAAATTAACACGAGTTTACTATAATTAGAGATGATAAGGTTGTACAAAAGTAGACAGGCTACATAATTGGATTTAAATAAGTAATTCAAATTGAAAAGAAAAATAAATTATATTTGTAGAGAAATTAAATATCATAATTTTTTTGAACGTCAGTCATAAGACAATTCGGTTGCGCAGTATCTTGTGTCAGGCTGTGGCGCTGCAGGTCGCGGATTCGAACTTTACACGAAACAAGTACTTAATCCTGCATCCAACCACTTCATGCATCACTTCCCATTTTGTTACTCCATCTCGTTAGGACTTACACTCCGCTTATAGGTACGAGGCTGTCACTCAACAACCATTTTTTCCTATCGATTGTCAGTTCTGGAGTTATATGGCCGGCCCATTGGCACATCAGCTTATTGATCAGTTGGAATATGTACTCTGGTAATTTATATAAAATATTAAATATAAATACTTAAGAAAACGTTGGTATTATATCATATAATGTACACATAATTATCGTCTTCTTCATCAGCCATTAATGGTCCACGGCTGGTAGTGGGACTTCCCCGTTATAGAAAGGATTTGCCTTTATCTTCATGGTTGTCAGGTGGACTTACTATCGCAGTACCATACATACGTCTCGCATCTTTGACGCTTCTTCCCTTCTCCAGTCTGTATATTTTACGCCTGGCGTAAATAACGAGTTATTACGCGATCTATGAAAATAATCGAAAACCATAAAAACTTTCCCATGGTAGATAGATACAGGGCATCATACTTATAAATATATTAAATCAAAAAAAGGATGAAAAAACGACACTAAATAGAAACAAATATATGCATCTATAGGATTTACGCTGCGAGAGAATGAGATAGAATATTATATTAAACTAGCTGACCAGGCAGAAGTGGTTCTGCCCTTTCCGAACGACCATTTGCTTTCCCAAAAAAAAAAACTCCAGAAATTTGCAATAAACAAATTGAGGGTCACTTATCGGGATAAAAACTATCCTATCTCTCAAGTTGGACCAAACTGCACACAGTGTGCAAAATTTCATTGAAATCAGTTCAGTAGTTTAGGAGTTCATCGCGGACAAACAATGTGACACGTAATTTTTATAAATAAAGATTAGTCATGTTTTATCCACTTAGCGCATATTTTACGTACCACCTTAAAAATCGATCAATTTTTGTTCGACAAAATGACTTTACTATCAAATAAGTCATCAATTCAATTTCATTTGAAGATATCACTTCTACCGTGTGTGAAAAAGTGTGTTTAAAGTTTATATTTTTAACCTTTGAGTGGATTAATAATTATAACAATATTTTGCCAGCCTTAGAGCCTGAGTTTTTCTTCTACTTTTTTTCCATTAATATGGTCAGTGTTATCTTTAAAAATAAAGTTTAATAAGATTTTGATGCAACATAGTACGGGATTCCATACATCCATGAGCATTCTCCTTTTTAGGAACCTGAAGCATACTCTATTTGATATAACTTAAATTTAAAAAATTAAAAAAAAACCGAAACCAAAAGAGCTGATGATATTCAAACGGCTGAAAAAATTTTGAACTTGAACTGTTTCGTTCAAGTCTCCTTCGAACAAGAAAAACTTAATCTAAATCAGTTCATCCGTTTGGGAGCTACGATGCTACGGACAGACAAACAGATACACACGTTAAACTTATAACACTCTTCTTTTTCGTAGGGGTTTAAATATAAGCATCATAAAAATCGATTCATAAATGACGAAGTAATAGAAAGAAAAAAGAAAAAGGTAAAAAAAACATAGTCGAATTGATTGAGTCGATCCATCTTATTTGAAGTCGGCTAAAAATGTAATTTATGAATTGATAGTGACTTGATATCACCAGCCCCGTGACTCTACGTATAAAACATCTTTGCCTTACCAGGAATTCGTTTAAGTGTCAAGCCAACGTGGGCGAAAACGTTTGTGTGGGACATGTAAGGACTTAACGCAGGTTGTTTAGAGCTTGTATCTAAGTGAAAGTTATCTTTTAAAATTTACCAGCATATGAAAGCGACTAGGTCTGAAATACCGTATTTTTAACCGACTTCAAAAAACCAGGAGGTTCTCAATTCGATTATTTTTTATGTGTGTTACTTCAGAACTTTTACTGGGTGAACCGATTTTGATGATTCTTTCTTATTTGAAAGTTGATCAAGATCTGTCCATTAGTTTGTAAATTATCCTTAATAATGTGTATTTAATGGGCTTAAACTTCATTGATGATGTTCTCATTTTATATATATTGAAGTCGGTTGTACAGAATTTTTGAAACTCTCTTTCTCTCCCAGTTTGAAACTCTGAGGGGGCTATAACTGATGACATCTTTTAAAAGTATAATTGCTACCCTTTTCTCGGAATTCACTTTAATACTTGGAGACGCTGTGAAGAAAGTTAAGAGAGTATGGCTTTGTTAAATACGATGAACAAGAGAGGCGTTTCATCTGCATTGAGCGCAGGGTACATTACAGAGACGGAATATCGCTAGAATATTGAATGATTGAATTGGAGCGTTCATTTCCTCGAATCGTTAATGAAAAGAACGGCTCACAGAAGACTCAGATACTTCGTTTAAAATGTTAGGTTTCTACAACTTGAGCAACAAGCTGTTTTAATTTTATATATTTACACAAATACTACACATTAAATAAAACTATTTTTACGGATTTTATCGCATTTCATTTACGTTTTTAATTCCCGATTTTTTTTTAATTTCAATAATAATAAAATCCAAAAATAACTCATATCCTAAATTAAATAGAGAAGATGGTGGATGTTGCCATCTGCTTGGGATCCTAAAATTACCAAAATTTAATCCAACCCCGTTCTGCGCAGATCGCACCAAAAATTAATATTCAAAAACTGAAGGTAGCCGGACTAACCATGACATCGGGACGTAAAACATCCCTGTCCTTCATGTGACCATGGGTACTGTAAAGTACCTGAAAGGTCGGGAATTAAAAACAAATGAATTAAACGCGATAAAATCTGTAAAAATAGTTTTATTCAACAAGTTGTTTTGCCAGTCCTTCTTGAACTCTTTTACAACATCTTAATCTTATTAAGAATTCATTAAGAAGGCGTCTGTGTTCGTGACATTAACTATATTTTTGTGTTTGCAGGACCGTGATTAGCCGTATTATCAGTGCGGCTACAACAAAAAGATTATATTATGAAAACAGAACTTAAATTTGTAGGTATTATGATAATTATTCCCTTGACAGCGTGAGATGAGGAAGTTTCTGTTGCAGTGTCAAACATGCAATGCCACGCATGCAATACCAGTTATTTGTTTTATCACAAATAACGGCTGTGGATAGAATATGAAAGTTGTCCTTGGTATAAATAATTAAGAATTAATTTTTCTTTTATTGCTTAATAATAAAATTACGATTATTTTTTAAATGAGCTCATTTTAATTTATTAAGATTTAAAATGCTTGTAAATATCGCACTTTTTTACGTGGTAGAGCCATGCTGCAGCTATAATAATAGAATAGTTGTGGCACGAATGGGTCAGCTCGACCGGGGAAGGACCTCGCTCTCACAGAATACCAGCGTAAAATAGCAGCTTAACACTGCGTAACACTTCGTATTTTACTGGAAAAGAGGCTTTCCATCTTAGTCCTCACAGGTGACGACGCATCTGCATTTTAATTCGCAAACGAAGATAGATGTAGATGTCTATGGTCACTTACGATCAGGTGGACTGTGTGCTCGTTTGTCACCCTATCCTATAAAAAAAAACTTTTCTCTAGCCAATAAGAATAGTACTTGTAACTGGTATTGCAATGCATATTCAGGACTCAGTCTTAAGCCACTCAACGTGACGTCATTGTTACAAAGGGTTGTTATAGACAAAATAAGACCTATGATAATTTTTCGCTTTTTTTTTACAGATAATCAGCCAGGTTCACACGGGTGATCTCTGATTGCTAGTTCGTAATAAGAAAAAACAAAAGATTTCTGGATCACGACAACAGTGTTACCTACCGGGTCCAAATGTGAATCTAAACCATCTATGGACCTATTATAACACACAAAAAATTGCATCAAAATGGGTCGAGACGTTTTGGAATATTAGCGACACTAACAGACAGAAATTAATTTTCTGCCGACTTCCAAAAAAACCATACAGTCCGTCTACTCAATTCGACTGTATGTTTTTTTTTGTGTGTTACCTCATAACTTTTTACTGGGTGAACCGATTTCGATGATTCTTTTTTATTTGAAAGCTGATACTTCTCGTGTAGTTCCATATGAATTTGATCAAGGTCAGACCAATAGATTTTGAGTTATTTTTAATAACTTATATTGAAGTCGGCTGTACAAAATTTTTAATTTTAAATTATTATAAATAGAAATTTCCGTTTAGCGGTGGCGTAATAGGAACCATTACTCTACCCCATATCAACCCGTAGGTGTCGCAGGAAGTGACTGAGGCAAATGGAACGGGAGATCTTGATGACTACTCAAAATAATAAAAAAACTTTGGTTGCCAACTCGCTTGCAGGTGCCTGGTGACAGCCAATGCAAATATCTCCCCTATCAGACCATCTCTGGAGGAAGCTTACGCTCAGCAGTAGATTTTGATAAGTTGTAATTAATTTACACGTGGTAGAGCCATGCTGCAGCTATATTAGTAGTATAGTTGTAGCATGAATGGGTCGGTTCGACCGGAGAAAGGACCACGATCTCTCAGAATAGCGTAAAATAGCAGCTTAATACTGCTGTGTTTCGTATGGAGAGTGTAGAAAACCGGACACCAATTTTACTGGAAAAGAGGCGATCCATCTAATTCCTCACTGGTGACAACGTATCTGCATTTTGATCCTTTATTGAGGATAAATGTGGATGTCTATGGGTCACAGCAACCACTTATCATCAGGTGGACTGTGTGCTCGTTTGTCACCCTTATCATATAATAACAAAAATTAAAATCCATTCATTCACACATTTATTGTGATAATATAATTTTAAAGTATTATTAATCTATTGAAAAATTTAGTCCTTATAGTCTTTATGGTCACAATACACATTATAATAAAAACAATCTCTTACGATATAAGTATAATTTATAAAATATAATTTGTTCTACCAATGCCTTACTTCTGTGTTTTTGTCCGCTTTTCCTGATGTGATATTATGAGGGACACAAACAACGTCGTAACTTTAGTAATTGACATATCGTAGAGATTTAGAAATGTTTTGTTTTAACCTCTCAGACCTTGACTAGGCTGGCGCAACTTCCATAAAAATTATATGTACTACAGGGGTCTTTTAATGACGGTTATCTCTTCTTTCTGCTTTTCGTTATATGTCTATTAACGACGTCAAATCAAATAGGGTCAAATGTCAAGTCAAACAATTACATTTGTATACTTTGCATATATTTTATTTATTAAGATTACTTTGATTTTGGTACAGGAGCCGTTGTTCATTTACATAATTGTTAAAAAATTAAATATGCATTATAAAACTTTCCGATTAAATGGTGCAAGAAACGGAAAAAATGATAACAAGAAAAGGCTACTCGTAGCAATATTTTCCTTAGATGATGAAAGGTATGTGGTGATTTCAACTTTAATAGTAATATGATATTTAACGCGAGTACATTTTTGGACTAGCCATCTACGTAGGACAGGTTTTTATAGTGTACGATTGTGTGCAAAAATACACACTATTTCCTAAATCTGATAATTCAGTGAGATGGCAATCCGAAACTAACTATACTTAGAAACTACATTGTCAATTGTGACTGCCAACATTCTATCTGTTCAAATAAATGTGATTTTATTTATATTATTTTTTTCAGATGCAAGCAATGGGTGAAATAGCTGGGCACATGCACCAATTGAAAATATTCACATGTTTAAACATAACATATTTGTAGCAAACATTGCATTTGAACCCAACTATAACGAACTGTTATTTCATCAGTGGACTTAATTTAAACTTCCACAATTATGTGTATGTTAATTAGGTTTGGGGAAGAAAGGTTCTCGAGTGGCAGCCTCGTGCCGGTAGGCGAAGTGTAGGGCGTCCCCCCACAAGATGGAGTGACGACCTGGTAAGACATGCAGGAAGTCGATGGATGCAGGTGGCTCAGGACCGTGCTTTGTGGCATTCCTTGGGGGAGGCCTATGTTCAGCAGTGGACTTGTGAAGGGCTGTAATGATGATGAATTAGGTTTCATTTACATATATAGCAAAAGATAATATCCCTCTAAGTCACATTTTGGCAAGATTTAGATTATATAACTAAATCATTATTTTATTCATCTAAAAACATTAGCTATAATGAGCACTTATTTTGAAAGCGACAACTAGTAAACGATCTCTGCGAGTAGTATGTACATAGGTACCTCTGTAAAGAAGCCTAGCAATTTGTACAAAGTATTTGTTACACTTAAAAGCAATTTAATCCAGTCAGTGTTAAAAATCCTATAATTTTTACCCTTAAAAAAACTAACGTTGAAAACAAGCATCCAGTCGCAGACCATTTATTTTACAGCATAGCAATACTTGTTCAGTGCGGGAACGAACTTCGTTCAACGAAGCCTCGGTCCTGCAGCGCCGCAGCCAAACGCTTCGCCATTGCGCTACGGAGTCGTCATTTATTTTTTACTTAATTAATTGCTTTTATAATAGTTTGTTTCTATACATTTTTTTGTACCTAATAATTGTAGAGATATAGTTACAGCTTGCTGTGTGTAAAATACACTGATTTCTTATTAATATCTGAAATATTATCCTCATCGGCATTTTTACTCAATCCCCATGTTAAAAAATTTATTTCTCATAAATAATTTAGTATAGAGATCTAACTTTATTATGTAAAAATATCGATAAACAATATATCGATAAAGTTATTCGAGTATATACATTTACCCCACTGTTGTAATTCGTCAATGTTGTCAGCACTGTTTGTCAAAACTAAATATCATATCTTGATGTTGGTAGGGTAGCTTGGCGTACTTTTATACATTTACTATTACTATGGAAGTCCCGCCTCTTAAACGTAGTGATTTTAAACCTAATAAGATTAAATATTCCGGCGCATCTATAAAATACCAGGTGTATCGAAAGTGAGCGAGAGGTTGTATCATTCTAATATTAAATTTAAACTAAGAACGTAAAGTCTGTTGTTCTCGCTTTTGTTTTTTTGACTTTTGACAAGACTATTCCAGGCTCAACGCCTCTTCCTATATTCAATTATAAAATATTATAAAATATGTCTGTTATATTAAAATAAATATACAAAGTATTACAAAGTGCCAACAAACTGGTTTTATTATAATTCATTATTTTACAACAAGAAATATTCAACTCTAGCGAAGTATCATATGGATGGTGGCAAGGTGTAATTGAGGGTATATCGAGTACCCCCCCCCCCACTCGTTTATGCAGTATAAAGTTGATTGTATTTAATTGAGTAATTCTACGAGTGAAGTCACACGAGTGCTAAGATTCTAGATACGACTGTGTGGTGGTTCTGATTGTGGTAGCAATTTTTCTGGTGCAGGCAAGGAAGATAGTCAAGTTGCGGGAGCTACCGAGAGCTTTTTTAAAACTAAATACAAAAGAAGACTTAAAACTAAATAAAAACTACGTGTTCACAGAGATAGATGTGAATTTATTCTGACCATTGTCTTTTACAATCCTTAATCCTATGCTTACAGTCTACTTAAATTACTACATACTCAGCGTTTATGTATTTATGCTGATGGATGCTTTATCTGTATTATGGGTGGTGCTGGTGTAACCATAACGCCTCCCTCCTCAACTGCAAAGCTATCGGCAAGATTTGGATTCCGATAATTTTGCATACAATGTAAGAGCTTAGACTTATTTTTCCAAATTACAACAATAAGACTAATTAAGACTAATATAAGATAGAGTAGTACAGCAGCTAAACTAACACTTTTCTTATTCACAAAGCTTTCACTTTCACTTTCCACTATTTCACTTTTCAGTTTGTACGAGAGATATTTAAGTTCATCCAAATTAACGCGATTTAAATTCACTGTTTTCTCCGCATTTGTAGGCTGCTCTACCAATTTGGGTAGAGTTAAAATAGGTGTCACCTTATATTGCAGTTTTCATGAATACTGTCGTTTCCGGTATAATTTAATATTGCCTAATTTTATCTCACAGTTTTCATCGATTTCCAAGAGGTAAGTGCCCTTTACAGCATTTCTTTGAGTGTCATCGCCACACGGTTTTGTAAGCACTATTTCATTTTGTGTAAATAGGATCCAGTTAATAGGACCAATAGACTGTATCTTAACACTTTCCAGCTCTACTATTGATATTTCACAAAGGCTTAGATTTGATGCGAAGTTCATAAATACTTCTATGCATGTGTTTTCAGGATACTGCACGATATCAATTTCCTCACACAGGAACTGGTTTGCTGCTATCTGGGCATGGCATGTATCATGGGCCATTTAAAGGTAAGTACGTGTGATCTTTCACCATGAGGTAAGGATATTTGGGAAAAATAACAGTTGTTCTATTATAGTGTATGGGATCAAACATAGGTAAAGCATATATTTTAAAATAAGTGTATGTAATATATTCAGTCAGAGGGATTTCCATAATGAACGTTATTTGGTTTTCTTTTACATAGGCCTTAACAGACATAGATCTTTCTAAATTAACTAAATTGTTTTCAGTAATAGAAAACAATAAACTGTTTGTTTGAGATATAGATTCTAATATTACTAGTAATTCGGCGGAATTAACAATGGGTTGATGTAGAACGTGAAGTGTAGTAAATGCTAATTTCGTTTCTATTTCGCTTAATATTAAGTATATAGTTCTAAGATTATTGACAAACATTTTAAACATACTTAAAACATATGTGGAGTATATGCTGTTATCGTCTTTAGTAATTATATATTTTACAATTCTTTCTATAAGTTTCATTCGTTCGTTTACAATTTTCATATTTTCCTGTAGAGATCCAGTACTATTTATAAGAGAGTCAAGCATCTCCGAGATTATTGTTATTTTCTTATTAGTGTGCGTTTGCTGGGTCTTGAATTGAGATATGAGATTGTCCTATTTTACTGCATCATGTGGTCTAAGTTTCCTGTAAGCGCTTTGATAACAGAATCTAATGGACTAATAAGATCGCGCTTGAAACGTATCGAAGGTATGAGTTGTTTAAACTTTTCTACAGCAAAGTTACTTAAATAATTTACTTGTGTGTTCACATTTTGCAATTCATTTACGTATTTTGTATAATTGTAGTGGTATAGCCATTCTCACATTTTTACCAATGCAGAAGATATGCGCACTCCATCACAGAATCGGGTATAATTTAATATTCCTTCGCCATAAAACATGTTAGCAGGTAATTTTGCTCTAACTTCAGAACGAGGTGGAAGTATTACAACATATTTCAAGCTATCGTGTATTATAGGTATTCTAGAAGAATTTGTGGTAAGTACTTGTTTCTTTAAATCTATTACAGCTTCCAACTGCTTTAATAAATCATTCCCAATTAACCCATCATAACGTGAATCGACATTATAAAGATAAAATTTATGTTCGTCATTACTTTGAAACATAGAAAGTAGTGGAATTTTAATTACCTGATTGTGTTTGTTAGATGCATGAGTGCTTATAACTTTAAAGGGTTCAGTTGTTATATAATTACGGTAGTATTGATGTGCTTTATCGGGGCTTATAAAAGAACTTAAAAAGAAAAACTTGAAAAAACTTTAAAGAATTTAGGTATATATATGTATGGTAGTTTTAGATTTATGTCGCAATTCAATTTTGTTTTTTCAAAAGGTTTTCGGAGGCTTTTACTTAAAATTTTCAGACAGACATGTCATTATCCTCTGAATCATTGTTTTCGTCGGCCTCTATTATAGAATTTTCTTGTATGAATTCATCTTCATAATAACTGTCGTATGTTTCCTCATACATGTTATTTTGAGGAAATTCGTAGAGATAGTATGATGGACAAATTTCTAATTCGTTTAGTCGGAAACCTGGTTGAAAAGGCTTTGGAGGGTTAGTTTTCATAGAAACATCAGTATCATTAGAAACCGGCTTGTTATGTACATTATTATTATTAGGATAATTAAAACGCTGAGAATTACCAAACTGTTGTGGTAACATTGGTTGCATGGGGCTATAGTCCAGGGATCTAAATCCAAAGTTTGATCGGTATCCAAAACTAGGTGGGTGATATTGCTTAGGGAAACTCATTTGCTGTCGAGGCTTATTTTGTGGTAACGGAATCCTTATTTGTCTACTATTGGGAATGCCAAACTTAAATTGAGGTGGTGTTCCGGAATTCTGCCTAGGGGGTTGGTTTGGTGCTAACATTGGTCTAAAACCTGTAGGCTGTGTTGGCATTGCGAACTTAAACGATGGTTGTTGCACTAGTATACTACTAGACTGTGGCTTAAACATATGGATAGACTGTAACATTTTACTACGCATCTGATATTGGTCATAGAAGTTTACTTCTTCTAGAACTATACTTATTGCTTCTTCTAGTGTACTGGGAGTTTTCAACCTAACAATGCGCACCATATTTTCGGATAAATTATATAAGAAAACCTGCAGTGCGGTGCTATTATAAATAATAGTTTTACTACACTACTTAGTTTTTTAACAGTGGTAGAGCCAAGCGGCAGCTTTTGCTGTTGCACGGATGGGCCGGCTCGAACCAGCGTGAAGTAGAAGTTTACCTATGCGTTTCGCTTGGTGAGTGCAGGTGGCCGGAGGCTCTTTTTACTGGAAATGAGGCATTCCATCTTAGTCGTCACGGGTGACAACGCATCTGCATTTTGATTTGTAATAGAGGACAGATGTAGATGTCTATGGGCCGCAGCAACTACTTACCATCAGGTGGACTGTGTGCTCGTTTATCACCCTTATCCTAAAAAAAAACTTATTTTTAAGTTTTTATCACCAATTTGATTAACCTTCGATAATAACACTAATTTAACGGATTGTATACAACCACAAAAATCTGCATAATTTTCATTTTGGTGTTTCTTTAAAGTTTCTAATTCTATGGCTAAACATTCCTCGCTACGTGGGTCGCCGAAGTGAGTTAAAAACAATTCCTTGAATTCGGCCCACGTCTCTATATCTTCCCGTTCACTGATAAGCTACGCAGCCTCGCCCGTAAGACGACTAGTAATGATTTGCATTATATATTCATTTTGCACATTGGATGATTTAAAGTTACTTATTATATATTTACATTTACGCAAAAATAAATTTAAATGGTGTTTATTACCGCTAAATGTTGGTACTATTTTAGTTAATTCATTAGGGATAAGTTTAGTTTCCGACATTTTTAATAATTTATTCACTAGTTCTACACAAAAAAAAAAATTATTATAACTCTACCAGTTCCACAAATGTTGTAAGGAGAATTCGAGTATAAGTACTAATCTATTATGTATTAACGTGTCGAGTGATATTTAAATTGACAAACACATATAGACACAAGAACTTAATATAATAATAATAATAATTTATTTAATTTATTTATTATTTATTTATTGGCGTAGGGAAGTGACGACCCCATCGCCCGCTGACGTAACGGTTATGTGACAAAACTGCTACGTCAGCGCAGTCAGTCAGCACCTTGCCAAGAGGTGTTAGCGCCGTGCCTCGGCAAAATTGAAGGTGCAAAGGCCCGCTTGTGCACATGGCCTCACCATGAAACGGTGCCGGGTTTGGGCGTCTCCCGTTAACTGACGCCCAATAAATGGATGATGGAACAAAGAAGATTGCGCAAAGGGCCGCTACCTGGAGGTCGCCAGGGCGCGTCTGGAGCTGGCGCTGGACGCGACAGCATGCGAACCGCCAGCCGAGTGCGAGGAGCTGCACGACCACCCAGCAGCCCCTCGCATCCATCATCCCCACCAGCTGGCTTGGTGTTGGCAGGGCCTTCGCGGGCCCAGCAATCGGCACCCGCCACTGGTGGAGTACGCCGCATGCGTTGGTCAATGAAAATGAATAGCAACGCATTGCGGGCGTATTTTGGGGCGAAAGGGGGAGAAATTGGAGGTTTTGCGTATCGGGCTAGGATGCATCGACTTTTTGCTGAGCTGGAGCCATCTATAACCGTCACCGAGCAAAACCTGGCAGACCGAGTTCGGTACATCATGCGTTCAAAAATATTTGATGACGCCGAACTCGAACGGCTACGACGTGAGGCTATTCCTTTGTCGAATGAAAATACTACGACAGGAGATGCGGCTCTACGAGTTGCAGAGCAACCGGCACATGTAGATGCCGCCGTAGATCTCCTTGTGGTTGACTCAGGCGACGATGGAATAGTCGCCCAGGAACAAGAGCAAATGAGGAGCATATTGGAAGAGGCGATTAGGGAAACGCGCAGAACGCCTCTCGAGAATCGACCGCGACTTCCCCGTATACCCCTAAGCAAGCGGAACCGGGCTGTCGTAAGGGCTCTCAACCCAATGCTGGTGACCTATTTGGAAGCCAGCCGGGACCTTTGCGATACGGACTCAATTCTTTTTGGCGCCGCACTGGCAGTTTGCCGTATTATTGGCGCCAAACTACCCACGGCTGGACGCGCTACTAGACAAAGTAGCGCCATCCCAGCCTGGAGAAGAAGGATTGAGGACC
Source organism: Parnassius glacialis (assembly GCA_033319125.1). Taxonomy (NCBI): domain Eukaryota; kingdom Metazoa; phylum Arthropoda; class Insecta; order Lepidoptera; family Papilionidae; genus Parnassius; species Parnassius glacialis. Next base: position 50,558,675 of record JAVANC010000005.1, read on the forward strand.
GTATCGCAAAGGCAAGGGCCCTCATCGGCAGGCTGATAAGCTTCAGGTCGGGCAATAATAGGCCGAGAATTGTGCGCACCGTCAGGATGGCGTTTGCTGGGACAAACATCAGTTTGTCCCAGCCGGATATAACGCAAAAACTGACGGAGCGCATAGACGACCTGAAGCAGAGAGTCGCTGCTTGGGGGAAGCGGATTCGGCGATATACCGAGAGGTCGACACGGTTCAACCAGAATCGTCTCTTCCAGAGTGATCAGAAGAGGCTCTATGAATCATTGGAGCGACCAATGGTACGTGGAACGGGCCCAGCACCGAATCAGGCCGACACTATCGCATTCTGGCGCGGCCTGTGGTCAGAGCCCGTAAACCACAGCGAGGGCCCTTGGACGGAAGTTGTGGCGAGTCAGTGTGCGAATGTTACGCCCATGGACCCCGTCATCATAACGCCGGATGACGTAGCTGAGGCGGTCCGTAGGGCCCCGAACTGGAAAAGCCCGGGACTCGACGGACTGCATCACTACTGGCTGAAGGGGTTCGTGGTGTGTCACGCTGTACTCGCCCGACAGTTCCAAGAGGCTCTCGACCAAAAGTCGCTCCCGAGCCTCTTCACTACTGGGATCACTCATTTGGTTCCTAAAGACCGGGATTCCACAGACCCGAGCAAATACCGCCCCATAACGTGTCTACCAACCATATACAAGACACTTACATCCATTTTGAGCGTGAGAATCACTCGTCACCTGAACTCAAATCAGGTGATGTCGCGCGCTCAAAATGGATGTCGGGGCGGTGGTCGTGGAACCAAGGAACCACTCCTCATTGACGCGGTCATTGGCAAAGTGGTTAAACGCAACCGTCGGAACCTCTCCGCCGCCTGGATAGACTATAAAAAGGCATTCGACTCGGTGCCTCATACATGGCTTAGGAGGGTCCTCGAGCTGTACAGGGTTGACTGTACAGTTCGAGACTTCCTCGGGCAGTGTATGGGGCAGTGGAGTACGATCCTTTGTCATCTAGGCGAGCGGATGACGGCTGCGGAGAACCACATAAGGATAAGAAGGGGTATCTTCCAGGGCGACTGTTTGAGTCCAATATGGTTCTGCCTCTCTCTGAACCCTCTTAGTACATTACTGGAGGGTTCCGGGAGGGGATTTCAGCTTCGGAGAGGAGGTACAAAAGTGACCCACCTTTTCTATATGGATGATCTCAAGTTATTCGCCTCCAGTCGCTCTCATCTTATGGAATTGCTAAACATCACTTGTGATTTTAGCAATTCTATTAGAATGGAGCTGGGGACGGATAAGTGTGCGGTCCTCCATGTTGAAAGAGGAAGGGTTGCTAACTCGGAGGGCATAGACTTATCTATGCCCATCAACATAAGGACCCTTTCCGGGGCTGAAACATACCGATACCTGGGTATGTCACAGAACATCGGTGTAGATGAGGCGGGTATGAAACAGTCAGTTTGCGATGTGTTTTATGCACGCTTGACCAAAGTGCTTAACAGCCTTTTGTCCGGTGTGAATAAAACGCACGCATATAACGGTTGGGTCATGCCTGTTCTCATGTATACCTTTGGCATACTCAGGTGGACTCAGACCGAACTAAACGCTCTGGACAGAAAAGTCCGCACTATAATGACGTCCCACAGGATGCATCATCCGAGATCGTCAGTAATGAGGCTGTACTTGCCGCGGAAGCATGGTGGACGCGGCTTTTTAAGCGCGCTTACCATGCATAATCGCGAAGTGTGCAGCCTCCGTAATTACTTTCTGACGAGAGCGGATGATCCATACTATAGGGACGTTATTTGTTGTGATAAAGGACTTACCCCTCTATCCTTAGCCAACGAGCAATGGCAAGACCCGGCAGTACAGAGCATTTCCGACCGGGAGACCGTATGGAAGGAGAAAGAGCTCCACGGGAGGTTCTACAAGGCTCTACATGAGCCTTTCGTAGACACAGTCGCCTCCCTCCACTGGCTACGTTTCGGTGACCTCTTTGGGGAAACCGAGGGTTTTGTCTGTGCGATACAGGATCAGGTTATTAAGACCAACAATTATCGGAGATACATCCTAAAGGATGGCACCGTTGACGTCTGTCGAGCTTGTCGCCATCCCGGTGAGTCACTTAGGCATGTCATCTCCGGTTGTTCGGCGCTTTCTAACTCTGAGTATTTGCACAGGCACAACTTAGTAGCCAGGATTTTACACCAGGAGCTCGCTCTGAAATACGGTCTCGTGGATCGGAAATTGCCGTATTATAAGTACTTGCCGGAGGCCGTGCTCGAAAATGACCGCGCCAGGCTCTACTGGGACCGGGCCATCATCACAGACAGGACTATTCTTGCGAATAAGCCTGATATTGTGCTGATGGACCGGGCACAGTCAAGGATATTTTTGGTCGACATTACCATTCCTTATGACGAGAACCTCGTGAAAGCCGAAACAGATAAACTGACTAAATATCTGGACCTGGCTCACGAGGTGACCGACATGTGGGGTGGATTGCCGGCCGAAATTATACCTGTAGTCGTCTCTGCGAACGGGTTAATCCCAGTCAGCCTCTCGGGTCATCTGAGGCGACTGGGACTCCGTGACGGACCGCTCCAAGCTCAAATGCAGAAGGCGGTGCTTGCTCCTCGATACCGCCCGCATCGTCCGCCGGTTTCTTTCCCTCTCCCCCTAACCCTCGGCCGTTTGGTCTCCCCTGCCGAGGGCTTCCATCTGGTTGGGTTTTTATTTATTTATGTATTTTTTATGTATTATTTTATTTTGTTGATATTTATGTATGTTTATCATTTTCATTTACAATTATATATTTATACAGCCCAACCAGATGAGAAAACTATATAATTTATTTGATACAGACAACACAGATCCATTATAAAATTAATTTTATTTTTTTATTACACTATACCTTAAATTTTAATTATAATTATTGGTTAATCAATGAATTATTACATTTTATTATTAAGATTTTAATAAATTTGACCACCTACTAAAAATTTCACTACATGCATAAATATTGCAAATAATTTTGATGAGATTATTCTGCGACCCAAAAACAAAACTTCTAAATCGCGCGATACGGTGACGGATCAACGCATCCAAACCAACGACACGGGCCTCTGCGAACATCTGGGACGCGCTACAGTATCGTGGCTGACGGAACAACACGCGGAACGAATCATTATACTGCACCTTCAGTCTGCGATATTCCTCTTTAGTGTAATTCGTCCACAGCTGAGGAGTGTAAAGTGGCTGACAGTAAGCTGAAAACAACGCCAGCTTTGAGGTATAAGAACACTTTTGAAAGCGTCTAGCTATCATGTTGGCACGCACTGACAAGGAACGTCGCTCGCGGTCCATATCGGAACCATCACACAGATCCTGAGTAACAATATGACCCAGGTATTTAAACGTCGTTACCCACTCTAATTGTGAATTACACAAATACAATGGGGGGATATGAGGTTGAACCCTACCACTCTTAAAAAGCAAACAAACAGACTTGTTGGTGTTGTACAATAGGTTATGATCCATCGCATATTTCTCACATATCTGGAGTAGTGCACGTAGCGCACCTATCGAGGGACTCAGCAGCACCATATCATCAGCATAACTCAAGTTATTAAAGCATTCAGAACCAATGTGGCAACCCAGTCTGGTGCTTCTAAGCTCCTCAATCAGCTGATTAACATACAGATTAAACAGCATAGGCGATGTTAGCCCTCCCTGCCTCACGCCGCATTGTAGGAGAAATTCCTCAGAGTATGTATCACGCCACTTTACTACATTAATTTGCCTACTATACCATGCGATCAATATGTTAATACATAATGACGGCACTCCCGTATCACGTAACTTCCTCCAAAGTATATCATAACTGACTCTGTCAAAAGCCCTACTTAAGTCCAAGAAACATGCATAAATATTTGTTTTCCGCTTATTATAATAACTAACGGTTTGCTTTAAAGTAAAAATCGCCGCATCCGTAGAACTATCTTTTTTAAATCCAAATTGAGCATCGCTAATTTGTATATATTTGGAAATAACGCCTAATAATATGGTGTCAAACAGTTTAGCACAAGTTGTAGCTACGGATATCGGTCTATAATTACCACTGTCGGTCAAACTACTCGATTTACATTTAAAAACAGGACTTATTACCGTTTTTAGCATTTCTACCGGTAAATAAGCATGCTTTATACAAGCATTGAAAAATACAGATAGGAACGCAATTACCCATGGTCCTCCAAATCGAAGATGTTCCACGCTTATATTGTCATATCCTATCGCCTTTCCTAGTTTCATCTGGCGCAGAGCATTAAAGATCATCTCTTCAGATACATGAATGTCCTTGCCATCTGCTACAAGATATTGATTACGAGAAGTACAATGTCCTGCACTTAACGCAAGAAATTTGTCCCTAAACAAATTTGCAATCGCCAGTGTGTCCGTCAGGCCATACACACACTCCGTAATCTTAGACCCGCTCTTAAGTAAATTTCCCGTATATTTCCAAAATTGACTAAAGTTTCTACTTAAACAAGATGCCGAAATCTTATCTAAGATTATTTGATCAGCGGAATTGTGGCAAAATCTTAACCTACTTTTAAAAATAGTTCGCGTTCTTTTCATTTGATCGAACAGCGGACCAGAAGAAGGCGCCCCAGCCGTTAACCACCCAGCTCGAGCTTGGCGTGCCTTCATGTGTGCCTCGCGTACATACTCATTCCACCCCGGAACAGGCGGCTTTACTACTACTAATACTTAATATAATATATTCTATAACTTTATTGAGTAATATGGGACTTAATATTATGTACGTCTTACAATTAAATTAATATTATTTAAATTTTTATTTAAGTAATAGTTATTTATTGCACTTAATACTTTATAAAATTTACGTAAGATTAGTATCTGAAACCCAAATACCAGTCAAAATGGAAAATGTCTAATTCCAAGTTTACTAAGGGATATGAAGGAGGTGAAGAGTTGTACTCACCAGCCCACAGTGCCCATCATCAGTTTCACGGCTCCTTATTCTCGACGAATTTGTTTTGTTTCGCTAGATCACCACGCTGTATGGATCGTCCGCCGATGCGTGAAAATGAGTAAAATTGTATACGCGATATTCACGAACGGTGGCACAGCTTTTCCGGTGATCCTACCGGCTGCGCCAGTCAATTTGCGGGAGCTGCTGAGAGCTTTTTTAAAACTAAATACAAACTAAGACTAAAAACTAATAAAAAATAAGTGTTCACAGAGATAGATGTGAATTTATTCTGTCCATTGTCTTTTACAATCCTTAATCCTATGCTTACAGTCTACTTAAATTACTACATACTCAGCGTTTTTGTATTTATGCTGATGGATGCTTTATCTGTATTATAGGTGGTGCTGGTGTAACCATAACGAGATGGTGTAGCTGAGAGGCTAGTCTGTGTTACACTGAGATGTGTAGTGTTGCTGTTGATTTGCATACTTTGGTGTTATCATGTAATAACGTCCCTCATGTTACACCACATTGTAATCGTATGTTGTTTTTTTATAGTGATATAGTGACAAACGAGCACACAGACCACCTGATGGTAAGTGGTTGGTGTGGCCCATAGACATCTACATCTATCCTCGTTCGGAAATCAAAATGCAGATGCGTTGTCACCCGTGAGGACTAAGATGGAATGCCTCTTTTCCAGTAAAATGGGTCTGCGGTTCTCTACACTCACCATACGAAACAGCAGTGTTAAGCTGCTATTTTACGCTGGTATTCTGTGAGAGCGGGTCTTTCCCCGGTCGAGCTGACTCATTCGTGCTACAACTATACTACTAATATAGCTGCAGTATGGCTCTACCACTAAACGTTCGAACTTTAATTACATTATTTTTAAATACATCATAAGATTTCATGATGTATTTGCGAGATATATATATTGTGTTATAAGTGCATCTTAATTTACAATAAACTGTTTCGTTTTACGTACATCAATCTTCGTTTGCAAATTAAAATGCAGATGCATTGTCAGCCGTGGGGACTAACATAGAATGCCTCTTTTCCAGTAAAATGGGTCTCCGGCATTTTTTTATAAAACTAAAGTGACAAAAGAATTCATAGTCCATCTGATAGTAAGAGGCTTTTGGAGTTAATGGACACCGGCAGCCATATTGAAACAAGAAAGTTTATCTCTGAGGACTAAGATGGAATGCCCCATGTCTAGTAAAAAGAGTCTCCGGTCCTCTACACTCACCATACTACTATTTCACGCTAGTATTATGTGAGAGTGTGTTCCCACCCGCGTCGAGCCGACCTATTCATGCTACAACCACTGCTACTCGTAGTTGCAGCGTGGCTACACGAATGAACTTAACTACAGAGCTAAACTACATGAATTGAACAAATATAGATGTTATTATAATATTATTTAATTTAAAACTGTACGTGCACTGTAAAAAAAAATTTAAATAAACTTATATTAAATTATGCGTGGGACACGCACTTGACCATTTTCTAAACCAGCTATGATATGATTTTGAATGATTTCTCTTGGTGTGTGCGCAGGTTTCGAAACAATGGTAATCTTAAAAGGTTATTTATCTGTATTTTTAGAAGGTCTTTTACACGCGTCTGGAGTTCGTGAACCATGTAAGGATGAAATGAGATCGTGCTTCGAGACGTTCTAAGGTTCAATGACAGCTAAAGTAGAGCTTTAATTTCATGAATTTTCATTAAAATTACATGTGGGGATTAAATATCAATCATTAATTTATTCATCATAGTACACATCGAGGACCACTGCTGAACATAGACCTCTCCCATAGATTTAGCGAAAAGGGGAATATTTGTTAAAGTTTTTATTTTTATTTTCTGTCGTTATCATTATCACAAAGATGCTGCTGCCCATCTAATAATATATTTATTATCAAATGGGTTATTTCTATTTTATAAAAATATTTTTAAAGTGTTTTCATGCACCAATTTCAGATGCATGTAGTATACTGAGTACACAAGTACAATCTATGAAATACAGAAATATTGTCTCTACGCTTCAGGCTTCAGTCTTGAACGAGTTTTCAGAGTGTTCGCACGTACACCGTGTACTCGTGTGTGCGCGTAAATAACGACGGTGTTTCGCGGAATACTAAAATATATTAAAATAATCGTTATATTCTTTTATCGTTTTTCATTATGTGAATTCACGAGCATGTACAGTGAATCTGAAACTTCGGAAACTTTAAGTTTCAGGTAAGTTATTGTTTTTTTTAAAAAAAAATACTTTTTTTGACTAACGCAATTTTAAAAATTTTATATTGGTATTTGAAAACTACAGACAGGTTTTTATATTATGCTTGTTGTTGGGTTTGTAATATGGAACAGTATTTCCAGAAAATACGACGATTACGAAGATACTTATAATAATTAGATTAGGAAACTTTGTGAAAAATTAACATAAGCATTATTAAAAAAAAACTTTAAAAAAGTTGATAAACACTTTTAAATAAATAATTCTTCAATGTTTGCTACATGTTTTTATGTTTAGTTTTTGTAAAATTCACATGAAAATTTCGTTTATGAGAGACAAAAAGTGAAAGAAAATTCATAAATTTAAGTAGAATATATTCGTCATCATTAATTCAAAACAGCCCATCAACAGTGCACTGCTAAACATAAGCGCAGCTTCCCTGCACCGCTACAGCCTCCTCGATAGATTACCTCATAGGGGGGATATTTGCCATAGTTGCCATGCTTTCCTGCCAAAGTCAAGAGTTTCTTATTATTTTGAGTTGTTATTAAAAAGATGTTGCTGCCCATCTCGTGTGTCATTTACTTTCGTTGTCTTTTTCAATATATGATATAGCGTAGTGGATTTTCTAACGACGCCATTGCACATGCACAACGTAAGAGATTATTTTTAATATATTAAGAAGTAGTAGTAGATTATTTCCTTTAAATATTATTAATTTGTGTATTTATTTTATTTATTTATTTACTCATTATTGTACACGAAATTACAAAATAACGAGTGCTTACAGTTAAATCTAAAGTAAAATATGTACAAGAATCGGTCTTATCACTCTGAAAGTGATCTCTTCCAGACAACCTTAGCATAGAGAACTGATGCAAACAATAGTTAAAAATAGAGGGGGGCGTACAAAATAAAAACATGAAAATACATATAAATAAAGATAAGTGAAGATTATGTATGATATCATATATCATTAAATGAAAAGAGTACGAACGAAGTGTACTTGAGTTAATTTAATTAAATAAAAACAAATAATATATAATTAATTGATTTTAATAATAACATTATTATGTTAAAATTTTAACAGGTTTTACAATTTAAATTAATAAATATAAAATTTAAATTAATTAATAAAATAATAAAATAAATGTTTTGCATATAAGTATAGTTTTGTAATGACTTTTTTTTCTGTATATTTCCAAGCATCCCGTCTTAGTCCTCAGGGATGACAACGCATCTGCATTTTGATTCTTAATTGATGATAAATTTAGTGTCTATGGGCTATATCACCAACTTACTATCAAGTGAACTGTGTGCTCGTTTGTCACTTTTTTTTTATAAAAACATATATTTTAATAAAAAAATACAATCACTATTTAACATTATCATCCCGGTTAAAAATTGAAAGTAAGCCTTAAATATTTGTGGAGTAGGAGTGGTTCACAGTCCTTTCTGAACCACCTTGTTGTCTTTACTATTGTAGGCAATGACATGAAATATATTTATTTCTGCATTTTGATTTTTAATCGAAAATAAATGTAGATATCTATGGACTCACCATCACGTGGACTGTTTGATCGTTTGTCCCTTATTCTATATAAAAAAAAAAACTTAAGGGGATAATCAGTCGCGTCTGCGACAAATGGACCAAAGACGCAGTGAAACAAAGTCGCAACTATGATGTATGACGTATGTGAGAGCCATCGAACTCATCGACCTTATTAAAGGGAAGTTGATGACCAGTCACACGAGATGTGTCGCCCCACATACACGGAAGTAAGACGGCTTACTGAACGCAGTTGTGATTTCCCATGAGACCATTTACAATATTCTCTCTTACAGAACTTTCAATGTTGCTACACTCAGATTATAAAACAAAAAATAATCTGAGTTGCCACATATCGTTTACAAATACTTATTTATTTTTTATGCATATATATATATATATAAAGTTTAAGTGTATGTGTAATATTGAAATAACTGCCTTCCATTAAGCTTAAGGGGTTATTTATATGCCATAAAGACATGAGTATAACCATTTTAGGGTTCCGTACCCAAAGGATAACCAAAGGGACCCCATTACTAAGCTTCCGCTGTCCGTCCGTCTGTCTGTCAGCGGGCTGTATCTCATGATCCGTAATAGGTAGATAGGTGAAATTTTCACGAATGTGCATTTCTGTTGCCGCTATAACAACAAATAATAGAATTAAAAATTAAAGGGAGCTTCCCTAGTAGAACTGTTTTTTTTTTTTTGGCTTTTTTGCTCGATCTAAATAATGGCAACAAGTAGACGCTTGAAATGATCACACAGTGTTTGGATTGCTATGTATTCGCTAAAAAAGTTATTAAAAAATTATGATAAAGTAAAATTATGTATATTTATTATTATACAGTATTTACGATGGTACGGAACCCTTCTTGCGCGAGTCCCACTCGCACTTGACCAGTTTTATTAAATTTTTATCTAACTCTAATCTAATATCTAACCGATTGTAATGAAATATCATTAACAGATATAGAACAGTGCTAGTATTTGATCAAAACATTGGCTTTAAACTTCGGAGAATAAATAATTTTTAACATAATTTTTTAATTTAAATAAAACTAATTTTACGGATTTTATCGCGTATATTAACTTTTTTTACATTCCCGACGTTTCAAGCACTTTACAGCACCCATGGTCACGGGGTGGACTGAGGTGTATGACGTCCCAATGTCATAGTTAACCACGGCTACCTCCAGATTAAAAATTATTAATTTTGTTCCGATCTACGCAGTATGAACTTACAGTATCATGAAGTCTTGCAGTTGTATGCTTGGGTTGGGATTTAATTTTATTAATTATGGGATCCCAAGCAGATGGTAGCACCCAGCCATCTTCTCTATTGAAATTAGGATGTTTCTTGATTTCATGTGGGTGGATGTGCTTGAAACGTCGGGAATGTAAAATAAGTTAATATACGCGATAAAATCCGTAAAATTAGTTTTATTTAAATGTGTAGTGTTCGTGTAAATATAAGAAATCATTATAATTTTTAAATATCTTTTACCTCAACATAATATCATACCATTGATCTATTGTTAACCTTATCATGTTATCATGATATCATTTTATATTAAAACTAGCTGGCCAGGCAGACGTTGTTCTACCCTTTCCAAAGACCCTTCCTATGAAAAATCCTTAAATTCGCATTAAAAAAATATTGAAGGTCACTTATCGGGATAAAAAGTATCCTATCTCTAAAGTTGGACCCAACTGAACATAGTGAGCAAAATTTCATTGAAATCAGTTCAATAATTTAGAAGTTCATCGCGGACAAACAATATAACAGCAAATTTTTATACATAAAGATTATTCTATATTAAAATTAAAGTATTATTATTATAAGTAGGTAAAATATTAGTCTGAACACATCCTACTACTGCATATAGGCCATCTGTCATATTTCTTCGAATTTCACATGCTGTCAATTTTTTTATTCCTCAGACATGCAGGTTTCCTCACAATGTTTTCCTTTACCGCACAAGCAATTAACAATTTCATTGGTGCTGGCGGGATTCGAACCCAGTTTGCTCGCATATTGTATATTTTACGGCAAGCGCTTAACCTCTGAGCTACCACGGCTTTTGTCTCTAATCGATATCTGCTAGTACAATTTCCATTTATTTATGGAATAATCTATGGAATTAATGAAAGAAAACAATTAATATTGGTTTACGGGACTTAGTCATTCAATCAACATAATGTAGGTCTCTCTATTCTCCACTATCTGAAATTAGCTGATTACCGACAAAATATTTTATTATGCAGTCGATGGAAATTAAATGAAATATAATGACGTAATTAAAATTTTGTTTGATTGATTCGACGTTCGTTATGTAGCTGTCATGTCCAAACGTAAGAGGCGACAGAGGGAAAAAAAACAAGATATGGGCGGCAACGTTTTCCTGACAACAACACAAAACTATTAAAAAACTGCGGTTGCGGGCCTGCCAAGAGTGCTAAGTATAGTAAATATCCCCCGTATGGGGCAATGTAGGGGGAGGACTCTGTTTGGCAGTGAGTTTTTGATAATTATGAATTAGTGAAAATTTTCCAAAAATATTCCAAAAATTCATGGTCATCTAGAAAGAATGAACGAGGAAAGAGTGACAAAGCAAATTTATGTTGCAGAAGTGAACGGCAGAGTCGGGAAGCGGCGCCCTAGAGCAGGGGTCGGCAACCGTCAGCGACTCAAAAGTCGTAAGAGTCAAAAATTACAATTTACAAAATTTCAGTTTTTAACCCACAATTTTTTTCTTGCTTGATTAAAAAAACTAGTCTATTAAATCATAAGAAAATATATATTTATTCATATATAAATAGTGTTTTTCACAATAAATTAAAATCTAATTTCTATTATAACCTAATTATTAGATTATATATATGGTATTGTTAGATAATCATTGTACATTATAAGTCTTTGTAGTGTTATGCTACTTACATATCATTTTACACTATTTTTCCATTCTGTTTTTGATTTTCTTTTTGCATCACCTTTATTTCCATAGGATCCTGTAACGTTTTTACACAATAACAAATCATTTTCACTTCGTATTTTCACGCTAACAGCACTTTTTACATCGGTGTCAATGGAGTCTTACCTTTTTTGATCTTTTATTTAGTTCTCCGTAACTCTGCAATTTCGGGTATCGTGCGCGCTGTTGCGCTATTTTTTTCCTATATAAATAATGTCTCATTTCTTACATAAAACTTGCCGTTTCTTAATAACAAGCCTAAAACCAAAAATTTACATATTTGACCATCGTCATTTATTTGGTTGTCATGGCAATTTTTATTCAAATTCATTACCGGTCTGATGTTTTATTTCAATATTTCCACATAAATACTCTTTTGCTCTGGGTCATTTACAAAAAATTTCCTTTTAATTTAAATAATTTCCCGTTCTCTCTAAAAAGGTATAAAAGCCGAACCATCGGTGAATACGGGGAGTCTCGCTTCAGCTTCTAAACTTGAAGCATCACCTAAAGGCCTTATCCCGGGGCCGCACTGCCCCGGGATCCTGCAAGCCTCCATCTACACCTGAAGTCGTCGGCGTAATCTACTTCAAGCGCGGGGCCGCACTGCTCCTGGATCCTGCAAGCATCTATCTACACCTGAAGTCGTCGGCGTAGTCTACTTCAAGCGCGGGGCCGCACTATTCCGGGATCCTACAAGCCTTTATTTTCATCTGGAGTCGTCGCCTGCGCCTCCACCTGCTAGTGCCCGTGCTACCTTTGGGCACTGCGACTGTTTGCTCCAGGCGCTGAGAACATCTACTCCAGACGCTACGTGTGCCGGCTCCGGACGCTGCGTGTGCCTAGACCAGGCGCTGCGTGCCACCGCCGCCAAGAAACTTCAAGCTCAGCGTGTGCCAACTCCTACTCCAAGCGCAGCGTGTGCCGCTTTGACCTTCAGGCTCCGCTACCATATTCTCCTAATCTTTATTTTCTATCTAATTGTAATTTCACGTCGCCCATCACCATCATCACATTTCATTTTTTTATAAAAAATTGTAAATATATTTAAAAAATTTTAAATATATTATTTTCTTGTTCTATTTTTGTTGTTTTGTTGTTCTTAGGTTAGGTTCTTTTTTTTTGTCGCTTCACGACATCTTACAACACTAACTTATACTTCAAGTACAAACAATTGAGCAAACAAATTCAATGGGAGTTTTGGCTTTGTATGGTTATTCAAGTAGAAAATTTTAACTTTACTAAACAATGTAACTTTTACTTAAAAATAAAAAAACCATAACATACATTTAAGCAAACAAAATTCAATGGGAGCGTTGCTTTGCATGGTTTTAGAAAGTTTGGATAAATTTAGCTCATAATTTGTTGTTTTAAGTTTCAAACACGAATCTGAAAATCTGAAATCTGAATTTTCATTTGTTAGTTGGCTTCTTACTTTACTTTTATTTATATTCATGCAAGAGAACGCTTGCTCGCACGAATACGTCGATCCGAAGATAGTCAGCACTCCAAATGCCAACTTCTTCACCTCACTATAGCAGTCTGGAAGACTATTCCGTGCGTCAAATATAAGTGCCTCAACTCGCGGCCTTTCTTTTAAAGCTGTTCATTTTTGTTGCGTTACGTACATACATTTCTAGACTTGCAACTTTTTCAACTTCCATATCAACTCTGTAAACTTGCAACTCCACAGAGCTTTACTTTTTAAATCGATCAATTGCATTTCTAGAGATCCAGTATCAACCCTAAATGGCTCAGTATGGATCGATTTATATTTTTTTTTTTTATAAAATAAATAATATTTGCGTATGAAACTAAACATCCAAAGAGGCGCATGTGGCTCGCGAGCCGCAGGTTGCCGACCCCTGCCCTAGACGAATGTTTATCGACCAAATCGGCGATACATTGAAAATGGGCTTGATTAGGAGTACCCTTAACCGACGAGCGTGTATGCCTCGATATATGGATGTAAAGGAGGCGAGAGAGGTGTGTCAGGATCGCGCCAAATGGAAGTCTCTGCCTACCCCTCTGGGAGACAGGCGAGTGTTTGTGTGTTTGGGTGTGTGTATTCCAAAAATTGTTATTAGCCGGGTTGTGTCCAGTGTCCAAGATATGTATAGCGAAACGGGATCCATCTGTATGTAATATGTCCTAAGCATAACATATCGCACACCCCTACCGATTGTGGGTGGCGTCTTAGCACATAGAGTTATGATAACATCGGATTTCTTTTGGATTAGGGTGAGTGTGTTTGGTAGTGCTTTTAAGTGCAACAAGCATACTCAACTCCATGTCTTAGTGCAATAGCTCTATGATACGTGGATTTTTAGTTATTGGTGTCTTAGTAGCGTGCTACTATGATACGTTGTTGCTATTTAGTTTTTTTTTTATAGAATAGGGTGCAAACGAGCATGTGGCTCACCTGATGGTAAGTGACTACCGCCGCCCATGAACAACTGCAACACCACGGGAATTGCAGATGCGTTGCCGACCTTTTAGAAAGGTGTAATCTCTTTTCTTGAAGGTTCCTAAGTCGTATCGGTCCGGAAAATTCGCTGGTGGTAATTGATTCCAACAGGAAGTCGTGCGAGGAATAAAACTTCTTTTAAATCGCACAGTGGTGGACCGCCAATCATCCAGATGGTATGGATGGTAACGCGAGTTTTGTCGCGATGTGCGATGGTGAAATTGAGCGGCTGGAATTAGTCCGAACAATTCCTCAGAGCACTCCCCGTGATAGATGCGATAAAATACGCAAAGAGATGCAACATCTCTACGCAGTGCCAGTGTATCAAGCCGATCAGAAAGAACTCGGTCGTCAACGATTCGAACCGCTCTGCGCTGGATGCGGTCAAGTGGAAGGAGCTGGCACTGGGGTGCCCCGGCCCAGAGATGAGAACAGTATTCCATGTGGCGCCGAACTTGCGCTTTGTAAAGTTGCAAGCGATGTGCCCGTATGAAATACTGTCTCGCTCTGCTGAGCACGCCAAGCTTTTTAGAGGCCAATTTGGTCTTCCCTTCCAAGTGACCACGAAACTGCACACTATTCGATATGTCGACGCCAAGGATTCCGATACTGGCTGAGGCAGCAAGGGGAGTGCCTTGAAACTGAGGAGATACGATAAAGGGGTTCTTTTTAGCGGTAAACGCGCAAACTTGTGTCTTCTGGGGATTGAACTGGACTAGATTTAGTCGGCCCCAATCCGAGACTTTGTTAAGCAAAGACTCGACTTCAGACACAAGTTTGTCCCGGTACTCGGCGACGTTTTCCCGCGAAATATTAGCACGGCCGGTATATAAGGCATCACCAGTGCTGTCGTCTGCATAGCAATGAATGCTACCAGTTAGCAACATATCATTGATATGCAGGAGAAACAGCGTTGGTGATAGCACGCAGCCTTGTGGAACACCAGCGTTGATAGGCTTGAAATCAGAGCATGCACCGTCTACTACGACCTTGATGCTCCGATCAGCAAAGAAAATGGTGATCCATTTGCACAATTTCTCGGGAAGCCAATAGGAAGGAAGTTTCGAAAGAAGCGCTTTGTGCCAGACCCGATCAAAGGCCTTTGCTACGTCCAAACTAACGGCTAATGCCTCCCCCTTGGACTCAACTGCCTCCGCCCATCTATGAGTTAAGTAGACTAGAAGATCACCAGCTAATCGACCCCGACGAAAACCGTACTGGCGGTCACTAATCAGCTGGTGATTTTCAAGGTACCTCATGAGCTGGCAGTTTATAATGGCTTCCATTATTTTGGAGAACAAGGAGGTGATGGCGATAGGCCTGTAGTTGGACGGGTCTGAGGGGCCGCCTTTTTTAGGGATCGGGTGCACCAAAGCTGTCTTCCATGAGTTCGGGACTACGCCTTGGGAGTAGGAGTACCGGAAAAGACGCGTTAAAACCGGTGCCCACTCCGGAGCACACGTCTTCAGCACAATGGGAGGGACTCCATCGGGCCCACTAGACTTGCTGACGTCCAGGGAGAAGAGTGCTTTGCGGACCGAGCGCTGTGTAAATCGCACATCCGGCATGGAGCACTCACATGTACATAAAATTATTTTGTTTACATTGCCTTACATACAGGGTTGGCCGCAGGAAAATAAAAGAAGATATGATTTAAATTTATTAATGAATAACTTTTCATGTAATAATAATATAAACTTGACATTTAATTGTTATAATTATAATAATAAATGTAATTTAATAGACATAAATAATTTACTTAAGAAATTTTTGACTAATGATAGGTATTACCTATCTAAATATATTTTAAGACAGATAGCAAATGTGCTATCTTATTGTTTATATATTAACTCAGCCAAGGACTTGGCTACACAGACATCTGCTCCTTTTGAGCAGTGTAATGACTTAATATGTAATTTGGAATCAGTTCCAAGTAATTTAAATTAGAAAATGAGACAATAGAGGTAATCTCTAGCAGTTGTAATAATTTAAATAATTTAGAATGTAGCTTACAAATCTTTAATTGTATGACTCCACAGAGTGATAATGAAAATTGTATACACCTGGTGCATCAAAATATACAAGGCATGGTAGGCAAAGAGTTAGAAATTGAGTTGTTCTTAAATAGCAACAATATTCATATTTTATGTATTACTGAACATTGGTTAAAAGCTTATAACTTAATGTTTAACTTCAGTAATCACCAGGTGGTCAGTTCTTTCAATAGAGAAACGGTTTTAAGAGGTGGTTCCTTAATATTAGCTAGTAAATTATTGTCATGTAAAGAACGTAAAGATATTGTGAGCCTCTCTGTTGAGCGAACTGTAGAAATGGCATGTGTTGAGTTTGAGCACCTCATTGTTGTGAGCGTCTACAGACCCCCATGTTCTATATACGATACTTTTGAAAAAATTATGGAGGAAGTTTTTGCTAAGCTTAATAACCGGAATAAATCAGTTGTAATATGTGGAGACTTTAACATCAATCTCCTAGAAGCTTCCTCAATCAATATTAAATTTAGATCATTGTTTAAATCATATGGTCTTTTTAATTTATTTTTAGAGCCAACGCGTATTGCTCAATCTAGTGCAACATGTATAGATAACATTTTTACAAATGTGAAGCCGTTGCATAAATGTATAATTCAAAAATTAAGTTCTGATCACTGTGGACAAGTAGTTTCGTTACCATATGTTCACAAAAAGCAAGTAGATAAGAAAGTTGTGTTTGTTCCAGTAAATGCACGTCGCTTGGAGAAATTTAGAAGTAACATAGTGAAAAAACTTCCATCACTTACATACCAAAATGATCCAAATTTTTTGTATGGAACATTATTTAAGCTTATTTGCAATGAATTTAATAATACTTTTACTTCTAAAATATTCTCCTTGAACAGTCGGAAGTCATTTAATGAATGGGCGACAGTAGGAGTCCATAAGGGCAGACATAGGTTATATGATCTTTACCATGAAAGGTCATATAATCATAGCGTCGAATTTAGGGAATATGTAAAAAAATATTCAAAAATATTTAAAAAAGTGTGCTCCACAGCCAAGTCTTTGCATTTGAACAACAAAATTAAGACGGCTTCTAATAAAATTAAAATGACATGGAGTATAATTAATAGCGAAACTGGTAAGATTAACTCTCGCAATTCAAACTACCAGTTCAGTGTTAATAACAAATTAACCGAATCAAATCAGGACGTTGCAATGGTTTTTGAGAAATATTTTACTGATATTCCGATATTAACCACTAAGTCACTGAATTCTTCTCCTGCGGTCGCCGAATCATTACTTAAACAAAATGTAAATGCGTGTACAAAGAATTTTACATTTCATAAAGTATCATCAAAAGATATTGTAAAATATTTTAAAACTATTGATGTTAAGAAAACTGCGGATCTGTGGGGGATTTCCGTTAAAGTTATTGCGTCTATAATAGATACAATCGCGCCTCATTTAGCTACTATTTTTAATACTAGTATCGAATCTGGTGTGTTTCCTGATTTAATGAAGTATAGTAAAGTAATACCTTTATTTAAATCTGGTAGTACATTAGACCCCGCTAATTTTAGACCTATTTCTGTACTACCAACACTTAGTAAGATTTTTGAAAAAATTATTCTTGATCAAATGTTAAATTTCTTTAATATAAATAATTTACTTCATAAAAATCAATTTGGTTTCACAAGGGGTCGCTCGACAACTGATGCCGGTGTTGAGCTGATTAAATATATATTTAATGCATGGGAGAATTCACAGGATGCTTTGGGTATATTTTGTGACCTATCCAAAGCCTTCGATTGTGTTCACCATGAAACATTAATCAGGAAACTTAAACACTACGGTGTAAGAAGTAATGCTCTTAAATTAATTATTTCATATTTAAGTAAGAGAACGCAAAAAGTTGTCATTAACAGTATGAGTTCTTCCGGGTCGATGGTACAGATGGGCGTGCCTCAAGGCTCAATTCTAGGCCCCTTTCTGTTTCTTGTATACATTAATGACTTACCTTACATAGTAGGAGATAACCATGATATAGTATTATTTGCAGATGACACTTCTTTAATTTTCAAATTAAGTCGACAATTGCTAAAATATGACGAAGTAAATAATGCTATATCTAAATTAGTAAATTGGTTCAATGTTAATAATTTGCATTTAAATGGCACTAAAACGAAATGTATGAAATGTATGACTCCAAATGTCAAACAATTAAATACTAATGTAATTTTAAATGGGGAGAAACTGAGTCTTGTAGATACCACCATTTTTCTTGGAATCACACTAGACGCGAAGCTTTAATGGAGCCCCCATATATCAAAACTAGCAAGCAGACTTAGTTCTGCAGCATATGCCGTAAAAAAGATTAGAAGTCTAACTAGTGTTGAAACAGCTAGACTAGTTTACTTTAGCTATTTCCATAGCATAATGTCGTATGGTATTTTGCTATGGGGACACGCAGCTGACACTGAAATTATATTTGTTTTACAGAAGAGGGCCATAAGAGCAATTTATGATTTAAAGCCTAAAGAGTCGCTGCGACAAAAATTTAAGGAAATTAATATATTAACTTTGGCCTCTCAATACATTTATGAAAATGTAATGTACGTACACAAAAATAAAAGTAGTTTTACAAAAATAAGTGATATTCATTCTGTAAATACTAGGAACAGACACAAGCTAGTAGTACCGGTTACTCGACTCCATCGAGTCAGTAATTCATTCTTGGGGCGATGTATACGCTTTTACAACAAAATTCCAGAAAATATACAAAATTTGACCTGCTCAAAGTTCAAAAACTTTATTAAACTAAGTTTGTATAAAAAGGGTTATTATAGTATTAAAGAATTTATAGATGATAATAACCCCTGGAAATGAGGTGATCGCTACCAAGCTATTTCTAATTTGTTGTGTTGTTAATTTGTATAACATACATGATTGTAAGCTGTTATTTTAAAAAAAAAAGTCCCGCTGGGTTTTTTGCTGGTTCTTCCCAGGACAGAGGTTTTTTTTTCGAACCAGTGGTAATTATACAAAGGAGTGACTTTCAATAAGCATTATTTATAATCTATATTGAATAAAAAAGTTTCTGTTTCTGTTTCTGTTTCTGTTACATCGAGGGATGGTCGGCGGTGTGTTCCCCCCGTCATCAAGAGTCGAGTTGGACGCAAAAAGAGAGCTCAACAGATCAGCTTTCCCCTTTGCGGCATGGGCCAGTGAGTCGTCCTCTCTGTGCAGAGATGGAAGAGATGGCTGACAGAAGTTCCTTTGGACAGCCTTGGCGAGAGACCAGAATGCACGGGTTCTCGAAGGAAGGCGAACTAGCTTCTCGCCAATTCTGCCGATGTGCTCAGACCTTGCCTTGGCAATGACGCTTTTGAAGGACCTGGAGGCGGAATTATACTTCATTTTAAGTGCGCTGGTGTTTACATCCCGAGACGTTGATGCGTCAGCCCAGGCCCGGTAGCACTCCTGCTTATAGCGTGATGCTATTTTACAGGAGCGACCAAACCATGTCTGGGATCTGCCTCCGATGGGCACCACAGAGGATGGAATAAAAAGTTCCATACCCTGAAGTACCACATCAGCAGCAGAATCGGCAACAACGCTGAGATCTTCCGGCGAGAAGCAAACCCGCGCCCAAGGGTAGGATGCAAAAAAAGACCGCATCCCGTCCCAATCAGCTGACCTATAGTGCCAAACACGGCGGCAAGCTGTAGATCGCAACTGCGATTGGAGCGTGAGTGGCACCGTACTCCGGATCAGACAATGGTCCGAAGAGCCCAGAGGGGCATCGACGGAGACCTGATATCCGTCCGGATGAGAGGTCAGCAGAAGGTCCAACAGGGAAGGTACATGTTCTTCCACATCTGGGATCCAAGTAGGTGAAGTAACCAGTTGTGTTAGACCATATGCCAAAGCAAAGTCATAGACAGATCTACCCGCATGATCGGTTAAACGAGAACCAAGCCATTCAGCGTGGTGGGCGTTGAAATCACCGAGTATCACGATCTCTGCGGATGGGACCTGTTGTAGCACGGAGTCTGCAGCCATTTGGACGTGGTCGATGAGTCGGTCTGTGTCGGCATTACCGCTATGGGACCTATAAAGGCACCCGTAGACGCGAGGATGGTCGTCGCTGTCTACGCGCAACCATAGGATGGACAGGTCCGTACCTTCAAGACTGCCGAGGCGTCGAAAACAGATGTCCTCCCTGACGTATACGCAAACTCCAGCCCGGGGCACAAACGAGTGTTCTAATTTGTACCCCGGGTAGGAGAGATACGAAGTATCAGCCGGAGAGGACACCTGTGTCTCGGTTAGAAAGAGCAAGGCCGGCTTAACTATCTCCAGATGGTAGTGGACAGCGTTAAGGTTTGAATGTAGTCCCCCGATTTTGCAGAAATCCACGGTAAGCGTGGCAGGGGTTGCCTTTGTCTTCTTGCTCCGCTTGCCCCGAGCAGGTTTCGTCTTGAGCGGAATTTCGCCCCCCCCCCCCCCCAGAATTCGCAGGGCAGCCTGAGCACCCACGCCCAGGTGTGGAGTAGTTTGGTCGTGAATGCTCAGCGAGGGATTCTCCAGGGGTGCTGGTACCCTCCTAGGATAGTCTTTTATTTAATTCCACTACCATGTTGATGGGGGGGGGGGGGGGAATGGGCCTCCGGCCACCTGCACTCACCAAGCGCAACGCAGAGGTAAACCTCTACTTCACGCTGGTATTCTGGGAGGTCGTGGTACCACCCCGGTTCGAGCCGGCCCATCCGTGCGACAGCAAAAGCTGCCGCGTGGCTCTACCACTGTTAAAAGTTATATAAAACATCATTAAAACATTATATAAAACATAGTTAACAACAGTACCAATTTTGTTACCAAAGTCGATAGGGGGATCATGTGGGTGTGTTGTGAGGGGACGCCATCCATATGATAATTACGGTATTGCGTCTTGTGATGGATCTGCGGGTGTGCTGCGCCTGATTCGATGCATCTTGTGGTTCTGGTCGATGGAGGTATGTCTGCTGAGATTGTTTGAGGGACCATGGGATAGTATAAGCCCGACGATAGTCGTATTGATGTTTGTTGCGTTCTGCAGCGTTGCGTCTCTGCGATGGTTGTTGGCGGGTCGCTATTTTCAATTGCGCTCTCTGCGCCTTGATTGACTCACACCTTAGTAGTTTTGCACAAGTCGGGTCCCTCCATTACGGGCTGTAGACTGTCTTACCTCGATGATGTTTTATATAACAACATAATGAAGTATATCTGTAAATTTCCACCTTTGAATGATTGAAGGCAACTTGTTGGTGGGTGAGACAAAATTGATCAAAAAACGAATTTACTCAACGTCAGTGACACAAACCCTTTCTGATGGTGAATTATTATTATTATTACATCATAACTGCCTCTTGGCTATATTTTCCGTTGTATTG
This sequence comes from Parnassius glacialis, assembly GCA_033319125.1. Classification (NCBI taxonomy): domain Eukaryota; kingdom Metazoa; phylum Arthropoda; class Insecta; order Lepidoptera; family Papilionidae; genus Parnassius; species Parnassius glacialis. Next base: position 50,580,338 of record JAVANC010000005.1, read on the forward strand.
GTTGGTGGAGACCACCCGCATGAAATCCACACTTATGTGTCGATCTCATGCGGGTGGTAATTGGAGGCAAGAGACTCTCAAGGCTGCGGCCGAAAGCCGTTCAACGTGAGACCCCACTCCCTTGAGGTGAGCAGTATATTCATGATACGCCCTACAGCTAGCATCCGTGCTGATTGTGCAATTGGTGGTGATGCCTTACACTTACATCACGTCTGAAGGAGTAGGTGATGGCGTTCACGGAGGGATTTTTATGGCCAGTATGCCTATTATTCGACGTGTTGCCTAAACCATGTGACGTACAGTCACTGTGGCTGGATTTGATCGTATTCTGTATGGCGTTAACACGCACAATTTTCAATGAAGTGCGCTTCTGGTTGACATGCAAGACTTAGGTCGATGTTTTTGCTTACGCACTACTAAGGGGCCAAGCCCTCTTTTACTGGTTCACTAGTTATTTTGCTGTGGAATATGATCCAGTTCCCAACTTAATGTTCCTCTCCTCTTATATATATATTGTGAGCTTTTTCCAAGCGGGAAGGTATTAATTTTAAGGAATTGACTAAATGTTCTGGTGAATATTCATTCTTCCATGAGATACCTAAAATAAGTAAATGACTAAACGAACACAACGTAAATAATTGTTCTAAGACGATCACGCCATAACTATAACAAGCGGTCTGGATAATAAACATGCAATAAATATTACATGTTTATTATCCAGGTTACGTAAATTTTATATTTTTATAGACTATCATATTTCTATAAGGGGCGGGGGGGGGGGGGGGGGACACAATGCAGTGGTGGATGATTTCGGGGATATAACGTCACGCTGCCTTACACCTCTCTGTCGTTGGATGGGTTTCGTACTCTGGTTCTGTACTGGGATAGCGCTTGTGGCCAAATTTCGACGCAATCTAAGGCTTTCTCATAGTCCTATCATAGTCCTTATATATATACTAGCGGTTCCTCGCGACTTCGCCCGCGTGTTATTTGGGGTTTTAATTTTTTTGCGCGGAACCCTAATTCTTTTTCTAAAATAAAAGTAGCCTAAGTTACTCCTTGTGACATCAGCTATCTGCCAGTGAAAATCCCGTCAAAATCGGTCCAGCTGTTTCGGAGATTAGCCGGAACAAACAGACAGAAATAAGTTCTATTTATACATATAAATAAAATTTATACATCTACTAGCTGACCAGGCAGACGTTGTTCTGCCCTTTCCGAACAACCATTTGCTTTTTTTATTTATCGGTATAAAAACTATCCTATCTCTCAAGTTGGACCAAACTGCACACAGTCTGCAAATTTTTTTTGAAATCGGTTCTATTTGTTGTATACTTACAGCAACACGTGGTGGTTATACTACTAAATTGTAGCTTATATTAAACGTTTGCATTTTTAACATAGCGCCATCTATTAAATCTTTACTCAATCCAGTCAACAGATATCGTCATCTGACAGAATCGTTTGGAGCTAACAGATAATTGTGACTGTCAAATAATAGACAAATAATTTTCAATAAAATAATATTGTATTGCGACTGATGCGACTATAAATTGAGATGTAAGCTATCCTATCTTTTAAGTTGGACCAAACTGCACATTGACCAAAAATTTCATTGAAATCAGTTCAGTAGTTTAGGAGTCCATTGCGGACAAACAACGTGACACGTACTTTTTATATATAATATATATATATATATATATATATATATATAGTCCGAGCGTCTATAAAATACCGGTTGAATCGAGATGGAATTGAGGGTATATCGAGAAACCCCCACTTGTTTGTGTTATGTAAAGTTCTCTGTAGGCGCTGTGCGAAGAAGATTCCGCTTAAGTCATTCTACTAGTGTAGTCATTCTACTAGTGCTAAGATAGTGTCATGGTTCTATCCGTTATGGTGGATCTTATTGAGCGGGCAAGGAGTATGGTGTTGCTGAGAGGCCGCCCTGTGTTACACTGAGATATGTAGTGTTGCTGTTGGTTTGCGTACTTTCGTGTTATCATGTAATTACGTACCTCACGTTACACTGGTGTGTGATTGTGGCATGGACGTGTTACGGTGTGGTTGAACTGTAATACTGAATGTATAGTGCGTTACGCTGTCTTATAACTCATAATAATTAATTGGATAACCAAGAGAGCAAGTTGAAGATTCGCTCTCACACTTTTATTATTTTTAATAATTAATGCTATCCTGATGTATTTCCGAGATCAGAAAGTGGGATCCTCTGCTGAATCCCCGAGATTAGAAGTGGGATAAAGTCCCTGTTATCACCCACATGTAATCTTCCAATAGTATGATGGTTATTACTTTTGCTAGACATCGTGTTGATGACTTTGTTAAATGTCGACATGAAGATAACTGTGCTATTTGCGATATAGACATACCATTAAAGTGTCAAGTAAAAGATTAAAGTAAAAATCCAATAGTTAAATCTTTTTGTTCAATTAATATTTAATTAATCGTAAGGCAAGTACATTTATTATTCCTCAATATACGCAAATAAGTTCACAAATGTCGAAAGCAATGTTGGAGGTATTCTAGATGAGTTATAGTTTGCATTCAGTGGAAATTTAACTTGCTCGAGTTATGTTATAATTTGATATTACATACGAGGTGAACATTTGCTAATTTTAAAGTTTTGCTCCCAGTATTACGTAGTCGACAAAATTCGAATTTGATGTTGAGGGTTTAGTGGAAGGCGTAGTACTGTGGCACTCGATCTTAAATGGAAGTATGCTGGCAACATATGACGCCGCGGACACATTATTTGCCGCTGCTAACGATCACCATTTGATACATGAGGAAAGAAAATGTAACTTAAACATTGCTTTAAAAATATTTTGTAGAAATAAGTGGTTAAATGTTTAATTGGTTTAGAGAAATACCTGAAAGCCAAGCTCATTTCAATTAACTAACCTTTATTAAAGTCTATTGGGTGATTAGTGACACTGTTAAATTGCAGTTCCTTACTTCGTTTTATTTTGTGTTTTGACTAGGTCAACAGTCATACCGTAGCTGTACCTCAGAGTGAGTGCGGTGCGCATGTGGTGTCGATAGAGGTCTAGTTTAGTGGTCGATGAAACGTCACGGGGATATTTGAACAAAAGTGGAATGAAGTGTAGTATACCTTTGCTGTGTAACGAATGATTAAGAATGTATGGTTTTTTTTTGAAATTTTATTTTGTGATAATAAGTAAAGGTTCCTTTTAATTGATCTGTGTGACGTGCCAGGTCTTAAAATCGCACTCAGATAAAGTTCAGGCAACGTTACATCCCTTTCCGAAGTTAGCGATCTCGTGGCACACACTACATATTGACGCGACCGGGAAACTCTGCGATAAGAATGACAAGAAGGAAAACGTCTTCGTCATCATCGAAGCATTCACGTGTCACGTGTCACGTGCATTCAAGTGTTTCTTTGCCATAACTTGCACGTTGACTTCTCTAGCAGCATCAAGGCCCTGAAAAACTACATTTTGCTCTTATTATTGCGAACCAAGGACGATGTTTCGCCACCAGAGTCTTTAGAGTATACTGCGAGTTGTTTTTTTGTATAGCATAAGGGTGACAAACGAGCACATAGTCCACCTGATGGTAAGTGGTTGCTGCAGCCCATAGACATCTACATCTATCCTCTATTACAAATCAAAATGTAGATGCGTTGTCACCCGTGAGGACTAAGATGGAATACCTCATTTCCAGTAAAAAGGGCCTCCGGCCACCTGCACTCACCAAGCGAAACGCAGAGGTAAACCTCTACTTCACGCTGGTTTTCTGTGAGGTCGTGGTACCACCCTCGTTCGAGCCGGCCCATCCGTGCGACAGTAAAAGCTGCCGCGTGGCTCTACCACCGTTAAAATAAAAACCACTGGTAAATATAAAGCTCCATTTAATTGTGATAGATAGCTCACCAGCTAATGGCCTGGTTGAACGGGAACCCTGAAGAACATGCTTACCACCGCAGAGACCAGCAACCGTTCATGGCAAGATACTCCACTACATTTGTAGCTCGCGCTTAACTGCACCAAGACCCGCGTTGTTATGGTGAGTCCACTGGAGTTGCTCATGGGTAAAGTTGCTAAAACTATAGAGATAATGTTGGCTGACGATAAGAAACCAGAGGTCGACATCGACAATGTCAGAGAATCTCAGGTATATATATATATATATATATATATATATATATATATATATATATATATATATATGCTACAACAATAGATCGGAGAAATGATAAATAAAGAATTTAAAGGCTTCTTTATTGTAATAAATATATTTTTATTACTTCTTACATTAATAACTTTTCGTTTATTATTTTTGATAACTACTCAATTTATTAAGATTGGATTTAAGGGGTTTTCATTTTTTGTGCCGAATCCTAATTCTTTTTAAAATAAAAGTAACCTAAGTTACTTCTTATAACATCAACAGCTAGTGAAAGTCCGGTCACAATGGTCAAGCTATTTCGGAGATTAGCCAGAACAAATAGATAGGCAGACAGACAGAAAACAAAAATTTTGAAATTGATAATTGTAAACTTGCTAATATAAGCGTAATAAAATATTTTGAAGAGCCACCCGCCCTCAATTGAGTGCATCCCCGTCCCCACTAATCCCAGCACCAGAACCACTACTCCCAACATCATTTCACTAGGAAAGACATACCATACATCACGTGTTTCGCCTATACAAGAGGCATTCTCAGGTAAAGTCGACTGCGGTGGCTGACCGCTAACCGAGTTCAGGGTTGACGGCTCCGTGGCGCAGTGGCTTAGCAATGAGTTGCTTGCGCTGGGGGGCGCGGGTTCGAATCCCGTACGGAACAAGTATTTGTATGGCCTACAAATAATTGTTTCGGGTCTGGATGTTTGTCCTTGTGCAATTTGTGTTTGTAAACTGCCTCCACGATACAGGAGAAAATCCTAGTGTGGGGGTAACGTTTTTTAAAAGAAAAAAAGAAAAGAAGAAGGGTGGGAGGTACTCTTCAAACTAGATAAGACAAATAATTTTATTTTATAACGCAGTGCTTAGCAAGTTAATTTTAACATCTTTAATATCTGGGGGCACGGCAGTGCCCCCGCCAAGTCGAGCAATAAAGCGGCACGGCCGTACTGCGTATACTGCGTAGATCGGAACAAAAATTAATAATTTTAATCTGGAGGTAGCCGTGGTTAACAATGATATTGGGACGTCAAACACTTAAGTTCCCGCCGTGACCATGGGTGCTGTAAAGTGTTCGAAACTAAAAAGTCAGGAATATAAAATAAGTTAATAACCGCCATAAAATCCGTATAAAACTAGTTTTATTTAAATATAGGTTAATTTGTTAGTAACACTTATGGGCTTTGCCTGAAATAAATATATAAATATCCCTTAACTTGGTCTTTGGAATGAATAAATTTGGAATGAATAAATTTGGAATAATTTATAAAAATAAATGTTATTCATTCTGTAAATACTAGGAACAGACACAAGCTAGTTGTACCAGTTACTTGACTCCACCGAGTCAGTAATTCATCTTGGGGTGGATTATACGCTTTTACAACAAAATTCCAGAAAATATACAAAATTTGACCTGCTCAAAGTTCAAAAACTTTATTAAACTAAGTTTGTATAAAAAGGGTTATTACAATATTAAGGAACTTATGGTTGATAATAACCCCTGGGAATGAGGTGATCGCTACCAAGCTATTTCTAATTTCTTTTGAGTAGTTAATTTTGATTAAGATTGTAAACTGTTATTTTATAAAAAAGTCCCGCTGGGTTTCTTGCTGGTTCTTCCCAGGACAGAGGTTTTTTTCGAACCAGTGGTAATTAAACAAAAGAGTGACTTTAAATAAGTATTATTTATAATCTATATTGAATAAAAAGTTTCTGTTTCTGTTTCAATGTTTTATCTGAACCAATGTCCAAAGTTCAGATTTGCCTCTACATATAACTAAAGATGACATAAATTGTGGAAGTCACAATCAAAATTAATTTCTATCACCATCGTGTTTTATCTATTACAGTTTATATACAAATAGAAATTTAATATCCATTTCAACCTACCTTGTCTTGCGAGAAGTAGGCGAGGGTTGTAAAGTTTGATTAGTTAGTAGCATTATTGCAGCCGTATGAATGTTGTACCTATATCTTGCGAAACTAAATTTAGTAACCTAAAATAGTACGCTTAATAAGTTTTCAAATCAAAACATGTATGAAAACAGATCGGCTTGTAAATATGATGAATATTAATACCATAAATATTATCTAATCTATTAATACATAGGCTGCACTAAAAGTATCGGGAATGGAATATTTTCACTGTTCCTGTCATATTAAAATGTTTTTAATTGAAAACTCCTTGGTTTTAAAAATCGAATACCATTTATTTATTTAAAAAAAGATTCTCGGTCTTGTCAAAAGGTTTTGTCAAACTTGTTTAGTCGTTGAGAAAATGGAATTGACTCGAGAAAATTCAAGAGCGATGATTTATCATGACTTTCGAAGTGGTTTAACACAAAAACAGTGTGTTGGCCGGATGATTTCTGCATTTGGTGATAAAGCCCCATCCAAAACCACAATTTATCGCTGGTTTGCTGAATTTCAACGTGGACGTGTCAAGCTCAGTGATGATCCCCGTCAAGGTCGTCCAAAAACTGCAGTCACCCAAGAAAACGTTGATGCTGTGCGTAAGCTGATTGAGGAAGATCGACATGTGACATACCGCTAAATTCAGGCAACTTTGGACATTGGCATGAGTCAAATACAAATAATCTTGCATGAACAATTAGGTGTAAAAAAGTTGTTTTCCCGGTGGATACCGCATTCGCTCTGTGAAGAGCAAAAAGCGGCTCGAGTTACTTGGTGCGTCAGAACTCTCGAAAGATTCCACGCAGAACCCTCAAATGCTGTATACAACATCGTATCAGGTGACGAATCCTGGATATACGCGTACGAACTCGAAACAAAAAACCGGTCACGAGTTTGGGTGTTCGAAAATGAGTTAAAGCCAACAAAAATTGTTCGTTTACGGAGTGTTGCAAAAAAAATGGTGGCCACGTTTGTCTCCAAAACCGGCCATGATACGACTATTCCTCTTGAGGGACAAAGAACGGTTAATGCAGAATGGTATGCTAGCATTTGTTTGCCACAGGTCGTTTCTGAACTCCGTAAAGAGAACTGCAACCGCCGCATCATCCTCCATCACGACGCAGTCCGGTCACAATGGTCAAGCTATTTCGGAGATTAGCCAGAACAAATAGATAGGCAGACAGACAGAAAACAAAAATTTTGAAATTGATAATTGTAAACTTGCTAATATAAGCGTAATAAAATATTTTGAAGAGCCACCCGCCCTCAATTGAGTGCATCCCCGTCCCCACAAATCCCAGCACCAGAACCACTACTCCCAACATCATTTCACTAGGAAAGACATACCATACATCACGTGTTTCGCCTATACAAGAGGCATTCTCAGGTAAAGTCGACTGCGGTGGCTGACCGCTAACCGAGTTCAGGGTTGACGGCTCCGTGGCGCAGTGGTTTAGCAATGAGTTGCTTGCGCTGGGGGGCGCGAGTTCGAATCCCGTACGGAACAAGTATTTGTATGGCCTACAAATAATTGTTTCGGGTCTGGATGTTTGTCCTTGTGCAATTTGTGTTTGTAAACTGCCTCCACGATACAGGAGAAAATCCTAGTGTGGGGGTAACGTTTTTTAAAAGAAAAGAAGAAGGGTGGGAGGTACTCTTCAAACTAGATAAGACACATAATTTTATTTTATTACGTAGTGCTTAGCAAGTTAATTTTTAACATCTTTAATATCTGGGGGCACGGCAGTGCCCCCGCCAAGTCGAGCAATAAAGCGGCACGGCCGTACCATCCTTTTCTCGAAGCAGTTCAGGCCATTTCCGAAACCCTATAATCTGGGGGCACGGCAGTGCCCCCGCCAAGTCGAGCAAAAAAGCGGCGCGGCCGTACCATCCTTTTCTCGAAGCAGTTCAGGCCATTTCCGAAACCCTATAACTTCTTTATGGATAAAACTAGAAGCCTGAGTTTTTACTGTCCAAGTAGGCATTGTATAAACTCGGTATATTTCAAATTTCATTAAATTTGAACCAGTAGTTTAAGAATTATAACTAGTCAAAGTTTCTTAATTTTGTCACTCACTGACTGACCGATCATCAAAACTCTGAGGCACTTCTAGCAGACATAGAAACTTCAAATTTGGAACACAATTATTCTTTAATATATTAATCAAGGAAAAATTAAAACATTTTACAATTTCGGTCCAGTTTTCGAGATACATCAACTGCATAAATAACTTTGTAATCCCATATAAACATATAGTATCACAAAGTTACATTTGCAGTGAATGAATCAGTGTACCTATAATATAATATGTATAATGGAATAATAGGTGTAAATAGCTACCTAGATATAACTATCTACAAAAAGAAATGAGATGCTGTCAAAAACATAACTTGTAAAAAAAGCCAAGTCTCGCAACTCAGTTCTTCTACCGTAAAAAGTTGTGAGATCCATGTAATACCAAGTCGGTTAATTTATTCAGTCCATAGATTGATACATAGATTGACTTGGCAATCGCACTAAACAATCTAATTTAATATAATATGTATTACTTGTGAGATATATTGTGTTTTCATGCGATTGCCAAGTCAATCTATGTATCAATCTATGGACTGAATAAATTTACCGACTTGGTATTACATGGATCTCACAACTTCGAGTTGCGAGACTTGGCTTTTTTTACAAGTTATGTTTTTGATAGCATTATAGATTTCCGCAAAGAACTTTGATTGAATAGTAACTTTGATTGAGTGATTTGAGTAGATGAAATAGTTTAAAATACTTCCGACAGATAGCGATATAACCGTTTCCTACTTAAAATAAGAAATAGTCAGACCGTTGACGGGCAGTGGCGTCAAAGAATTATTGTTTATTGATATAAGGTGGGAAGTGCCTGGGACTACGATCGTAGATCCACCTGCCTCAGCGGCGATAACTTTATTCGGGTATCCGGAGGCGTAGTATCGTAGCAAATGTTTCTATTTACATAAAAAATGTAAGAGAAACAAAAGTAACAATTTTGAATTTAAAACGATGCAAGAAAATCGACGGTGTGGGTTCTTATGAAATATACGCAGGCCTTTGTCTCAGCGGCTATATCCTCGGATAGGTCAGATGCCACTATAGTCTCCTATTTGGTATGCTATATGTATAATAAACTGTTTTTCATGAGCTGTTCTAGTTATATTTCTTATATATATATATAAATTACGTGTCACGTTGCTTGTTCGCGATGGACTCCTAAACTACTGAACTGATTACAATGAAATTTTGCACACTCTGTGCAGTTTGGTCCAACTTGAGAGATAGGATAGTTTTTATCCTGATAAGTGACGCTCAATATTTTTTTATTACGAATTTAAGGATTTTTTTATATGAAGGGTCGTCGAAAAGGGGTAGCATTGATTACTATTTTAAAATGATTTAAGTACCTTAAAATCTGGAATTTGGATGACGTCATGGAACTCGCAGAAGAAAATCATTTTATAATAAATACAAACAATGACTGTAGTAATACTGATTAAAATATGTAATTTATTTTCATTTTAAAAATTAACTTTTATCCGTTAAACTTTATCTTTTCAAATAAAAAAAGTTTGAATTTTCACAAAACTGTAAATACACATTTACCCTGATAACTCACTATTTTGTTAACGAAACTGAACTTTAATATGTATAAAAGAGACAGAAAACATCCAAGCGTTTCCATAACGTGAATAGTTTCGTTCAAAATGTGTTTGCAATGACTATTACATTATTTAAAAACGTATAGTATCACGTAATGGATATTTTCGGAAATTACAAAAGGATAGTAAACACGCTGCATGCAAAATGTTTCAATTAGCTTCTTGGTGCAGCACCGGGTAATGACCAGTGTGTGGTAGCAACGTCAAATAATTAAAAATTCATAACTGCATTTTATCCTTTATGCAAAAGTTGACTAAAAGAACGATCTCATGGCGTCTGAGAGATGACCAAACTATTATCGATAATTTTACTTTTGACTCATTTTGATATAAGCTTTCCTATAATGACGGTGATCAATAGACTTTCTAGACCTAAACTATCTTATAACAAAATCTATTATATGTATTGCATCCTATAAAAGTCCACTGCTAAACATAGGCCCTCCCCCAGAGGTTGCTTCATAGAGGGGATTTTTTCATATTTTTTTTTATTTATAAGATAAGGATGACAAACGAGCACACAGTCCACCCGATGGTAAGCGGCCGCTGCGGCCCATAGACCTATCCTCTATTACAAATCAAAATGCAGATATGTTGCCACCCGTGAGGACTAAAATGGAATGCCTCATTTCCAGCAAAAAGGGTCTCCAGTTCTGTACACTCACCATACGAAACACAGCAGCGTTAAGCTGCCATTTTACGCCGGCATTCTGTGAGAGCGCGGTCCTTCTCTGGTCGAACCGACCAATTCGTGCTACAACTATATCATTAATATAGCTACAGCATGGCCCTACCGTAGTACCGTTAGTATCGCCTCCCCGGTCGAGCCGTCCTGTTCGTGCTCCAACTATACTACCAATATAGCTGCAGCATGACTCTACCACGTAAAAGTTATATAATATCTTAATAGATATGATATACACATATGGGGTAATCCCCATATCATCTTTTGGGTGCGTTTTTACGCGACAGATGGACACAAATCAGAAAATGTGCAACAACGCCTTCCTAATAACAACTAGAAAATAAAAAACTGCAGTTATCAACCCACCTGCTAAGCATTACCACTATGGCGAGTATCCACCTTATGATGCAATCTATGCCTGTGTTCATCAGTGGACTTTTATAGTCTGTGACAGATACATAGAATTAGTCTCATATGTAGACTAATCTGTACCTTGAAATGTTTTGCAAACAAACAAGTAAAGTAGAGAGAATAAATGCTGTAGAAATGCGATCATTAAAGAGTATCCTAAGGCTGAATCTGAATGACAGGGTGAGAAAGTGTGGTATGCAAGATGACGTTGTGACTAGGATCAAGAAAGGAATGCTTCGGTGGTTTGGTCATGTAGAAAGAATGAACGACGAAAGAGTGACGAAGCAAATTTATGTTGCAAAGTGAACGGCAGAGTCGGGAAGGGACACCCTAGACGAAGCTTTAACGACTAAATTGGCGATATAATGAACATGGGCCAGATTAGAAGTACCCTAACCGACGAGCGTGTACGCTTAAATATATAGATGTAAATGCGGCGAGAGAGGTGTGTCAGGATACTGCCAAATGAAAGTCCGTAATCTATGCCTACCCCTCTGGGTAACAGGCGTGAGTGTTTATGTATATGTATATGGATGTAAACAAGTATGAAATTGGCAACAACTTCCAAATTTCGCAGTCTGTGGGGTCGCGGCTAAAGTATTCTTCTTGTAACAAAGACTCTTCTTTAAGACCTCGGCTATAACTAAGCCATCTCTTGTAATAAAGCACCTTATTTACGGCCCATCTTGCTGTAAGTTTCGCCTAGATCATGCACGACGTACGACATAAAACGACAATAAGTTGGCTTGACGTAAGTAATAATTGACGTACACGCGTCGTGTATGGCCTTCTACACACATCACATACATCGTGCAGCAATATGGACCGTGAATAAGGCGCTTAAGACCGAAAATATTTATGTCATAATGGTGGCGAAGAGCATCGTCTACTGTTCGTTGGTGAATGCGACCAAAGAGTATATAATCAGTAAGTTTAAATTACGACATATGCTATAATGATTTCCATTATTTACGCGAATGCTACACATGGAGTAAGGCTAAAAGGAACCACGATAAAATCCGTGAAATAAGTTTTATTCCATACAAAAGTTTTTCTCTTGTTTTTGTAGTATTTTTGTAGTGTTGGTCTCCTGTACGTGTTCACATGGAAATCTGCAGTCTGTGAACACGTACAGGACTTCCGCCTTTACATCAGATTTAATAGACTATCCTCGCTAAAGAGCACCGATTCCTTCCAAGGATGATCCGTGAGGTTAAGGAAATCAAAAAAACATCCTAATTTCAATAGAGAAGATGGCTGGGTGCTACCATCTGCTTAGGATCCTATAATTAATAAAATTAAATCCCAACCCAAGCATATAACTATAAGACATTAAGACACTATGCGATAACACAGCGTAGATCGGAATAAAAATTAATAATTTTAATCTGAAGTTAGCCGTGGTTAACAATGATATTGGGACATCAAACAACTAAGTTCCCGCCGTGACCATGGGTGCTGTAAAGTGTTGGAAACTAAAAAGTCAGAAATATAAAATAAGTTAATAAACGCCATAAAATCCGTATAAAACTAGTTTTATTTAAATGTAGGTGCATTTGTTAGTAACACTTATGGGCTTTGCCTGAAATAAATATATAAATATCCCTCAACTCGGTCTTTGGAATGAATAAATTTGGAATAATTTATAAAAATAAGTGTTATTCATTCTGTAAATACTAGGAACAGACACAAGCTAGTTGTACCAATTACTTGACTCCACCGAGTCAGTAATTCATTCTTGGGGCGATGTTCAATGTTCAAAAACTTTATTAAACTAAGTTTGTATAAAAAGGGTTATTACAATATTAAGGAATTTATGGTTGATAATAACGCCTGGGAATGAGGTGATCGCTACCAAGCTATTTCTAATTTCTTTTGAGTAGTTAATTGTGGTTATGATTGTAAGTTGTTATTTTATAAAAAAAGTCCCACTGGGTTTCTTGCTGGTTCTTCCCAGGACAGAGGTTTTTTTCGAACCAGTGGTAATTAAACAAAAGAGTGACTTTCAATAAGTATTATTTATAATCTATATTGAATAAAAAGTTTCTGTTTCTGTTTCAATGTTTTATCTGAACTAATGTCCAAAGTACAGATTTGCCTCTGTAACTAAAGTTGACATAAATTGTGGAAGTCGCAATCAAAATTAATTTCTATCACCATCGTTTTTTATCTGTTGTAGTTTATATACAAATAGAAATTTAATATCCATTTCAACCTACCCAGTCTGGCGAGAAGTAGGCGAGGGTTGTAAAATTTGATTAGTTAGTAGCATTATTGCAGACGTATGAATATTGTACCTATATCTTGCGAAACTAAGTTTAGTAAACTAAAATAGTACGCTTAATAAGTTTTCAAATCAAAACATGTATGAAAACAGATCGGCTTGTAAATATGATGAATATTAATACCATAAATATTATCTAATCTATTAATACATAGGCTGTACTAAAAGTATCGGGAATGGAATATTTCCACTGTTCCTGTCATATTAAAATCTTTTTAATTGAAAACTCCTTGGTTTTAAAAATCGAATACCATTTATTTATTTAAAAAAAGATTCTCGGTCTTGTCAAAAGGTTTTGTCAAACTTGTTTAGTCGTTGAGAAAATGGAATTGACTCGAGAAAATTCAAGAGCGATGATTTATTATGACTTTCGAAGTGGTTTAACACAAAAACATTGTGTTGGCCGGTTGATTTTAGCATTTGGCGATGAAGCCCCATCCAAAACCACAATTTATCGCTGGTTTGCTGAATTTCAACGTGGACGTGTCAAGCTCAGTGATGATGCCCGTCAAGGTCGTCCAAAAACTGCAGTCACCCAAGAAAACGTTGATGCTGTGCGTAAACTGATTGAGGAAGATCGACATGTGACATACCGCAAAATTCAAGCAACTTAAGACATTGCCATGAGTCAAATACAAATAATCTTGCATGAACAATTAGGTGTAAAAAAGTTGGTTTCCCGATGGATACCGCATTCGCTCTGTGAAGAGCAAAAAGCGGCTCGCGTTACTTGGTGCATCAAAACTCTCGAAAGATTCCACGCAGGATCCTCAAATGCTGTATACAACATCGTATCAGGTGACGAATCCTGGATAATGCGTACAAACTCGAAACAAAAAACCAGTCACGAGTTTGGGTGTTCGAAAAAGAGTTAAAGCCAACAAAAACTGTTCGTTCACGGAGTGTTGCAAAAAAAAAATGGTGGCCACGTTTATCTTCAAAACCGGCCATGATACGACTATTCCACTTGAGGGATAAATAACGGTTAATGCAGAATGGTATTCTAGCATTTGTTTGTCACAGGTCGTTTCTGAACTCAGTAAAGAGAACTGCAACCCCCGCATCATCCTCCATCACGACAATGCGTGTTCTCACACCGCACACAGAACAAAAGAGTTTTTAGAGCAAGAAAACATAGAATTATTAGACCATCCGCCGTACAGCCCCGACCTTAGCCCTAATTATTCCGGAAAGAGGATTGAGGAAAGTATAGATTCCCTAAAACAAAGAATAAATTGCGTGGACAGAAATTTTCATCACCTGAAGAAGCTGTGGACGCCTACAAAACGGCCATTTTGGAGACCCCAACTTCCGAATGGAATGGTTGCTTCAATGATTGGTTCCATTGTATGGAAAAATGTTTAAAATTTCGCGGAGAATACTTCGAAAAGCAATAAATACATTTTTAAATAGTAATGTTGTGTCACATCTTTGATTCCCGAAATTTTCAGTGCCCTCGTATATACCATTCGGATTTATAAACACGCGTTCTAATACATTTACACACGCGTTCTAACTATTGACTGATCCGTTGGTATAATTGTCTTAAGCGTGATTGCTGATCCTATGGTACGATGAGAAGGTTATTATTATTATCATACATGCATTAGTAGTTGCAAATCCGTGATCAATAGTTAAATTTACGTGCAACGGGCTTCGTTATAATACAATCTCAAGAAGAAACGATACTAATTGCAAAATATTATCCTCATGAACATTGACCTACTACTAAAAGGTCAATTCTCATGAATATAATTTTCTGTCTATACTCAACGAGTAACGACAACCTATAATTCCATCGATAGGCGACGTTTGTGTCTATATGCATGCATCAGTTCATCCTTGTAATAACATTTACTATCCAATCTAAAGTGCACATCCTGGTGACCTGTAATTCAGGTTTTGATTACTTACTTCATGCATCATCGATTTACAGTCATTTTTGTTTTAATAGCTATTAATGATCCTTTGTTATTTTTATTAGTATTTATTATTTTGTGGAAAGAAAGTAAATAAGTTGTTATTTCATTTTTGAAGTAAAAACTTCTTTAGCCGCATTAAGAGGCGTATTACAAAAAAACGCGAAATTACAAGGTTTCCTCGTTGACATTTTATGTTTATCGTTCATTGCTTGAAATAACAATTACTTAGTAAAAATAGTTCGTTTTCTCTCCTCAAATAAGCTCGGAACGGATTTTAGATAACTTTTTTATTTAATCAGTAATAATCATTCTCCTGATGCATGTTTAGGCAATAACTCTCGAAGACATGATTTCGGAGCTCTAATTTATAGATTCTATTGAATATCGACCATCAAAAAAATATTTTTATCTCCCAAATATCCTACACTTTAATAATAGTTGAATACATTTTCGTTATATGCTTTTCACGCTAGGAAAAAAAATCGACATAATTCAAAAAACGACCAAAAACGCTTCGATACAAGCCTCTATATTTCCGAAGTTCTACATCGTTTAGAAGTAAAATTTATACCAAAATAATCATCAACATTTGCTTAAACTACGCTATTATTTTTACTTTTTACATCTTTACTATTATATTTTAACTAATTAAATAAAACTACTATATATTTTACTGTGCCGGCCATCTGCGATCATTAACGCGCGAGCGTTTGCCGAGAGTGGACCTGCATCAGTTGATTTCGGGTACTGCATCGTTTCGATACTACCGTAGTGTGCGTCGATTGCCTGCTACTAGAGCATCGTCAACTACGACCGCAATTTTTGATCGATCGGTTTAAAACTATTTTATATAGTTATAATTTAGATCACGTCTCTTCCATTAAACATGGTAGGGACAACGAGTCTGCAGCATTGGCACAATTGAGCAAACAAAAATATATTATTATAGAAAAATGTGGTCTATTCATTGACCTAGATCATTGTTATTTGAGGGCCTCACCTAATGGTTTATACAGCAACGGTCTTATTGAAGTTAAATGTCCTATTTTAGCTTTCGGAATAGATTTTGATACGGCCTTTCGACAAAAAAAAAGTTAAAGGTTATAAATTCAGTGATTCAAGTGTAACATTAAATCAAAATAATTACTGGTTTTACCAAATCCAAGGCCAGCTTCATTTAGCAAATAAAAATGTCTGAATACTTGCCATAATATGTATTGGCCCAGATTAATGCCGTAAAAGTACTAAAGATTTACAAATACGACCAATTTTAGATTTTCAATATGTACCTAAGTTACAAGCTTTTTATGAAAAGTGTGTACCGCCTGAAATTATAGAATCGAGAAAAGTTCGGTCAATGCCGTCGCAGCAAATATTTTTCTTATAAAAATATAGTAATTGACTGTAAGTACCGATTAAAAAAAAATTACTAACATTTGGTTGTTATATTTATTAAAACAGGTTGCAACCGTTTATTTATTTATACCATTATTCTACCGGTAGTAGACATAATCGATTATTAACATTCGATTACAGCGTAACAATTTAAATATTTATGTGTACTTATTTTGACACAAAATTTCATAAATAATGAATAATATATCAAAATGGTATATAATAATAAATAATAAATTATATAATTATATAATAATAAATTAATAAGATAACATTAAAATGACACACCAAAAAATATTCCATCCACTGAAGTTCATCCTAAGAAAACTTTGTATTATGGAAGATCAAGATCGCTTAATCGCCATACTCACAGTATTATAGTGCGAGCGAGTGAATAGATATGAAAGAAAGTATCGGTCGCGTAGCTTGCCGCCCGCTCGGTGCGTAAAATACCTAAATTTGTCTGCGATCATTAACGCGCGAGCGTTTGCCGAGAGTGGACCTGCGTCATTTGATTTCGGGCACTGCATCGTTTCGATACTACCGTAGTGTGCGTCGATTGCCTGCTACTAGAGCATCGTCAACTACGACCGCAATTTTTGATCGATCGGTTTAAAACTATTTTATATAGTTATAATTTAGATCACGTCTCTTCCATTAAACATGGTAGGGACAACGAATCTGCGGCATTGGCACAATTGAGCAAACAAAAAAAAATTATTATAGAAAAATGTGGTCTATTCATTGACCTAGATCATTGTTATTTGAGGGCTTCACCTAATGGTTTATACAGAAACGGTCTTATTGAAGTTAAATGTCCTATTTTAGCTTTCGGAATAGATTTTGATACGGCCTTTCGACAAAAAAAAGTTAAAGGTTATAAATTCAGTGATTCAAGTGTAACATTAAATCAAAATAATGACTGGTTTTACCAAATCCAAGGCCAGCTTCATTTAGCAAATAAAAATGTCTGAATACTTGCCATAACATGTATTGGCCCAGATTAATGCCGTAAAAGTACTAAAGATTTACAAATACGACCAATTTTAGATTTTCAATATGTACCTAAGTTACAAGCTTTTTATGAAAAGTGTGTACCGCCTGAAATTATAGAATCGAGAAAAGTTCGGTCAATGCCGTCGCAGCAAATATTTTTCTTATAAAAATATAGTAATTGACTGTAAGTACCGATTAAAAAAAATTGTTTACATTTGGTTGTTATATTTATTAAAACAGGTTGCAACCGTTTATTTATTTATACCACTATTCTACCGGTAGTAGACATAATCGATTATTAACATTCGATTACAGCGTAACAATTTAAATATTTATGTGTACTTATTTTGACACAAAATTTCATAAATAATGAATAATATATCAAAATGGTATATAATATAAATAATAAATTATATAATTATATAATAATAAATTAATAAGATAACATTAAAATGACACACCAAAAAATATTCCATCCACTGAAGTTCATCCTAAGAAAACTTTGTATTATGGAAGATCAAGATCGCTTAATCGCCATACTCACAGTATTATAGTGCTAGCGAGTGAATAGCTATGAAAGAAAGTATCGGTCGCGTAGCTTGCCGCCCGCTCGGTGCGTAAAATACCTAAATTTGCGAAACGCCGAAATGTAAGAGGGCTCTTAAGCTTTTTTTGGTAGGGGAAAAACTTATAGGTTTGCGTCACCGATGACCTCGACACGTCGTGAGTTGTGACATATTGCGCGGAAGCGCAACACTTCACGAGCATATCTACTACGTGTCGCGTAGCGACGCGAAGTATAGCGGCCTGTGAGCATATACAACATATAACGTAATTAACGCACACCCTCAGACATCCCAATTAGTATATTATGTTATAATAATTATACATACACAGACTTTTTAAATAAACATGTTTATGCAATGATTATTTATTAAATTAGTTATACTAATTCTATAATATGGTATAATAATGGTGGTACCGGTAATGAAGGCCTAAATTGTAAATCGCACTGTCTTAGCGTAACAAAAGTGTAGTCAGTCTTGCCTTGAAGACACCCAGATTGTTTTCGGATGGAAAGACAGATGCCGGCAAATTATTGCACTCCTTTGCTGCACACATTAAAAGACCTCTCCACAACTGTTCTGTCGTATGCATACACATAGATACCGGGAATAAGTGGACATTTAGAAGTAGTAGAGCCATGCTCCTGCTATATTAGTAGTATAGTTGTAGCGGTAAAATAGCAGCTTAACGCTACTATGTAGAGAGCCGGAGACCCTTTTTACTGGAAACGGGGCATTCCATCTTAGTCCTCACGAGTGACAACGCATCTTCATTTTGATTCGTAATCGAGGACAGATGAAGATGTCTATGGGCCAAAGCAACCACTTACAATCAGGTGGACTGTGTGATCGTTTGTCAGCCTTAACCTATAAAAACATTAATATGCAGCAGGAAGAGAGATACGGAAAGAACCGACCCCTGAGGAACTCGGAGATTTGTCGCGTTAGGATTGGTCGAGCAGCCATCAATGACGACTCGGAAAGATCAGGCCAAGTGGTAAGCCGTACGTTGGAAGCTTGCCCAAAAGGCTAGCGTTCAAAACCCTGTCAAAGGCCTTCGAGACATCAAGGGAAACAGCAAGTGTTTCACCCTGTTCTCGAGGGCTTCATCCCATATATACGCTAGAAGCTCCACAGTTGATCGATTTCGGCGAAACTCGTACTGGTTGTCACTTTGGAGATCATTCAGCTATAAGTATACCATGAGGTGGGCGTTTAATATACTCTACATAAATATTTTGTTTGTGTTATTTAGTAAAATTAAGAAAAAAATAAAGGTGGAAAACGAGCACACACACACAGTCTATGTGCTTTGTTTCCATTACTTGTACTAGTGTGTTTAATAAAGTGAATAGTAGTCCTACAACCTCACGTTAAAGATAGTAATTTTTAGAAGATAGTAAGTTTGTACGTGGTAGAGCCATGCTGCAGCTATATTAGTAGTATAATTGTAGCACAAATGGGTCAGCTCGACCGGGAAAGGACCACCCTCTCACAGAATACCAGCGTAAAGTGGCAGCCTGACACTGCTGTTTCGTATGGTGAGTGTAGAGAACCGGAGACCCTTTTTACTGGAAAAGAGGCATTTCATCTACGTCCTCACGAGTAACGACGCATCTGCATTTTGATTCTTTATTGAGGATAAATGTAGATGTCTATGGCTCTATGGGTCCTTACCGTCAGGTGAACTGTGTGCTCGTTTGTTACCCTTATTCTATAAAAAAAATATTAGGTATTAAATGCAATATAAATCTGATTCTTCAAATGAGTTAGAGTGACAACGAGCATATCTTCCACCTGATGGTAAGTGGATCTTTTTTAATATGACTCAAATGCAGATCTCGTCACTCTTTTATATTATACCTAGTCAGGTCATAAATTCTGTCACATGTTTAATATAAAATAATTGAAACAAGTTTATTCATTATGTAACCATTTATATGCCAAAATGAACTTAACAAAACATAGATTCTTATGACACTAAAGTTTATTCAAAATGACCTCCGTGATTTTGAATACAGGCCTTCAATCTGCGCGGCTAGTCGTCTATCGCAGCGCGAACGATGTCCATGTCAATATCGGCGGCTGCCTTAATCAAGGATGTCTTGAGTGACTCCAAATTGGGATGAGGCTTTGAGCACGCCTTTTCCTCCAAGTGTTGCCATATCTTGTAATCTAACGGATTCAAATCTGGACTGGAGGAGGGCCAGTCTTCGTGCCGGATGAAGTCGATTTCACGCGCCGCCAGCCAGTCTTGTGTGCTCTTCGCTCTATGAGCTGGCGCCGAATCTTGTTGGAATACCCAGTGCCTGTTATTGAACATGGTATGAGAAACAGGTTTCACAAGGTTCATCAGGACTGTATTTTGATACACAACTGCATTCGTTTTTACACCTTTCTCACAAAAATGTACCTCTGTTAAGCCCCAATAAGAAACTCCCCACCATACCATGAGCGAGGATGGAAAATGACCTCGTTGGACACGCGGAATACGGTTGCTCGCTTCTTCACTACTGTGTGCGTACACCTTATTATTTTGTGTGTTGTAGCTCTCTTCTACGGTAAAAAATTTTTCATCCAAAAAAAGAATTTCCCGATATTTTTTTCCCGCGTACCGCTTCAACAAAGCGCGGCATCTCTTCAGTCTCAGGTCCATTACAAGAGCATTCAAACGATGTCCTGTCTTTCTTAGATATGCCCGAAGCCCTAAGTCTTCATTTAACACCCTTTTCACCGTTGTTCTGCTTAACCCCATCTGAAGGGCCAAGAGTTTCTGCTTACGTTTGGGATTTCTTTGAATTCGCGCCTTCACAGCTTTTATCACTGCTGGAGTCCTAACAGACCGAGGGCGACCACTTCTTGACCTGTCATCTACACTAGAGTCTTCATTGTATCGTTTGATGGTACGATAAATGAATATTTTGGTTATATTCAAATTTCTCAGTATGTCAAAAATTTGAATTGGCGCGTAACCGCAACGATGCAACGCAAAAACTGCAACACGGTCTTTTTTAAGCGTCCACTCCATATTTAAAAATGAGTAAAATTCTAAAAAGTATACAGTTTTATTTTGATGAACAATTCGAAATTCGAATTCAATAAACTTTTTTGTGGCCAGCATTCTAAAAGAAAAGTTTTTACTATGTGACAATACTTATGACCTGACTGTGTATATATTCTAGCTGGCCAGGCAGACGTTGTTCTGCGGCGAGCCTTTGTACTATAAAAATCCTTAAATTTGCAATTAAAAAAAATTGAGGGTCACATATCTGGATGAAAACTATCCTATCTCTCAAGTTGGACCAAACTGCACAGACTGTACAAATTTCATTAAAATCGGGTGAGTGGTTTCGGAGTTCATCGCGGACAAACAACGTGACACGTAATTTTTATATATAAAGATAATATCTATATACAGAGCGCAATGCAATATTATTATGTTAATAGGATTAATATTCATATTTAAATTAACTTAAGTAAATAAATGAAAATATTTAATTTGAAGTACACCTCCTAAACTGAATATTATTATTATATTCTTAATCTAATATATAAAAATAATATTTGTTTGGTTGTATTTTATGCGCTGATCAGATTGCGCTAAAATTTTGTCAACTTATTGCTTGCACTTGCGGGAAGGTTATAGGTATAGTACGATTAAATTACTTACAGTAGGTGGCGCGCGTCTCGCCCAACAAATTTCATTTCATCAAAAATCACTCAATTTCAATGAATGTATTATCATTTCTAATTAAACATTATAACCCTTCCAAATTTAAAATGATATTTCCACAAATATTTTTTTCTGCGGCAGCAACGCGCCGGGTATTATCTAGTATATTTAATTTTTTTAAACAATTCTTAAGCCACGTACCAGTAATAAGGTTCACCGGTTCTCTGCAATCTTCATACAAAATACAACAGCATTAAACAGCTTTGTCACGCTAGTATTCTGTGCGGCGGTGTATCTCTTCCAGTCGAGTCGACCTATTTGTGCTGCTATCACAATACAGTGTAGAGGTGCTCTGTGTGAGCAATTAAAATAATTAGAATCTCATTTTTCACAGTTTTATTTTCATTCTTGAAGGGGAATGCTATTATTTTATTTATCGAAGTAGTAGAAGAAGCTTTTTGTGAATTTATCACGCTAGTGTGACCATTAGATCAAATACACGAGTAAAAAGGGCATTCGTTGCCTCTCTTAAGAAAACCAATAGAAAAACCGACAACAATCGGGGAACGGCGCGAAGCCGCAACCCTCGGGTTTTCCGGCTTTCGTGGGCGTTCGCGCCGTGAGTGTTAGAGCTTAATTTCCTTATTTCCTCGTAATGAAGTAAAACGATGTACCCTGCCCAGTTTGAAGAACGCCTTCCACCTTCCCCCAAATGCGTGCATTATCACCATCACCACCAATCCCAGCACCACCACTCCCAGCACCGCCACACTAGAAACGACACACAGCCATCGTTAAACACCCATCGTGTGCCACGAGTACACCACGTATAAGCCGAGGCCCTCGATAACAGTGGGGAAGCACTTGATGTTTCCCTTGGTGTCACGAAGGTCTTTGACAGTGTTTGGTATGATAGCTTTTGGGCAAACTTCCAGCGTAGGGTTTATCCCCTTGCCTAATTGACTGGGTGAAGGAATTTATGAGTGAACGGTACGCGGAACGGAGCTATGGTTGAGCGTGTGAATCTTTCACTACAAGCAGTCTCCAAATGAGGCGATGTTTTGATGGTTAGAAGTTCAACGCCTCCAAAGCACAAGCGTGTCTCTTCGCCGCTAAAAGGAGCACGCTCACAGTGGCTTCTACTTTCCGGAATATATCTTTCAAGTACACAGACCGCCTTCAGTTTCTCCAAAGCTCAACTATGGGCGGTTCATTGAGTCTCCATTCGAATACAATCTCGGCGTCTTCAAGGCAAGAGTGAAAATACTTTTTTTTTACGAGACTTTTTCGTATTTTTATCACCACTTACCGCAAGGCGGCATTGTGGTGAAACACTGGCTTATGATAAGTAAAAAATACATTTTGTAAATACACGGATTAAAAAAGCTATTAACAGGAGTTACTCAACAATTTTAGTTAACAAATTTATACATGGGGTAATTATTTATGCTTCTACCACAAAGACTTAATAAGGTCTTTTGTAGTCACAAAATTTAAATTATTATATTGCAACAACTGTGTCAAAAGGTTCATTATAATGTTTACTAATGACATGTAATGCAATGTAAATAATTTATTTTAGTCGACATTTAACAAGAAGAACGGCAGCAGCGTCTTCCTAATAACAACTAAATAATAAAAAACTGTAGTTGCCAACCTGCCTGCCAGCATGGATCTTTGACAAACAGGAAATCTATGGCTAGCAGAGAATGCCGTTTCGACATTAAGTTCACCTTTGTACCAATTTTTTTTTTGTTTGAGTGCAATAAAGTATTTTCTATATATCTATCTATCTATCTAGCTATCTATGGCCTATGTTCGGCTTTGAACTTTAGATTAGAAAGGCTGTAACGGTAACGATAACGGTATCATGATATTACGTTATAAATGTACTGGTATAATAAGGGATTTTTAACTCAATTTGTTATTTTATTTCTTATTATTTACTTTAAAATATAACAATACTTTTTTAATTTAGTGGCATACATAACTAACTCTTTAGCTATATAGGAATTCGATATGTTATAAATTGTTGGAGTAGGTGAGCGATATACTAAAAAAATAAACGGAAGGCGCAAACTTAAACTAAAAAGGTTTTAAAAACTTCTCTAGAAAAGAGCTATTGTGGTCTGGCATCAGAAAGTGTTCTCGGTCTACGTTCTATGTCAGAACATTTTTTTATTTTATCAGCTCTTCATGATTTTTCTTACGGTCCAAAGAAAACCTTTCTCCCAACGTCCTCTGCACTCCTCTACATGTCTACACAGTGTAAAACAAAGTCGCTTCCCGACTTCTGTGTGTGTGTGTGTGTTTGTGTGTGTGTATGTGTATGTATGTGTGTGTGTTTGAGTGTGTGTGTGTGTGTGTGTGTAAGAGTGTGTGTGTGTGTATATGTTTGTGTGTTTGTGTGTGTGTGTGTGTGTTTGTGTATGTGTTTGTGTGTATGTGTTTCTATGTGTGTGTGTGTGTGTTTATGTGCGTGCGTGTGCGTGTGCGTGCGTGTACGTGCGTGTGTACGCGTGTGCGTGCGTGTTCATGCGTATGCGTGCGTGTGCGTGCATGAGCGCGCGTGTGCGTGCGTGTACGTGAGTGTGTGCGTGAGTGTGTGCGTGTGCGTGTGCATGTGCGTGTGCGTATGCGTGTGCGTGTGCGTGTGCGTGTGCGTGTGCGTGTGCTTGTGCGTGAGTGTTTGCGTGAGTGTGTGCGTGAATGTGTGCGTGAGTGTGTGCGTGAGTGTGTGAGTGTGAGTGTGTGTGTGAGTGTGTGTGTGAGTGTGTGTTTGAGTCTGTGTGTGTGTGAGTGTGTGTGAGTGTGTGTGTGTGTGTGTGTGAGTGTGTTTGTGAGTGTGTGTGTATTCTGTTTTTCTCGGGACACATTATTATGACGTCAGAGTCATCATTTGAGCCAATTTTTGGTCGCCGGTGGCTTTTACTCAGATTCAGGAATTAAATGTTGTGAGCCATTCGCGCCTGAACCTTGACTGCATATTACTCTAATAAATATAATGCTTTGTGCCAACAACTCAAAAACAACAGTAGTAATAACGATAATACAATAACAATATGGAAAAAATGCGTTCGTACTTATGTACGCACGTAAGAAGTTATACTTCTTTAAGGTAATAAAACAAAAAAACTTGAAAGGCAATTACCCACTGAAGTTGTCGCTTTTAGGTGTCAGTGTGCGCGTGCATAGTATCAACTTCATGGTGTCGTTTTTATATGTCGGTGTGCGCGCGCATCGTAAAAATTCACTCTCATCATTTTTTGCAGACGCCCTGAAAGAAGTATAACTTGAAAAATACAGTAACAAGTATTATAAATAAAGCTCAAAGGCGAATGAAAATCACAGATTACATAATATCATTACGCAATTTGATAGACGACATCAAAGAGAATATGATTGTATTACGTTTATGAGGCGGACACTTAATAAAAGTAAATGTATGAAAGGGCGCCAAGCTAATCTACTAACATCAAGAAATGGCATTTAATTTTAGACAAACAGTGCTGACAACATGGACGAATTATAAGTGCTGTAAACGCCTAGCCTCGAACATTTTTATCGACATAATGTTTAGATATATTGTTTATCGATATTTTTATATAATAAAAGTTAGATCTACATTCATTTATTGATAAAATATAAACTTGTATATACAACCATATCGCTTATGTCTATACAAAACTTACAAAATATAATAAAATACACAAAAAAAATTACCGGTAATTAAACATTATTATACACAATATAAATTACAGATACAACAATTTATAATGCCATCTTTTTACTTTATCTACACAATCTATACATCTATACAAATAAATAAAATTGAAGTGTCTGTTTGTAATGTCAAAATTACAGCTTTTTACTAACTGCATAGGAAAGTACTCGTATATACGGTACTAATAACGAAAATACAATTTTTAAAGATTTTGTCTGTCTGTCTAGTATGTCCGTCTGTCTGTCTGTTTGTTCTGGCTAATCTCCGAAACGGCTGGACTAATTTTGACGGGATTTTTACTAGCAGATAGCTGATGTCACAAGGAGTAACTTAGGTTACTTTTATTTTAGAAATAGAATTAGGGTTCCACACAAAAAAATTAAAACCCCAAATAATACGCGGGCGAAGTCGCGGGGAACAGCTAGTCATAAATAAAACTTATACTATGCTTTTATCTTACGAAGTTATTTAAGAAAACTAACACATTTTTATACATTACGCTAGGTTTGTCAAAAAATATATCTGCTTCTGGATTGGCCCTGAGAAAACAGTTTATTAGTCTAACGGCTCTGGAGGTGGGACTGTATTCCGCGTGTGGGAAGCGCCACGTATGTGGACAGAAGAGGAGTCTACGCTTTCGCCTACCAGCGCCTCGCATATATTGGTCCGGTAGATAAAGATGTATGGTCTCACGTACTGCAGGGTTATCTACTATGTTAGTTAACAAAAAATAATAATGTATTATATGCATAAGTCCCCGCCTACACTGTAGGATATCCAGACCTACCATGCCCGATACAAATGTTGACGGATATAGAAATTGGTAGTACCAATAGTGGCGTTTGTACAAATATCTGGCGAACTTACGTTGGATTTTTCCGCTATCAATTATATACTTGGTTTCTCGGGGGTTCCACACTAAGGCATTATACTCTAACTTACTTTGCACGTAGGCGTTGTATCACACGGATATTTTTAAACTGATACGAAATTCTAATTATGAAACCTAGACTTTAATTCACTTCTTTGCACGTTTTAATAATATGATCATGGAAATTTAACTTACTATCCATGATTAGGCCTAGATCGCGAAATGTATATACAAGTCCTAATGGAGTTTCTTGTAGTTGGTATGTCGTTTTGATTGGATTGCGTAACCGAGAAAATGTTAGTTTTACACTTTGAATTATTATGGGGCAATTTGTTTTTTACACTCCATTCAACCACTGCGTCAATGTCTATACTGAATAATTTATGAGAAAAGTTTTTATGTGGGGATTGAGTAAAAATGCTGATGAAGATAAGAAATCAATGTATTTTACACACAGCAATTTGTAATTATTCAGCATGACTACATATTTGACTCTATGACTACATATTTATGTCCGTGGGCTCCACGTGCGGTGAAGTTCCTAAAGGAACTCTATCCGCAACTGACCGTTGCTGCTGGTGATAAAAAGGCTCGTTCTTATCTCGCTCAAAGGCTAGGTATAGCCATTCAGCTAGGAAACGCAACCAGCGTCTTAGGCAATATACCAGGAGGCGTAGGAGAATTAAGCTATTAGTTTTAGTTTTTTTTATTATTGATTCTTAATATAGTATATAATAATATATTGTATATTATGTTACTATTAGGTACAAAAATATGTTGAAAAAACATGAAATAAATAAACCGTAATTATACTAGTAATTAATTAAGTAAAAAAATGACGACTCCGTAGCGCAGTGGCTAAGCGTTTGGCTGCGGCACTGCAGAACCAAAGATTCGTTTCTGCACTGAACAAGTGCTTCTATGCTGTAAAATAAATAATCTACGTCTGCTTGTTTTTATCATTAGTTTTTGTTTAAAAGGGCAGGCTTTTTCACAGAGGTACATACTACTCGCAGAGATCGTTTATCTACGAATAGTAGCTTTCAAAATTAGTGCCCACTATAGCTAATGCTTGTAGATGGATATATATATATATATATATATATATATATATATATATATATATATATATATAAAACTATATTCTTATGTAAAACTTATTCGAGGTTATTTTTTTAAATAAAGAGGAAAGAATGATAACACAATTTTTTTATTCACACACAAAAAGAAAATTAACAAAACTAATGCAATCTTACATGTATAACGGCCCCACGAAAAAGAAGCGCGATCGCGTCGCGCGCACTGTTTTTATACCATTAGGGCTTGCAGGGGAAGGGAGACTTCTATCTTCTACTACACGGCCTCTCCTGACAGGAGACCGTCCTCGGGCTCCCTTTTTCTTTGAATATCTGCCTCATCACTGGGGCATGGAGAGTGCAGGCACCGCGTCGATCACAGGCGACGCGCTTGGTGATGACTCGTCGTTGTCGCTTGTGATGCAGGCTCTGGGTGTCGGCGTGGAGGGTCTCTCTATTCTCGACGTTTCTGTCTGCTGCTCTTCCTCTACATCCTGCCCCAAGCCTTCAGCATCAAGTGGCTTAGGTCTTGGAGACTGTCCTTTTACAAATTGAGACTCCTCGGCAGTGGACTTTTCGCCTTCAATATCTGCGTCTGTCAACAAGATATATCACAACTATTATGTTAACGAAAACATTATCTCTTCGTTACAACATATCGTCTGAGCAAGTCATAGGCACTCCGTTAGCATAACTTAACATCTACTTAAGTCATAGGCACGACGTTAGCATAACTTAAGCTAGACGCGACAGAGGCACAACGTTAGCTTGTCCGCCTTCTACTTTTGAGAAAGAGGCACAACGTTAGCATATCTCAATATTACTCTATCAGAAAGGAAGCACTACGTTAACTATTTCTGACCGTGTAACTACTGACCCTCAAAGTAAGCATGGGGAAGCACACACCTCGTGTGTAGGCTAAATTAACGATACTGACTTAATTATTAATGTAACTTCCCCGTCTCGGCCCTTTCTGACCATGAATTTTCAAATCTTTACCAATCGTTATTCAACAGGAGACAATGAGTGAGCTCTTGAATATATTTCATACAGACTAAACTTTCACATTTTTTTTTCTGAGGAACACTGCGTATATGGCATAGATCGTACCATACACTGAAGACACAGGCCAATCAGATGAACGCGCTCCAGCGAACTGTCTCGGCGCACCAGCGCCAGCGAGTAGTCTCGGTGCACCAGCGCCCGCAAGTCGCTGCTCCGCATCAGCGACAGCAAGCCGCTACGCCGCATAAGCGCCAGCAAGCCATTGCGCCGCATCAGTGCCGGCAAGCCGCTGCGTCGTATCAGCGCCAGCAAGCCACTGCGTCGCATCAGCGCCAGCAAGCCGCTGCGCTGCATCAGCTCCAGCAAACCGCTGCGCTGCATAAGCGCCAGCAGGCCCCTGCGCTGCATCAGCTCCAGCAAACCGCTGCGCTGCATAAGCGCCAGCAGGCCCCTGCGCTGCATCAGCGCCAGCAAGCCACTGCGCTACACTCGCACCAGCGAGCACTCGCAACGAAAACTGAGCAAGCGTCAGACGTCAATTTGCCGCGCCAAAGCATCATGTGGTCGGCAGAAGCCCGAGCCGTACCACCGCAAGATCCGCCAAGACATGGCAGGTAGCAGCGGCGTAGCCTCAATCATACCAAGGCTCGGCCACGCCAATGTCCACATGGTCGTCGACTATTTGGAGTAAACTCTAACACTCATCAACACATTAGAATACAAACAGGTTATTTATTTTTTTCAATTCATAGCACGTTAAAGTTAAGCCTTTGTTTGATATGTCGCTTAAACATTTCGAACTTTAAAATGTATGGGCTACATTATTTCGTGGGCAGAGTGTGTAGACATTCATCAATTACAACAAAACTCTAACAAGTTAAGTTTTCACTGGATGCAAACTAAAACTCATTTAGTTAACACCTCTTTTCAATATTTCTTTCAACATTTGTTAACATAATTGGGTACGTTATGCCCCATCCACACGCTTGGCAAACAACGGCGAACAGCATTCACCAAACAGCAATCACGAACGTGTGGATGGCTGTTTGCCTGTTTGTTTGTTTGTTTGTATGTGAATGCCAGTGATCGGCGTTGGTGTCGGTTTTTGTGCACCGATCAAAGGGTGTTCGACAAACGTGTTTGCTATGTATCCACACGTTTGGCAATCAGTCAGTAGTACGCGCGAGCTTGCGGCTTGCGGGCGGCGGAAGGAGTTACTAGTGGCTATTATTATTATACTCTACGCCTATGTTACCAATCCGAAATTTGTCTCGGAGGTAAATATGATTTCAGAAGTTGAGTTTCCTACCAATTCTACTTCGAAAAGTTAGTAGATCTACCACCTATATTTTTTTTAAGTTTTCTATAGACCTCAAATAATAATGTGAATGACTCCTAATAAATGTTTCTATTGGGTAACAAATATTTCACCTCTTTTTATAAGGAGCCCCGTGTGAAAGCAGGATCATTGATCATCAATTCCCAAAATAAAATCCGAAAAAATTATATAAGATTAGTATATCCTATATATCGATAAGTTTAGTATATCCTGATTTAATAGTTTTTAGACTTTCGTAGTTACACAACAAGAAACCTGAAGAAACCCTTATTAGTTTCGCCATGTCCCTCCGTCCGTCCGCGGTTTTGCTCAGACCCTAGGTGTTACAAATATGTAATTTGGCACTGTTATAAATATTAATCACGCCTAGAAAACTGTGAAATAAAATCTTAAAAACATTTTTATTTTGGGTACTTTCCATATAAGTAAATGGAGGATGATTTTTTATGTGTCTATTCCATTATGTGGGGTATCGTTGGATAGGTCTTTCAAAAACATTGGGGGTGTTGAACAACATGTTTTCGATTCAGGAGTCCGTTTGTGAAATATTTAGCTTTAAAGTGGTATTTTTCATTGGAGTCATGTGTCCCCCCCCCCCCCCCTACCAAGTTAACCGATGTTTATCGAAATGTGAAAAGTATACCTAATAGGAGTTTAATATTATATATATATATATATATATATATATAATATAATATTATAATTTAAAAATTTCGTTACATTTTCATAGAAAAGACCTAAAACTAGCTACATTAATAACTTTGAAATGTTATTGTAAGCTGTTAAAATTAAAAATTTTATGAATATAACATAATTTAAAATTAAATATTTTGTACAGCCGACTTCAATATAGGTTATTTGAGAATAACTCAATAACCATTGGTCTGACCTTGATCAAATTCATATGGGACCACACGAGCACTATCAGCTTTCATATAAAAAAAGAATCATCGAAATCGGTTCGCCCAGTACAAAGTTATGAGGTAACACACATAAAAAAAAAAAAAAACATACACTCGAATTGAGTACCGTCTCCTTTTTGGAAGTCGGCAGAAAACGGCTCATATGCATTACTACTATTAGTTTTGGCGAAGCGCTTAAAAAAATCAGTATATCATTTTCCTTCCATAAAAAATAAACAATGGTGCGTTTTGAAAATATTGCTATTAGATTGTATAAGGCGCTTCGAAGTAAATACTTAACTTATCTTCACGCACAACCCCTGACGGGGTAGCCAGAGAGAACAAATCGCCAAGTGTCACGATCCTTACATACCTCTTTCGCTTCTTTCAGATTCAATTATCTGCTTCATACATTAAAAGTAAATAGATTCAATATAATGTCGAACGAAATTTCAGGGTTTTAACAGTGGTAGAGCCACGCGGCAGCTTTTGCTGTCGCACGGATGGGCCGGCTCGAACCGGGGTGGTACCACGACCTCACAGAAAACCAGCGTGAAGTAGAGGTTTACCTCTGCGTTTCGCTTGGCGAGTGCAGGTGACCGGAGGCCCTTTTTACTGGAAATGAGGCATTCCATCCTAGTCCTCACGGGTGACAACGCATCTACATTTTGATTTGTAATAGAGGATAGATGTAGATGTCTATGGGCCGCAGCAACCACTTACCATCAGGTGGACTGTGTGCTCGTTTGTCACCATTAACCTATAAAAAAAAGGGTTAGATTCCCCGGTCAAGCATTAATTTCATAAAAGTTTGTTTTTAAATTAATTTAGAGTCACGTATTACATAATAATCAGCAATGCAATACGAATAAAAGCGTTCAAACCAAACTTATTTAAACCTGAAGACAATTTATAACAGAGATAATTGAGAATTCATTTGAGATTCTATGGTGTGTAAAATCTTCAATACAATAACATTGAGAGCAATTCATATTGCCTTATTTTTAAATAAAAATAGGTCAACCCGAAAGTAATCGCTGCCACAAGCTCGTCGTCCGTCATGTTTGCCTACCCGGAATATACTAGCACGTTCGCCGAGCGTGTGGATGCCGTGTTTGTGTTGGGTGAATGTGGTCGGTGTTTGTTCGTGAATGGTGAATGTGGCAAACACCAAGCGTGTGGAGGCGGCATTAAGAAACAATGAAAGTTCTCGCGGGTACTTTTAATATAAATCAAACAAAAAGATTTAACTTTTAGCTTAAACATTTCACTTTATACTTTTACTAACACTTTAATAATACGTCAATGTCGAAAAAAGGACAGCAAATTTTATTAAGACATTTAACATTAGAACAACAGGCATCTCTAAATATTCATAGTGCCCCTCGGGCGTGACAAACCCCGTAAGAGGGACCGATTCTTTTTCCAGCGGGATCTGGTGAAATCCCGTTGCCATATCAAGGCTTGTAAAATACTTATTTTGTCCTAATCGATCGATGTGATCATCGATCCTCGGTAACGGGAACCGATCCTTGACGGTAACTTCATTGAGTTTACGGAAATCTACGCACATGCGGTCCGATCCGTCTTTCTTTTTACCAAAAAGGATGGGACTCGCATATTCGGACTCTGACTCTTGGTAATCTTTTTTTCTAACATATCTTTAATTATGTCTCGAACGCGAAGGATTTCAGCAAAAGCAAGACGGTATGGTCAATAGTTAATTGGAGTATAGTTGCTTAATTTAATTGACATGCTATCGGTTTTTACAGTAGATGTAGCAGTTCCCGATATGAAATACTCTGCAAATTCATTGATAATTACCAGTAATATAATTAAAGTAATCATTTGCAGCAGAAATGATTACCAACAAGAGGTGTCTTAACAGGAATAAACGGTTCTGACAGAACAGTCATTGCTTGACTTACTCGTTTCCCTCACAAGTGACTGAAAATCACGCGTACGAACATATCGAACGCCTTCCCTGTTAAGAACATCTGTGCCTACTATAATCGGCGAATTCATGAACTCTGAGGCCACCACGAAAAAATCTACTTCGAGGGTTAAGTCATCAAACTCGATTGGTAAAGTTACGTACGACGTGCTTTCGAGTTCCTGACTTCCCAGTCCCTTTAACACTCGAAACGCTGGCTTACGTGAACAATCAAAATGTTTCAACAAGGATGACGAAATAAGCGATATAGTTGACCCGCTGTCAATTAAAATATCTACCGGCACTCCCTGAATAACGGCTACCACAACGTCACTATTGCGGGTATTTTGATTTTCGCGACAAAAGTTTACCTCATTTTTATTACGTAACTCTGACTTATGCTTAGCGAAACAAGTTTCAATTTTATGGCCGACCTTTTTACAAAAAAACATATTTCAGGCTTAGTTGGCACAAAGACAGGCTTTGAACTTTCACTACTGGAGACATTAGACTTTCACCTTTTTGAACTTGAAGTTTTTTTTTTACAATTAGACTGTCTATGTCCCGATTGGCCACACAAAAAGCACCGTCCTTCGTCTTTTTCGTGGATTTAAATTTGAGTCGGATTTATTTTTGAAAAAGGTTGTATTTTGAGACAATGCAGGCCGAGTATTATTATTTTTACTTATAATTGGTTTTACATAGCTGGTCAGGTAATAGCTTAGCATTGGTGGCGGCTGCTCGTATTTGTGGATCAGTAATCCCGCGTATTACAATTGCAGACACTAACTTATCACTAAGCCCCCGTACAATACGTAAACGAAGTAACGAGCGACGAGCATAGTCAGCGTATGTGGGGTAGTTATAAGAATTTGTACTCATTATCTCGTATAAAATATTTGCACTGTCCGGTGATTTCGGACACAACGGAACGAACTCCTTTTTAAAACTACTCCAACTACGACCGCTCGTTACCCACTCATTCAACCATGTTTTGGCGTCACCTTTTAAGCAATTACCTATACGTGAAAGGCACTCGTAATCAGACCAATTATTCAAAGTTTTAGCGCGGTCTACCTCTTTGCAACAAAGTTCAATATTGTGAATACTGGGGTCAAAGCTTGAAACGTAGTAGTGTTGACTAGAACTCGCTCCCGTGTTAATAGAACGAATTGCATCAACTATCCGATTAGCCACCGTAGACGACGTATTTTCTTCACTTAGGATACGTGCTGACGCGTTTTTCACGTGCCTACTAACATGCGGTTCAATCGGTGCACGTGTTGGTAGGGGCGGTGTTTCGGAACGCATTATACGGTGCTCACGCGGTGGCGTAGACTGGCCGCGGAGTGGTGACGTCACGCATCTAGCCACAGGAGACGGTGACCGGCGCCGGAATGGCGGCGTTGAATCGCGAGCAGGTTGCGAAGTGTGGGTAGATAGCAAACTGTTCTCTAAAGCAATTAAACGCGCCAACACAGTACTTATCCCTTTACTCAGATCGTCATCCGGAGTATGAGCACGGTATTTACTACGTCGTCGCTCTCGATCATTGTGTCGACTGCGGCGACATTCACATCCCGACATTCCTTCCTCTTTGCAAAAGATACGCGTAGTTAAGGAATCAAAATGGTGAACGACAAGGAATCGCGTAAGTATTTTAATCTCACTTCTGATCTTATGTAAAACTTATTCGAGGTTATTTTTTTAAATAAAGAGGAAAGAATGATAACACAATTTTTTAATTCACACACAAAAAGAAAATTAACAAAACTAATGCTAGGAACAATCTTACATGACTTCTATCTTCTACTACAATATATATACATTACATTAAAAAAACTGTAAATATTTATAATCAGGTAATTACAAATAACGTTGTATTTAGCTATACATATAATCGAATTATTATCAAAATGTGACTTTAAAGGGATATTATCTTTTGCTATATGTAAAGAAATTTTATTAACATACACATAATTATGGAAACTTTAACGGCAGGTTATCCCAATATTGGCTCTAGTAAAAATAACTTTAAATAGTGACTATATTTAAGTCCGGAAAAATAAAGTGAAACAGATCACAAGGAGACGCGCGCCCGCTTAGTATCTTAGTATCCAGCCGTACGTCGTTGAAGTTGGACGTGTGTCAAGTATTTTTAGATGACATATAAAAATAAAATATAAAATTTGAAAAACAAAAAAATCTTGTGACCGCAGTAACTATATTATTCTAAGTAAATCAGTACGTACGTATTGCCGTGTAGTGGCGGTTAAGAATATCCACTACCCCATATTTTCCCGTGGGTGTCGTAAAAGGCGACAAAGGGAAACAGGCAGGAGATAGGCAGCAGCATCTTCCTGATAACAGCAAAAATACAATAAAAAAACTGCGTCTGCCAACCCGCTCGCCAAGCGTGGCAACTATGGCAAATTACCCCTCAACGATGAGAGTGACAAAGAGACGGCCCCCAGTCGCCGGCGGCCCCGCTATTCCTGGCTACGGTGGCGACCATGGTAACGGCGGGGCAGGGGGTGCTAAGAATCTCCGGTGGAGGTTCGGTTGCCACCTAAGATGACTCGACCTGGCAACATACAACGCACGCACCTTGAGGACTGACGAGAAGATTGTAAAGCTGGAAGAAAAAATAGACAAGTTACGCTGGCATATTATAGGATTATCCGAAGTCCGAAGAGAGGGGGAGGACACGGTAATCCTCTAATCCGGCAACTTGCTCTATCACCGGGAGGGCGACCATCTGTCCCAAGGAGGTGTCGGATTTATCGTCCACAAGTCTCTCGTTAACAACGTTGTAAAGATTGCGAGTGTGTCGACGAGGGTTGCGTACCTTATACTCAGAATCATCAAACGGTATTCGCTGAAGGTCATACAGGTTTACGCACCAACCTCAGCACACCTCGGTGAGGAGGTGGAGGAAATGTATGAGGATATCTCTAGAGCCATGCGATCCTCCAAAACCCAATATACGGTGTTAATGGGAGACTTCAATGCAAAACTAGGCACAAGAGAGAACGGTGAGCTGAAAGTAGGGAAATTTGGAATAGGGCAACGGAACCCAAGGGGCCAGCAGCTAGCCTACTTCATGGAGAAAGAGGGACTCTTTATGATGAACTCTTTCTTCCAGAAGCGGCCCCACAGGAAGTGGACCTGGTTGAGCCCTGATGGTTCGACAAAAATGAGATTGACTTCATTATGACGACCAGGCGACAACTGTTCAGTGATGTCTCCGTGATCGCGAGGGTGAAAACTGGTAGCGATCACCGAATGGTTAGAGGCACACTGAACCTAAACGTTAAGTTGGAGAGGTCACGTCTAATGAAGTCAACGCTCCGTCCCCCTCGTGCTCTGTTCCAAAGTCCCGAAACTTTTCTGCTCGACTTACAAAACCGTTTTCGGTGCCTAGAAGACTGCAATGAAGTGGACGGTATGAATGACAAGCTCGTGGAAACTGTCCATGCGGTTGGAGCTAAGTTCTGCAAGACCCGCCGCAGAAGAACACAAAAACTCTCCGATCACACTCTCAATCTCATGGCTGTTAGACGGGAGATGAATCTACATTCTTCAACAGATTTGACAGCATACAGGCAACTGAACAGACAGATCTCCAAATGCATGCGGTGGGACTTACGCAACTTCAATACAGCTTGTATTGAAGAAGCGATCGAGCGGAACCAGGGCTCCAAAGTGTTTGCCAGAGATCTGTCTGCCAGAAAGAACCAACTGTCAAAGCTGAAGACCAAATGTGGTAGCATCGTTTCCGGGGCACCTGAGATTTCGAGTGAGATTGAGAGGTTCTATGGACAGCTGTACACGTCATCGTTGGAGCCACACGCAAGTGTGAGTAACGATCCAAGAGCGAGTCTTATTCGACACTATTCCGAAGATTTCCCGGACGTCAGTCTGAGCGAGATTAGAATGGCTCTTCAGCACCTTAAAAACGGCAAGACCCCAGGCGAGGATGGAATTACAGCGAAGCTACTTGAAGTCCTTCAGAAGCTCTTTAATTCCGTCCTCCATGGTGGCATTACATCGGAGGCGTGGAGCAGAAGTGTAGTGGTATTGTTCTTCAAGAAAGGTGACAACGCTCTCTTGAAGAAATACAGACCGATTTCCCTTCTGAGCCGCGTCTACGTGCTGTTTTTGAGAGTCATTACGAACCCTCTCGCGCGCAGAATTGACGACTTCCAGCCTCCTGAACAAGCCGGTTTCCGAAAGGGCTTTGACTGTCGGTATATCGAAGTGCTGAAGTGCTTGTACAGTAGGGCTACGATGGCTATCCGAATACAGAACCAGAGTACGAAACCTATCCAATTGCAGAGAGGTGTAAGACAGGATGATGTTATATCCCCGAAACTCTTCACCGCTGCATTGGAAGACGTTTTCAAGCTTCTGTACTGGAATGGATACGGTATTAATATCAATGGTGAGTACATCACTAACTTTCGATTTGCCGACGATATAGTCCTTATGGCAGTATCACTGGAGGACCTACGCACCATGCTCAATGACCTCAATAGTGTCTCCCAACGGATAGGTTTTTAGATGAAAATGGACAAAACAAAGATCATGTTTAGTATCCACGTCACACCTAGGCCGGTAGTTGTTGGGAGCACTAAGCTCGAAGTTGTTGACGAGTATGTTTACCTAGGACAAATAGTCCGACTAGGTAAGTCCAACTTCGACCGAGAGGTCAATCGACGGATTCAACTCGGCTGGGCAGCGTTCGGGAAATTACGAAACATCTTCTCGTCAGACATACCTCAAAACCTTAAAACGAAATTCTACAATCAGTGCGTGTTGCCAGTGATGATTTACAGATGTGAGACGTGGTCCTTCACTGCTGGCGGTATGAGAAAGCTCAAGGTCGCTCAGCGAGCTATGGAGAGGGCTATGCTCGGGGTTTCTCTGCGTGATAAACTTAGCAATGAGGATATCCGCAATAGAACTAAAGTAACCGACATAGCCCAACGGAATAGTAAGCTAAAATAGCAGTGGGCCGACAACCGATGGGGAAGAAAGGTTCTCGAGTGGCAGCCTCGTACCGGTAGGCGAAGTGTAGGGCGACCCCCTACTAGATGGAGTGACGACCTGGTAAGACATGCAGGAAGTCGATGGATGCAGGTGGTTTAGAACCGTGCTTTGTGGCATTCGTTGAGGGAGACCTATGTTCAGCAGTGGACTTATGAAAGGCTGTAATGATGATAATGATGATGGTGGAACCAGTGCGACCAATATTGTTTCCGAAAATGTTATTATATGATTATTTTGTAACAATGTAAACGTAAAGTACGAACATTATTGTAGCCGAAAAAGATGTTATTTTAACTTGTTAAATCTATATAAACAAATAAAACAGACAAACTCATTTTATTTCCGCACAAGTCAAAGACATTTACTTAGAATATTAGACATACAAGGTTTGTTTTGCTAATATCGATTATTTTATCAGTTGACAAAGATGTAAAGTGTCAGTTTGACTTTGTGATTATTTTTCAGAGAGATGGAACAAATTCAACAAAACGTTGAAGCTGATGTACAGTCAGCGTAGTGATAGAAGGAAGCAGTCAAGGTGGTCAAATATTTTGAAACATCCAAAGTGATCATAAACATTCAACCATCCATTATGTTGAAACTATTGAGAACATTAGTCTTGCTCAAATATATCTGAACACATAAAACGTCAAATAAATGAGATCATTTAAACCGTTTAAAATTATGGTGAGAAAGAAAACGCTAATGTTATCCAAGCAGCCACAGTATTCAAAAATTTGGAACACTAGGAATCGAAATTTTATACCGATATTATAGGGTTGAAAGGAGACGGTCCATTTCTGGCCCAGTCTATGTACACTATACTGTAAAAGAGAGAAAAATTCAGGGATTTTGTTAAAAATAAAATAAGAGAATAAGTCAAACTAAATAACGTGCAAAAAATAAAAATGCAATCCTAAGTTTTTGATGGTTTTACAGGATGGCGCCCTTTCAGTCATAAAAACTAAAAAGACGCGGTTATATGTCAAATGTCATTTCTGTCAAGTGATATTTTTATTTATTCCGAGCTTGGTCGTGTAGTTGTGAACTCGTGAATGCGTTTAATTGTGGATTTCTTTGGCGATTTGGTTTGTTGTTTGGACTTTGGATCTGTTTGGTCTTGGTTTTCTACTTGTTTGACTCGTTTCTTCGTTGATATCGGAAATCTGTATTCTGTAGAGTCACAATCAAACAGTAAGCAGGAATGTACTAAAGAAAGATGTTTCCTTATGCTTCTGTCTGTAATCTGTTAATAATTATTAATTTCTACACAAGTTCATAATGGCTGCAAAATCTTAATATGATGTAATTATCTTTCAGTTCACCTATTATAACATGTTGCACTGTTTAAAATGCGCTTCTGCAATATTAGAAAATGAGCAATATTAAATTGCTGGAGATATGGGTCCAGAAATCATTACCATTCTGGAAAATGCAGATCAACTGGTAGGAACACACATACTTGAATCAGATTACTTGGCAATGTCTGGTCCATAGAAAATGTTAGTGTATTAAAATAAGATTGTTATGTTTTAGATGGATGAAAATGGACGAATATGTTCACAATGTTTTGCAAACGTATTGCAAGAATTATCTGTCGGTACAAATCTTGAAAATGAGCTCCAACGCCCTAATGCCAATACTATCAATATATTGTGTGTTTGGTGTCAACGAAGACTGGGTAGCGGACGTTGTCATTCTGTTTCAGAGGGGCCTGAGAGATATTATACCTCTGAAAGAATTTCTCCAAGACAAGTGAGTATTTATGTTTAGGCTTACTAATCTGAATATTCATGATCTCAGCAGTAAATAAAATAAACAATTATGTATCAAATGTTTATTTGTGACATACAATATATAGATGACAAACGAGCACACAGTTCACCGAATGATAATTGGATGCAGTGGCCTACAAACATAATCATTTATTTCTGATTACGAATCAAAATTCAGATGCGTTGTCACCCCTAAAGACTACGATGGAATGCCTTGTTTTCAGTAAAAAGGATCTCCGGTTCTCTACACTCACCATACGAAACACAGTAACATAAAGCTGCTATTTTACGCTGGTATTCTATGAGGGCGTGGTCATTCCCCAGTCAGGCCAATCCATTATTTTCATTCATGTATTCCTTAATATTATAATAGCACTGCCTCGTTGGTTCAATGATCGTAAACGCGATTGCTGATCATTTTGTCTCGGATTCGAATCCCGGGTCTGGTCATAATCAGTAATTTGGTTTTTCTGTCAAGAAATTCTAAGTAACAGCTCAGAGTTAGGAAATTGACGGTGTTTCACTCCTGTGCCTCGGCCCCGCTCGAGTCCACCCAATCGAGTTACAATCATACTTTCTGCAGCGTGACTCTACCACGTAGTAATAGGTATTATATTGTTACAGATACCTGAAGGTGCAGTGGTTTGTCATCTTTGTTGGACAAAAACTCAACAAAAATTACGTAGACAAAGGAGTTTCATATGTGCCATCACCTAATACAATTTTTTGTATATGGTGTCTTCGGTCACTTGCCAACACACGCAGGCACTCAATACCAGATGGCCCAGAACGAAATGAAATTATAGCTAGGATCCATCCTAGAAGAGTAATATTTTATGTATTTTCTAAGTCTATATTTACTAAGTAAAAAATACCTCTTTTTAAAAATAATCCAACAGTTAAAACTTATTGTCTTGTTTTGAACAGATATTTGAAATACTTTTCTATTTTTAGTTATTTGACAAATAAAGATAAGCTCTCTCTCTGCACTAGGGGCTTATGAAAATATGAATTACTAGCTTTTGCCGGTGACGGTTAGCTTGTCCTTGTGTAGTTTGATTTAAAATCGCTCGGCAACCCTTTGATTTTCCAGAATTGAAAGTAGCGTAAACGTCCTCAACTATACACAGGCATTGCTCACATAGCTCACATGGCTTTGATCATATAGCTATGTTACAGCATGATTGAATGATAAACCAACAAACAAACACATTTTCGCATTTATAATATTAGTACTTACACATTTAACAAAACTAATATTATAGAAAATAATAAAGAAAGAATACATATTCATTCATTAACGCTGCCACAGACAAACGAATATACTAAAGTAACATTAATCGTCTGTGACAC
Source organism: Parnassius glacialis (assembly GCA_033319125.1). Lineage (NCBI taxonomy): Eukaryota > Metazoa > Arthropoda > Insecta > Lepidoptera > Papilionidae > Parnassius > Parnassius glacialis. Next base: position 50,621,064 of record JAVANC010000005.1, read on the forward strand.
CACTCAGGATGGGTATTACAGCTCAGCTTTTTGCTTAGCATCATATTAAAATTAGGTTACCTCCGAACTTACTTTTTAAGCAAATGTTTTAAATGAAAAAAAAATATTGCTAAAATGTGCAACTATATTATATAGTTCATTTTTATACAATATTCTTTTTAATCCCCTACAGATTCCTCCGGGTGGATGTGTCTGTTATGCGTGCTGGATTGCAGCGTGTAGAAATGTGCAAAGAGCTGCTAATATTGAGGAAGGGCAGCAAAATCCAGAACCTTCATATCAACATTATGGAGCAGACTGTGTTTAGTGTAAAATGCCTTTATTTCAAAGGCAAGTTCGTATTTTATGTGATGGCCCTGAAAGGGATATAGTGTCAGATAGTACTTATCCTAATGAGGTAATAAATATAGTATTTTCTACATTTTATGTAAGCATTCTAATAATTACTTTACTTGAATAAATGAAGTAATTTATTTGTATGTACTCGTATGATCATTGGTGCACATTTTTATTGTACATTATTAACCCATTGCTGACCCACAACTGGGCATACGTTTCTTCTCAGAAAGGAAATGGTTTAAGCCATTGTCCACCGCACTAGCCATGTGCAGATTGGCACACTACACACACCTTTGAGAACTGTATTGAAAATTCTCAGGTGATGTTTTTCTTAAAGCAAAATATATGTAATTGCTTAAAACACACAGATAACCCAAAGAAAAGTTAAGAGTGCATGCCAGGGATTGAACCCGATCCGATACGCACTCCTTATTTGATCGAAGAGGCGGCTGAAGTCTTAACCACTAAGACGATAGCTATACGTATTTATTACGCATATGGCTATACTGAGATATTCATATACCTACTAAAATATGTCATATTATATTAACTCACTAATTCTATCACCGCTGGTAAATGGTTAATTTGTATAGCTTTAGTAATTGAACATGTTGTTCATAACAAGTAGGTAAGCTTTACTTAAATATTTTTTGTTTCAGTTACCAGAACATGCCCTCTTGTGTATTGATTGCTGGGCACGGGCACAAGAACATGTGCAAATTGCTGAAGGCAGTGTAGTGCAGCCTGCTGGAACAACAAATCTTTCGATAAGCCTGGCAGATGATTATAAGCATACACCAAATTCTAGCAGACATTGTTTCGTTCCATTTTGTACCAACCCTGAGAGGCTCAATGTGTCAGATTTTTAAGGAAGAGGATTTTGCAATCAACAAAAATATATGTCACAGAAAATTGCAGAATTTGTGCTGAACACCAAACTACCTATAATTGGGAGTATTTAGAAGAAAATGAATTCTCAAGTAATTTCACACAGGCAGAAATAAAATCAATGTGAAACCTCAGCCTATGTCAAGATTTAACCAATAATAATTTGGACTTTGAAAGGTTTAATGAATTCGACGAGAATTATTTTAAGTACTGGACTGGCCTCACTAAAGAAAATTATTTGAATATTTTAAATCAAATTAGTCCAGCATTGGGTTGTAAATTTCAAAAAACGGCGTTGGGTGCATATTTAATTAAATTAAGAACAGGGGATTCCCATGAAAGAATTTCCTCTCTGTTGGGTATTAGTAAAACCGAACTTGTCAGGCTACTCCAAAGAGCTCGAGAAGCTTTAACAAGTTTGTTTGTGCCCCACCACTTGGGGCTTAATCACATTACTAGAGATGATCTGATAAGCAGGAATTTATTAATACCTGAGGGCTTATTCGGTAACAGAGAAGAGAGAAAGCCAATAGTCATATGCGACGGAACATACATATACCTACAAAAATCCTCTAATTTTTTCAGAAAAAAACATAGCTTGCACAAATATCGCAATCTAGTTAAACCATTTTTACTAGTAGCTACTGATAGTTATATCCTGGACATTTTTGGCCCTTACCCGGCAATTGATTATGATGCCAGTATTATGAAAGCCTTATTCCAAAATGAAAATGGCGCCTGTTTTTTATGGAAAATGACATTTTCATTTTGGACAGACGCTTTCGGGGTGCTATTTCTTTTCTCGAAGAATTGGGCTATGTAATACATAAGCCATTGAATTATGAAGAAGGAGAGGCTCAATTATCGACGATTAATGCTAATAAATCCAGATGTGTCACCTTGTGTAGATGGGTAGTAGAGGTGGTGAATGGAAGATTAAAAAGAGATTTTAAATTATTCCGACAGGACCACTTTAACGCAGCTGCCACCCATCTAATGGACGATTTGCGTATTTGTGCAGCTATGATTAATGCTTTCCATCCAGCTATTGTTGATAGGCCGGATGACCAGGTGATACTAAATCGTGCACTACAAAGGCTACATATGCCAAATGAATTGGCAGAATTAATTGTAGCCAATAGAAGTAACAGATATCGAGCCCATTTCACAAGAATTGACGCACAACTTCCAGAATTAGATATTTTTCCTGTAATGAATATGTCTGATCTCAAAATTTTTGGATTGGGGACATACCAAATTAAGCAGGCAAGAAGCTATTATGGGGAACATATAAGACAGCATGGTTCATTTCAGGTGGAAATATCTAATGATCTGGAAGTTGTGACCCAATTAATATCATCCCAACAAGACGCTGTTTTAATAAGAGGCCGCATAAAATCTCGCCATCACTCGGGCAGAGCCTATTATACATATATACTGTTGGCGAGACAAGAAACAAGTTGGGATGAGATGATTGCAGGATATTATTGCAGTTGCACTTCTGGACAACGGACAGTGGGTTGCTGTGCCCACATAATGACCGTTGTCTGGTATTTGTGTTGGGCTCGGTATCAAAATTCCATAACCGCACCGGCCTCAATTCTGGATGGCATTTTAGTAAGAGAGGATTTTGAAGTAGGATAAATAAATAAAAAATAAAAAAATTAAGCTGTTTTATTTATCTATACAAATAAATAAAATTGAAGTGTCTGTTTGTAATGTAAAAATTACAGTTTTTTTCTAAATGCATATGAAAGTAAATACGGTACTTATAACTAAAATACAATATTTAAAATTTTTGTCTGTCTGTCTGTTTGTTCCGGGTAATCTCCAAAACGGCTGGACCGATTTTGACGGGACTTTCACTAGCAGATAGCTGATTTCATAAGGAGTAACTTAGGCTACTTTTATTTTAGAAAAATAATTGGGGTTCCGCACAAAAACATAAAAACATTAACACGCGAGCGAAGTCGCGGGGAACAGCTAGTATTCAAAACATGATTGACCTAATGTTTCACTTTCTATAATTCATAGGACTGTTAACCTTTGTTATGACATTATCCAGGCTTCAAATGTCTGTCAAGGCTCAAGGCATACTCTGACACGCTGAGGACCTGTTATATGAAAATATTTGTACGTCGGAAACGGCAGAATATTTAGGATGCCAATTCTTTTGTAACAGTTGTAATGTACCATAATAAAACAAATAAATTATATTATCTATGATTGTACCCTAGCACTTCAGCAGCCCAGATAGACACATATACTTTAACAGAAATTATTATTCAGGATTATTCTGTTTATCCACCTTATAACAGCCACTCTAAGGTAAAATAAGTTAAATATATTCTATAAGATTAGTACAATAAAGTAGTATCTCACGGTGGATTTTGGGCTAATGAATGCAATGAAATCATTTTGGGCGTAGGCACCGTTGATTTATCTCAACAATCTTCTTGTCTGGAATAAGGTAGTACTTTTTACATTTGTTTTCTCCTGAACTGCATTTATGATATGCAAATATCAACAAGAACGTTAGTTGTTTTAAGACCAAAAAAGCACATACACAATCTATAATACACTTTATTCGTGTTTTGATCAAAAAATACAACTTTATTGCTCTACTTTCCTACTAGTTTCGAGACATTTTAGCTATTTTACATAATAAATCTACCTGATAGGCTATAGGTGATATGAGTATATCACAGACTAACTAGTAGATTCTACCCGAGAGTATATTTCAGAGATGACAGCTAACGTCAAATCAATACGACGTCAATCCGCCATTAGGGTTGCATTTATTGGTGAGAATAAAATATAATTGCACTGAAATTAAGGCGAATTCGTGGATTTGAATGATCAAAAGTGGTTTAATATTTTATTTTAATTTATTTCCATGCTTGTACATAAACTAGGCCTACGCTCCATACAATTTTGGACCGTCTCCTTTAATCGAATTATAAATTTAATTCGTACGCTAAACATATCATTAACAAAACAATTGTAATTTTCTTTTGTTGAAATGATAATGTTATTATAAAACATAACATAACATAAACACTCACGCCTGTCACCCAGAGGGGTAGGCAGAGACTATGGAATTCCATTTGTCACGATCCTGACACACCTCTCTATAATGTTATTCTAATTTAATTAAACTGGTTAAAACAATGTAGTGGCCGTGTAAGAATATCCAATTATCCCATATAGTTAACGGAGACAGAAGGAAATTGAAACAGAAGATGGGCAGCAGCATCCTCCTGATAACAACTCAAAATTATAATAATTTAAAATTAAAAATTTTATACAGCTGACTTCAATATAAGTTATTAAAAATAACTCAAATAACTCAAAAACTATTGGTTTGACCTTGATCAAACTCATGTGGAACGATACGAGAAGTATCATCTTTCATGTAAAAAAATAATCATCGAAATCGGTTCACCCAGTAAAAAGTTGTGAGGTAAAACACATAAAAAAACATACGCGTCGAATTGAGTACCGTCTCCTTTTTGGAAGTCGGCAGAAAAACACAGTTGCCAACCCGCTCACCAAGCGTAGCATCTAGTCAGAATCCCCCTATGAGACAATATATTATGATTAAAGAAAGTTTCTTTTTTTTTTTGTTTTTTTTTCTTTCAAAGAAAGTTGGTTTTTAAATTTAGTCTTTGATGCTGATGAAATTGTTGTAAAAGCTGAATGACGCAGTTTAAATGGACGCATAAAATGGTGTGCCTTTGCTTCCTTTGCTATGCTATTTCACGTTGATAAAAACACAAACAGTGACTTACAAAAAATACATTTTTCTACATTGAGTTATATGTACTACGTACTAGAGAAGCCATTCCGAACATTGATTATGTTCAACTGAACTGTACTGCAATCCGTACAAACTAAATATTATGTAAATTGAAGATTTGTGAATTCCATAAAATAATAATTAATACATTTTATTTAGAAATATAATATGTTTGTTTAGATTAAATTAAGATATTTTATATTAAATTCTTATATTTATTTTATATTAATATCTTATTTTATATCAAATTAAAAGTCTTCGCGCGTGTCATGCGCGAAGACATAGAGTAGGACACATTTTTTGTTTGGAATGACTTCTCTAGTACGTAGTACATATAACTCAATGTTTTTCTATATTTTATGTAAATTTATTTTGTATAATATAAAACAAAATAATATATTCTGATTATTCTATTCTAAAGCATTTCTAAGTATGTAGTTCGTGTTAAATATTTCATACTATTAAAACCTAGGCGGAAAAGTAATCCTACCACTTGTTATCGTTAAAAAATATTAATTACCATCCTGTTTATTGCGAAATATAAAAAAATTACGAAAAGTATTGTTTAATTTAGTAAAACACCCTTTCTTGATATCATATTTAACTTATTATTCAACAAGATTTCATTATAGCGGAATCTGATGCTATCAAAACTCTCAGCCGTGATTCATAATTTCATTTGCAATCATTATTACAAATGGTTTTCAAATAATATACTGAAAAAAACTTCATGTACGTAATTAGAGTAGGTGAAATAATAATACTGAGTTACATTAAAAGGAACATTAATAATGTAATATGAAATATATAATATTTAAAAACTTAGCGCAAACAGACTTTCACCCTATCTTAATGCCATAATATTATTTTTCCTGTTGTGTCCTGCATTTCTGAGTACTATAGCTGTTTCCTTACCATTGATGTTTTGTTTGTTACTATATTAAGGACGATTTGACTGAAACCATATATTTCTCGTTGTATATATTCCGATGTATTTCAGCAATATTTATGATCACAAGATTTTGCTTACTTTGGATGGCAATTTTAAAAATTACAAATTTTAAACCGTATTTAATCAAAAAGTTTTTCGGAATGGAACACTTATCAATGAGTTATAGAAGTGCGGTCTATCTTTTCGAATTTTAAATTCGTTAGTAGTGAAGGCCAGAAATAAGTAAATTAAAAATAAAATTCACATTTGGCGGTATTTTGATACGTATGCAAAATGGAGAAACTGGAACTGGTGCGCTGAATTTTAACATGGAATTTTAACAACCGCATGCAATGACGACACTCGCTCCGGGCGGCCAACGACGGCCACTACGTAAGAAAACGTTAAAAAAATCGAAGAAACTGTTAAGGTAGATCGACGTGTGATTATCTGTTGTGCTCATTTCGTGACCGTAGTTGGAACGTAGGTACACCATTTTGACCCGGAGACAAAAAACCAAAGCAAAGTGTGGAAAAGACCGTCTTCCCCGCACGCAAAGATATTCAAGGTGTCTAAGTCCCCTGGAACACTAATGGCCTCTGTCTTCTGAGGTGCGGACTATTTAAGTAAAAGAGAGACAGTAACATTATTTATCAAAAAACTATGCGAAGAACTAAAGAATAAACGCCGAGGAAAATAGTGCGCTGGAGTGCTTTTTTATCATGATAATGCCCCTGCCCATCGATCTGATGTTGCAGCCACTACCATACAAAATGCTTGGTTTCAGTTGATGCAGCACCCACCATATTCTCCATCAGATAAAAAAAAAATTGTTGATGAAAAATCTATCTCATGTGGTATCAATTGCCCATGGTATTAAGAAGGCGCTGCAGCAGACACAGCAGCAAAAGAACCTTAGTATAGAGCCTTGTGGATTGTTCATTGATAAAACCTATCCTTTTATTGGAGTTACGCCTGACGGACTAATTACTTCACCTCTACTAGCGTGATGACACGCTAGTAGAGGTGAAGAATCCTATTACGGAACCCAAAAAAGGCCTAATGAATGCAATTGAGGCAAATTAAATAAAAATATGAAAATAATGATAAGAAATCTAACACCTTAACAATTAACAATAAAGTGATTTTTACTACCAGGTACAGGGGTTGTACAGGGGCAACTACACGTGACCGAACGGAAAAAATGTCTTCTTGGAATTCTTGCGAATGAAAATGAACCTATACGTATTGAAAGCATTTAAAACAAAAGAACAATATTTGGAAGACGAAAATGAAACGAATAATAGTAAAATTTTATTTATAATGTTTAGTTGCCAGAAAAAGTAAACCCTGGCATTCACGCGGTTTGCCTATTAGACATATTTCATTACAAGATAAAGAAAATGTGAAGCTGTCATCACTCACGCAGCAAAAATCGGACAATGACTTTTAAACGGGCCTTAGCACACGCCCATTCTTCGTGGAATTTTGATTTGTTGGTTTGATACCCAATACCCATACTCTGTTGGTGTCACATGGTGCCCCGAGCAACCAAGTATAGTTTTTATGTATTTTTGTTTGCCTAATTTACCAAATTTTAATTTTATTCTGAATGTTCAATATTTTTGTTTTATTATATTACCATGTGTGTGTTGCAAAATTTACAAATACATTTCTGTGAACAACCTACCTTGCCGTGTAAGAATAACCATTACTCTATATCATCCTGTAGTTGGCGTAACAGGCGATGGAGGGAATAAGTCAGGAGTAGGGCAGCATCGTCTCCCTAATAACGAATAAAAATAAATAACTGCGGTTGCCAACCCGCTTGCCAAGCTTGGCAACTATGGCGAATATCACCCCTATGAGCTATGAGGCAATCTATGGGGGAGGCCTACGTTCAGCAGTGGACATTAATAAGCTGAAACGTTAATGGAACAACCGACTTTTGTTTCATTATTAAATTAATTGAATATTAAAACTTCCATAATTTTTATTATTACAAATATGTACATTTAATACAACTATAAAAGTAAACTACTATATAATAAAATGTAAAACCGACGAAATAAAGAAATCCTACGAAAGAAGAAAAGTAACAATTAAATTATTATATTATTTAATTCAGATGATCTATTTGTACTGTGGCGTGTATTTATCGTACGGAACACAGCGTATTACCACATGAGTAGATAAACGGAACAGAGACAAAGCTTTTAAAGAACGTGCAAAATTGTTACCTATTTTGGTAGGGTTGTCACAATAGGTGAAGACAAATTAAACAAAACAATTTTGGTTAGTTATATTATTCTCTATGATAGGATAATTTACAAATTACTTACTCTAATAATTTTCTTTTTATAATTTTTGTTTTTCAATAATTTATTGTTTCTTTTAATGGTGTGGTAAATTCTGAATCTAAGATAAAGTTTTTTAAAGTAATCCAACGGGAAACACTCGCATGGCATATCAAATTTACAATCTTTAATACGTTGAAGTATTTCGTTGCCAACAAAATTTAAATACAAAGTTTCGAGTTCATGCTACTAATCTTTAAAATGTTCCCTCGTAAGCAGACAATGCTAGCTACAGCAGCAGTTTATGATAAAAAATCGTGTTAAACTAACAAAATTAAGCTAAGATACAAAATTGCGTGACCCTGCTACTACCCGTTGAAGAGTTCTCTAGTGAGGAGACAATCCTGGCTGTAGCATCAGGTTATATCTATCATATTATTTCATTGTCACTGAAGTTACGGTATACAAAATTTCAACTCAATTAGACATCGGGAAGTGGTTCAAATCTTATTTGCAATATGTGAACTTAACACACATATCTACTACATACCAACCACCCACAGACCCACAAATGTTTTGAAAAAGCTTGTAATAACAAATAAAAGGTAAAAAAACACTATGTAGTACCCTCTTTTTATTAAAAAAAGGATCATACAATTAAATAAAGGTACTTACTTGAAAAAGTAATCTATACAAATAAATAAAATTGAAGTGTCTGTTTGTAAAGTCAAAATATCAACATTTTACTAAATGCATTTGAAAGTATATACGGTACTTATAACAAAAACACAATTTTTAAAATTTTTGTCTGTCTGTCTGTTTGTTCCGGCTAATCTCCGAAACGGCTGGACCGATTTCGACAGGACTTTCACTGGCAGATAGCTGATGTCATAGGCTACTTACATTTAAGAAAAAGAATTAGGGTGCCGCGCAACATAATTAAAACCCCAAATAACACGCGGGCGATGTCGCGGAGAACAACTAGTAATCAAATATTTACTTAGCTATCGTATTCTTTGGGTTAGTTAAAGTATGATATATCTTTATTTTTTCTAGTGCTATTCATACACACAGTACAATAAGCAACCATTATTAATAATACCACGTATTAAATAATGTAAAATACTATAATTATCTAAACGAAAGTCACTTAATTTTATGAGATAAATAATTAAAATGATTGCAATTAAGTGTGACAGATGATATTATATAAATAAATTTTATTTATAGGATAAGAGTGACAAGCGAGCAGTGGTTGCTGTGGCCCATAGACATCTACATCCACTATCGTGTAAGAATCAAAATGTAGATGCGTTGTCAGCCGTGAGGGCTAAGATGGAATGCCTCTTTTCCAATAAAAAGGGTCTCCGTTTCTCTACACTCACATACGAAGCACAGCAGTATTAAGCTGCCTTTTTACAGTGGTATTCTATGAGAGCGTGGTCCTTCTTCTGTAGACCCATTCGTGCCATCACTATACAATTAATACAGCTGCAGCATGGCTCTACCACGTAAATACGCATTAATCTTTACTGGACCATGTTTATTTTACTTTCGTTATAAATTGTGCCTTATAAAGAACCTCTTTTAACTTCTATATAATGCTATTTTAAAAAGAGTACAGACATTCTCCGTTATTCAGACACTCAAATTATGTACAGAATTCGGTCATATGCCGCATACTTAACATTCACCCTCTCTGTATTAAGTGAAGTGTGACATACTCCATGATACAAAATGTCAGTAAACTAGTATAATATATTTATTTGACAATTGTGTACTTGGGATATAATTTATACATTCAAATAAATAGGTATAGGTAAAATTCTGAAGTAATTTAAAAGTTATATTACTTTTTATGAATAAATGAAAACAATGAAACTTCTGTAATCTTTGCAAAATATCATGATCTTTTTCATAACTATTAGTTTTAAATGAAACTTTTAATCACGTCAGTCACAATCGTTTTTATTTAAGAAACTGCAATGTACGAGTATAATATGTTCATTCATTCTTCATTACAGCCCTTCACAAGTCCACTGCTGAACATAGGCCTCCCCCAAAGAACGGCAAAAAGCACGGTCCTGAGCCACCTGCATCCATTGACTTCCTGCATGTCTTACCAGGTTATCACTCCATCTAGTGGGGGACGTCCTACACTTCGCCTGCCGGTATGAGGCTTGAGGGTATGAGGTTCTTCGAACTATATAGCCGGCCCATTGCACTTCAGCTTACTAATCCCTTGGGAAAGGTTGTTTACTCTGGTTCTTCTGCAAATATCCTCGTTTTTAGGTCAATCACGCAGAGAAACCCTCAGAATAGCCCTATCAATAGCTCGCTGATAAATGAGCATGTGTCGTAATATCTCGAACGCTGCCTAACCGAGTTGAATCCGTCGATTGAACTTTCGGTTGAAGTTGGACTTACCTAGTTAGACTATTTGTCCCAAACATACTCGTCAACAACTTCGAGCTTAGTGCTCCCAACAACTACCGGCATCTAGGTGTGACATGGACTTTACACATGACTTTTGTTTTGTCCATGTTTATCTTAAGACCTATCCGTTGGGAGACACTACTGAGGTCATTGATCATAGTGCTTAGATCCTCCAGTGATTCTGCTACAAGGACTATATCGTCGGCAAATCGAAAATGAGTGATGTACCCGCCATTGTCGTTAATACCGTATCTTTTCTAGTCCAGTAGCTTGAAAACGTCTTCCAATGCAGCGGTGAAGAGTTTCGGGGATATTACAATACCCTGTCTTACACCTATCTGCAGTTGGATAGATTTCGTACTCTGGTTCTGTACTCGGATAGCCATCGTAGCCCTACCGTACGAACACTTTAGCACTTCGATATACTGACAGTGAACTTGGCAACCGCTTAAAGAACTGCATCGTCAATCAGATTTCGACGGAATCAAAGGCTTTCTCAGAGTCCAAATACGCAAGAAAAAGTGGCAGATTGTACTCTTCGATTTTCTGTACAATTTGCCGAAGGGTATATATGTCGTCTATGGTGCTAAAGGCTTTTTGGAAATCGGCTTGTTCGGGAGGCTGAAAGTATGATTCGTAATGACTCGAAAACCGCACGTAGACGCGGCTCAGAAGGGAAACGAAAACTATGGTAAACAAGATTATATTTAAACATGTGAACGGTGTCTAACTTACTTAATTCTTTTTTTTCTATTTATTTGGTTTACCACTAATTGCTAACACTAACATATCAAATTAGTACAATTACTTAAAAGTATTAACAAAAGTGCTACAATTACTTAAAGGTAAACTCCGCATGCATATAACTTTATAAAAATATACACTGAAAACAATAAGTTATTCCCCAACTAAAATTAAAAATATATCTATTAGTAAGAATAGTACTACATAGACATAAAGAATAAAAATATTAATAAATTAAAAATACCTAGTCAGGTCATAAATTCACGAACGAGGTCCATGTCAATATCGGCGGCTGCCTTAATCAAGGATGTCTTGAGTGACTCCAAATTGGGATGAGGCTTTAAGCACGCCTTTTGCTCCAAGTGTTGACATATCTTGTAATCTAACGGATTCAAATCTGGACTGGAGGAGGGCCAGTCTTCGTGCCGGATGAAGTCGATTTCACGCGCCGCCAGCCAGTCTTGTATGCTCTTCGCTCTATGAGCTGGCGCCGAATGTTGCTGGAATACCCAGTGCCTGTTATTGAACATGGTATGCGAAACAGGTTCCACAAGGTTCGTCAGGACTGTATTTTGATACACAACTGCTTTCGTTTTTACACCTTTCACACAAAAATGTACCTCTGTTAAGCCCCAATAAGAAACTCCCAACCATACCATGAGCGAGGATGGAAAATGACCTCGTTGGACACGCGGAATACGGTTGCTCGCTTCTTCACTACTGTGTGCGTACACCTTATCATTTTGTTGGTTGTAGCTCTCTTCTACGGTAAAATTTTTTCCCGAAAATCCGAAAAAAGAATTTCCCGATATTTTTTTCCCGCGTACCGCTTCAACAAAGCGCGGCATCTCTTCAGTCTCAGGTTCATTAGACGAACATTCAAACGATGTCCTGTTTTTCTTTGATATGCCCGAAGCGCTAAGTCTTCATTTAACACCCTTTTCACCATGGTTCTACTTAACCCCATCTGAAGGGCCAACAGTTTCTGCTTACGTTTGGGATTTCTTTGAATTCGCGCCTTCACAGCTTTTATCACTGCTGGAGTCCTAACAGACCGAGGGCGACCACTTCTTGACCTGTCATCTACACTAGAGTCTTTATTGTATCGTTTGATGGTACGATAAACGAATCTTTTGGTTATATTCAAAATTTTCAGTATGTCAAAAATTTGAATTGGCGCGTAACCGCAATGTTGCAACGCAATAACTGCAACACGGTCTTCTTTAAACGTCCACTTCTTATTTAAAAATGAGTAAAATTCTAAAAAGTATATAGTTTTATTTTTATGAAAAATTCGAAATTCGAATTCAATAAACTTTTTTGTGGCCAGCATTCTAAAAGAAAAGTTTTTACTGTGTGACAATACTTATGACCTGACTTTGTATATCTATTTTACTTTATGCTATTAACTTATACTTTTACGGAGACACTTAGAGAATATTCTGGGTGAGTCAAAGTGAATGTCGATTTGATCGCTGTATCCATTAATAACTTTGTAGAATATGGCATAAGGAGAATTCCTTCCTAATACAGTTCTTCTTAATGGTGAAAAAAGTGGTGCAATAGAGCTGAGGGGTAATCTCGAGAAAATTTACACGACTACATTACACGATTTACATTTCACGAAATTTAAAAAGTTCCATTAAACTTGGGCCATTAAATGTAGAATTAAATAATTTATGTACAAAAACTGCATCATTATACTTTCTGCAACTCTCTAAGATTTCCACATCAAAAAGATGTAATTTACTATTATAGGACCGTAGCTTTTTTGCTTTACCAATAGAAAATGCTAGATGCCAGAAGAACCGCTTTTGAATACGTTCAATACGTAATGAATGTGTAAAAGGGTCTGGAAACCACACTACAATATTCTAAAATATTACGAAGTAGACTATTGTAAAGAAGTATTTTAGTTTTGTAAAGCATATTTTTCGAGTTCCTTGTGACAAAGCCCAACATTTTAGATGCTCTCATAATAATGCTATCCAAATGTGGTGCAAAAGTTAATTTTTTGTCGTATATTACGCCAAGATCCCGAATAGTCTCTACCATCATTAATTTTAATATTATAAATAAAATAACTGACATGTATTAAATTCTGTTTTTTAGAGTATTTAACATGATAACATTTACTTGTGTGTACATTCTGTTATTACAGCATCACTGGATTAGTCTATCAATGTCACCTTGTAGCAATTTGGTGTCATCATCACTCTTAATTATTTTCATAAATTTTAAGTCATCGGCATATAAAAAATATTCTGAAAACAGAAAACATTCGTGTAATTCCTGCGCACACTAACCGAAATGCATCCTATAGAATACCGAGAGACTGGCTACTCTACGCCTGTGCTCGAGGCTGACAAGATTGGTTTACACCAAATCAGGGTCACCAATGAGCCTCTTAGCACGTCTCAACTGAGTCCAATGCTGCCAGGTGGCATTTTGCAGCACCAGCCCATATGTGACAGCAGTACTCCATGCACGACCGGACTTGCGCTTTATATAAGGTAAGAAGCTGCCCCGGCGGGAAGTATCGCCGCACCCTTGCAAGGACACCAAGTTTCCTTGCGGCTGCTTTGGCTTTGGACTCAATGAACCGCCCATAGTTTAGGTTCGGAGAAAATTCAAGAAATTTTTTAGGTTCCAAGGATACATTCCGGAAAGTAGGAACCAATGTGAGCGGGCTCCTTTTAGAGGTAAAAAGAGGTAGATTGGCATCGCCCCATTCGGAGACTGCCTGTAGTTTGAGACTCACACGCTCAACCATAGCCTCTCTTTCTGACTGGATTTGATCCGGACTGGCCCGGGCGCTTAGTTGGTATCTCTTCATAACTGTGCTGTCGTCTGCATACCCATAGACACCGGGAATGAGCAGATCATTTATATGCAGCAGGAAGAGAGTTGCGGAGAGAACGGACCCCTTGAGGAACACCTGCGTTAGTCGCCACAGTATTGGATGAGCAGCCATCAACGACGACCCGGAGAGACCGTTCACTCAGAAAGTCCTTCACCCAGACAATTAGGCCAGGGCATAAGCCGTACGCTGAAAGCTTGCCCAATAGACTAGCGTGCCAAACCCTGTCAAAAGCCTTCGAAACATCGAGGGAAACAGCAAGTGCTTCACCACTGTTCTCGAGGGCTTCGCCCCGTATGTGAGTGGCATACGCTAGAAGGTCCCCAGTTGATCGATTTCGGCGAAACCCATACTGGCGATCACTGAGGAGATCATTTTGATCTAGGTATGCCATGAGGTGGGCGTTCAATATACGCTCCATAATCTTGCAGAGTATAGAGGAAATTTAAATTGGGCGATAGTTAGATAGTCGGTACGGCTACCTTTTTTAGGCACAGGCTGCACATTAGCCAGCTTCCAAGATTTGGGCACTATTCCAGTCCTGAATGAGAGGCGGAACAAGCGTGTCAACACAGGAGACAACTCAGGTGCACAGACCTTTAGAACTATAGCTGGTATACCATCAGGTTCACTAGCTTTGTTTACGTCTAGACTTCACAAGGTTGTAAGAACCTCCTTGTTGGTGATACGGACCTCAGAGATAGAGGTACCGCAGTGAGGTAATTGAGATGGTACGCTGTTGCTACTGTCTAGACGCGAATTGCAAGCAAAAAGAGAAGCAAATAAGTCCGCTTTCTCCTTAGGCGCATGGGCCAGTGAGCCATCTGGTTTTACCAGCGGAGGCAGACCGACACGACAGAAGACCGACAGAAATTTGTCTCGACCGCTTTGGCGAGAGACCAAAAAGCTCTACTGCCAGATAGTTTGACGGAAAGCTTTGTGCCGATGCGTTTAAGGGACAGCGCGTTTGAGGGACAGCGCGCGCGCATCGCTGTGTTAACATCATAAAACGTTAGCTCCGATTTAAAAATTAATTATTGTTGTTAAAGTTTATATTTTAACCTAAATTTTATGCACGTGAAATTGTAAAAGTGAAACTGTGGACATTATATTGAAATAAAGTTATTTTTAAAGACAAACATTACAAAGTGAGACAAGTGATTTACTCGTATTTTGCAAAACAGTGGACTTTGATACCAAAACCACTAGCGCGTTGTGAATGAAACGTACGCTTTTACTTTATACCCACTTGTGTGACTTGCATAAAGTTAGTTTGTTTACTTATTGAGATTTCTTGATAAGAGCTAAATATGAAATGCTTAGCATGTCCGAATTCTATTGAGCGGGGAGAATTATTAGGATGTGTTACGTGTAAAGGAACTTATCATTACAGATGTTTGAATATTACAACGGCAAAATTTATGGGCAATTTTCAACAACTCAAGCGAACATGGAAGTGCCCTACTTGATGCATGAAACCCTACTAGATGAAATGTTACTAAAAGACGACACAGAAATGATGACACACCATTAAAAATAAATCGTGAAGAACCTTCTCCCCCAGATTTAGTCGACATGTCCGATGGTGATAATATCTCGCAGACAGAGGATAGTAACGAACAGTTGTCCCCGCATATGGAGCTTTCTGGAGTTCAAAAGGTGAATAGTTTTTCATTTTCCCTAGAAGAAATTGGTAAATTGCTGGATCATAAACTATATTCGAAACTCAAAAGCGCACATGTTTGTCTAGCTACAGAAATCAAGCAAGAGTTTCGTGACGTTTTAAAGAATTTAGATACTGATTTCAAACAAATTACTGAATCCATAACACAAGAAGTATGTAGCTTAAAGCATGAGGTCAGTACCCTTAGTGAAAAAGTCCAGGCACTCGAGAATGAAAACATATGTATTCGCAAAGAAATTGAATCGGTTCGTCAAACTGCTCAATCAAATACACACTTGGAGAGTATTGTTACAGAGTTACAGCAGCAAATAACCTACAAAGACCAGGAAGTCCTGCTAAATGATGTCGAAATGGTCGGAATACCAGAATTTTCAGGTGAAACACCAATGCATATTGTGTTGACCGTTGCCTCTAAACTAGGAGTATCTCTTACGGAACAAGACATAGTTTACGCTGAACGCGTCGGTCGCCGTTTAAATTGGCCGGCTAAAGATACGCGAACAGGTAACCAAAACAGCACATCAGTTTCTATTAGTGCGCGCCCCTTGGTTGTAAGATTAACGCGTCGTGCATTACGCGACCACTTATTAAAGAATACTCGAGTGCGCCGTACGCTTACTACTGTAGACCTAGGACTGCCACCTCATGAATCAACTATGTTTTATTTTAATGAACGATTAACCAAAACAAACCGTATTTTATTTGCTAAAACACGTGAAATGGCTCGAAATTTAAATTGGAAATTTGTATGGACAAAGGGGGGTCGTGTTTATGTTAAGCGTGAAGACTCTCCTAATATTTATGCGCGCATAGTAAACTCTGAAATGGATATTGAACATGTTTTTGGTGTACCCTGTTCAAAAACTTCTAAATAATGTTAAATGTATTTTGGGGCTCCTTAATATTTTGTTTTTGTACATTTTGTTAGATAATATTATACTTTTGATTATACCTTACACTTTCATATTTACATGTTATTCCATATTTTTTTATGTTTTATACCACTTTTTATTATGTCTTTATTTTGCAGTAGTTTACAGGAGCCGTAGTGTATTTGTAGTAGTACATAATTTAACTTTAAGTGCTAATAAAGGTTCTGTCCTGCAGAGTATAGATTACTCTATATTATTGCGTAAACATTTTTATGATTTTGGTAATTTCTATGGAATTATTTACCGTAATTTTAGCTTACTTAATTGGTTCTCCTTATTTTGTTTTGTTAGCTGGTACAAGTATAGTAATTTGTTGTTTTTATTTTTATTTTTATTTTTATGTCGAATATTTTTTAAATAATTATTTTAACCTTTTTTTATTACTATTTTTGTGCGAATATTTTGTATACTTCTTTTGCTTTTTTGTTAATATTTTGAAGATGATTTTATTTTTAATATGCATATCGATGCTAGCCTGTTCAAGTTATAATATAATATGTTTCTGTAAATATTCCTTAATTATTTGTGTTCAACGTATGGACGATTATATATATGAAATGATTATACTTATAAAAATATTATTACAACATGGCTACTACTAAAAGTAAAAGTTTAAGAGTTGGCCTTTATAATGCTGGGTCGATCAGAAGCAAAAGCAATGAGTTTCAGGCTGCTCTGCTACGTGAATCTGCTGATATTATAGCGATAAACGAAATGTGGCTACGAGCTGGTGAAGATGCGAGTGCTCCGTTAGTTCCCGGCTATCGCTTCAGTCATATTCCCCGTTCTTGTAACCTATCCAGGACACGTGGTGGTGGTGTTGGTTTTTACGTCAAACGAGGGATTAATGCTCGTTCTTATTCCCATAACATCTTTGATGAGGTGGAGCAGCAGTGGCTGTCGCTATCCATTAACAAAGTTAAGCTTTTAATTGGAACGGCATATCGACCACAATGGGTAAATGTTGAAAAGTTCTTTGATTCTCTTACAGACACTTTAACTTCATATTCAAATTTTTTCAATATAAATATTTTGGATGAAATTGACAACAAAACACAACAGCTTAATCAATTTTTGCAGTATACTAGGTTGAAAAACTGTATTTTTCAACCTACCCATTTTACTCAAGAGAGTGCTACATTAATTGATATAGTAATGACGGACGCCGGTGTGACAAATACTCGTGTAAAATATACTCCTGAACTTGGTGGTCATGCTATCATTTTAGTCGATTTTAAAATTAAAAAGCCAAAGGTAGCTCTGAGGCAGCAAATTATAAGACCTATAAAAAATATCAATCTGTCAGATTTTGAGTCGGAAGTTGAATCTATATACTGGGATAGCATTACGAGGTACAATTGTGTGAATGACATGGTTTCTGTTTCTTCCAAACGCATTTTAGAGCTGTTTGATAAACATGCACCAGAGAAACTAATAACTATCCGTAGGAAGCAACTGCTATGGTTCACGAGTAATGTTAAGTACATTATGCAGCTCCGAGATGATGCTCACAATAAATATCGTCGCACAAAAACTGAAAACGATAAAGTTCAATACAAAACCCTAAATAGCCTGGTAAACAGCAGTCTCTATGCTGAAAAGAAGGCATATTTTGATTTCCACATTAATCAACATCTCAATAATACAAATGTTCTATGGAAAAATTTGAAGTCATTCGCGTTACCGTCATTTAAAAATTCGAATGACTTACCAGAACACTTTAGTGATCCTGATGAAATTATTCGTCACTTTTTGAGTATACCGGGAACAAATATCATCAAGTCATCTAATGTAAGGAATCTAGAAAGCAGAAACAGTATTTCTGATACTTTTAGGTTAATACCAGTTCATGAAAATTTGGTTGCAAAAATCATAATGGGTATTAAGTCAAATGCTCAAGGTGTTCACCGCATTAATATGGATATGATAATTCTAACGCTTCCGATAACTTTAAATGTTATTACTGCAATTATTAATAAATCCATAACAGAATCTGTTTTTACTTCTTCTTGGAAAACTGCGCTTATTCGTCCAATACCTAAAAAAAGTAACCCAACAAATGTAGGTGACCTAAGACCCATTAGTATACTGCCTTACTTATCAAAAATACTTGAGAAAGTTGTTTACTCACAAGTAATAAATTTCTGTGAAAAAAATCAATTAATACCCCACCTACAATCAGGTTTCAGAAAAAATTACGGAACAGCAACTGCTCTTATTAATGTCGTGGATGATATATTATCTTTTTTGGATTCTGGAGAAGGTACCATTCTCACTTTATTAGATTTTCAAGGGCTTTTGACTCAATTAACACAAACTTACTGATTTATAAGCTTTCATATTATGGTTTTGATAATGAGACACTCAAGTGGTTTCAAAGTTATTTAACTGGCCGACATCAACAAGTAATTTTAGAGAGGCATAATGTTAAAAACTTTATTTCTAAGCTTCTTCCTGTTGATAGAGGTGTTCCTCAAGGATCTGTGTTAGGGCCTTTGCTTTTTATTATTTACAGCGCTGATATAATAAACTGTCTCAAAAACTGTAAATACCATCTATACGCTGATGATTTACAGGTATATATTCCCATAGATAGAAAAAATATTAATACATTAGTAAATAAGTTAAATCAGGATATTCAACGTGTTTGTGATTGGTCACAAAATAACTCCATGGTTCTCAATCCTTCAAAGTCAAAATTCCTTATAATTGGCACCAAAAAGCAGGTACATGATATAGCTATAACTGAACCTGATATACGTGTTAATGGAGAGACAATAGCACAAGTTCATGAAGCACGAAATTTAGGCATTCTTTTTGACAGCAATTTGAGGTTTGAAAATCATGTGATTAATTTGGTACAAAACTGTTTTTACAGGTTAAAATTTCTATATAGATTTAGACCATTTATCACAGTTAATTTACGTGTAAAGCTTTGTGAAACCCTAGTATTAGCTAAATTAAATTATTGTATAACTGTTTATGGACCTTGTTTGCTTAAAAAATCACAAAAATTAATCCAAAGGGTACAGAATGCTTGTGCACGCTATTGTTTTTACATACTGAGACGAACTCATGTTACATTGCCTCGAATATGTTAAAAATGCAGGGGCGTCTCAAACTTTTTTATGCTTCTTTGCTATTCGGCGTAATAAAAACAAAGAATCCAGAATATTTATACAAAAAACTTATCTGGAGAAATGACCAACATTTATATAAAACCCGAATATGCTCTAAAGTTTTTTGCGTCCCTAAACACAAAACATCGGCTTTCCGAGGCAGTTTTAAGTTTATGGCAACTAAGTGTTGGAATGATCTCCCACCACCACTACGCGCTATGACAAGTAAATCGAGTTTTAAAAAGAATTATAGACATCACTTACTAACAGAACAAATACTGTCATAATCGGCTAATTTATACCTTATTGCAGGACTGGCCTGTATATACTTAAAATAAATAATAAACATTGCTATATAGTAGGTGGAGAAACAACTTATATGAGATTAAAGAAGTTAGTTAATTGTTAATATCCATTTTATTTTATAATTTATTTTACTTATTATTAGTTATATTGTTGTAATAATTATTTTTTATTTAAAAAAAAAATGTAAAAAAATAATAGTATTAAAATATATATATGTATGTATATGTGTATGTATATGTATATATATATATATATATATATATGTGTATATGCGTATGTGTATGTATGTTTATATGTATGTATATATTTGATTACTAATTTGAACTGGCTAACACTCGGGGATCTACGGTATGTACCCTAATGTGAACAGTTGTGATTAAGTGCAATATGAGCAGGGATGCGCGCGTACTGTACTGTTCGTATGTTGGGCGCTGGCAGAATAACAGCGTTGTAGGCAAATGCAACATTTAGGCTGAGCTTATTCCCATCCCCAGCTTAAGCCCATTCATTACTACATTATGTAATTCTTGTAATTTGTGTATGTACTCATTTTAACTTTACTGGTGGTAATGAATAAATGCTTTTATTATTATTATTATTTTAATGCGGTCTAAACTGGCTTGCCGTAATGCCTTTTTGCACGACTTGGCGGCTTGGTTAAAGGCTCTCTTCTTAAGGCTAACATCCGAAGCTTTACGGTCTCGAGCCCTGACCCAGGATAAGTACGCCATATGCTTGTGCTTTTCAGCACGAGCACACTCGGTGTTAAACCAAGGGTAAGCTTTACCACCAATGGGCACGTCAGCAAAGGGGATGAAATACTCCATCGCTTGACGTATCACATTGGTTATGGCATCCGCGCAGCTCGACGGGTCTTCAGAGAAGAAGCAGACCTGCGCCAAGGATAAGATGCAAAGAAATTCTGCATCTCATCCCAATCTGCTGACTTGTATCGCCACATTCGTCGCACTCCGTGGAAATCGTAGTTAGGTGGGGAATATAACGACACAGATTTCACCAGACAGTGGTCAGAAGTTCCCAAGGGTAAGGTAACCTGAACATCGTACCTGTCTGGATCGGTCGTCAGCAGAAGGTCGAGGCAGAAGGCTGTGTGGCCATCCACATCAGGTACCCTAGTCGCTTGTTGTACCAGCTGGGAGAGCCCCAGCGACAAGGCAAAATTCCACGCATCTCTCCCAGCGTGGTCGGTCTTCTGGTATGGGAACAGCCAGTCCTGATGACAAGCATTAAAGTCCCCCAGAAAAACCAAATGTGCATTAGGGTACAGATTTAGAGCCACATCAGAGGCTTCACTGAGGTGTTCAAACAGCCTAGTTGTCTCCTGGTCGCCGCTGTGCGATCGGTAGACACAAGAATAAATTATTTTATCCATTCCTGTGTCTATCAATACCCAGATCGTAGAGAAAGTGGGGTCTTCAAGGTGACGGAGACGCTTACAGCAGATGTCGTTGCGGACGTATACACAGACTCCGGCGCGCTGATGGAAATTATGCTCCAATGTGTACCCAGGGTAGCCAAGGTACGCCGCATCTAGAGGACGTCTGATCTGCGTCTCAGTCAAGAAGAGTAAGTGCGGCTTGTCAGTCTCAAGGTGGTAATGGACTGCATTGAGATTACAGTGCAGGCCTCGGCTGTTTGTGAGGTGCACTTTAATGGAGAGGGAGTGCAACCGCTGTACAAACTTACTCTTCTTTTTCCTTTTTTTCATTAATGATTGCAATCGCAACAAAGAAGGTCCTTTTCACTAAATACGAATTCAGCCATTTGAGTAACGAGCAACAAATCCCGTAGGCAGTCAACTTAGAAATCAAGATCTTATGAGAAACCTTGACAAAAGTTTTGTTAGTCAATATAAATAACATCAGCCTGATGGCCCATGTCAATAGCCTCCAACAGGAACTCCGTAAAGGGAACTAAATTCGTACTAGTTGACCGAGACCTAAAGAACCCATGCTGATGATCACTTATATAGAGGCAAATATAGATGTTGTTGAAAATGATGACAAATCAACGACTCAAATACTTTGGCAAAGGTTGACAGAATTGAAATGGGTCTATAATTGGAAATGATATCCATATTTGATGACTTATGTATGGGAAATACTTAATAGAAAAAAAAAACACAACTTTATCGAAATAAAAAGGAGATATATGACATTGGGTGCTTGACATCGTTCGTAACAGTCATACAAAAATATGTAAATAATAAAACGATACATTATTAACATAGATAAATAGTTTTTACTTCTGTAGTATATTGGGCATTTATAAAAAAAAATTAAAACTAAAAAACTAAAGCTGATGCTTTTACTAAAATAGAAACGAAAGGTTTTTAAATATGTTGCTGTATTTTGTCTATAGCAATAGATAACAAAGTCTATTTTGATTATTTTGATTTTTTTTTATTATTCTGATTATTATATTGAGGCGAATCTATCTGTAGAGATCGAATAAAAGAAATCTATTTAGAAAAAAATTAAATACGCTATGTTATTAAACTTATCACAAGAGCGAGTGTTTTTACTACATAACGTACAAACCATAAAACATAAAATAAAAACAAAACCCCAGGTCCTGCAAAAATATAATTTATTGACGTATGTATCTAATATTTAAATATTTGAAATAAGACATATTTAAACTTTGTTCATGCCGGGCCCAAGCTTGTATGAAACCAAGTTCATCACCTGTGTAACATTTTTTTAATGAGTATTTAGTTTTCTTATTTAGTTTATGCATAGGGTTCGGCCTCTTCGGAGATAAATCTGTTAGGTTTCGTTAGTTAAGAGTTTCAGTAGATTTTTTGAAAATAACTTACAGTTCTGAAGGAACCTGATTTTACTTACTTGTGGTCGAGTGATCTTTCAATATAGCAACGTCCAATTCTTGAATAATTTTCTTTTCAAATTAGCTTTATTTCTTTTAATTCCACTATTAAACATACGCATTATCATACTATTTATTCCTGTTTAGTAATGAGCAAAATATCGCTGACACATATCTGCGTAAAGTGGAATATTGTCTTCACTGTCATCGCCGAAGAAATAAACTCAGCATCAACTTAGCTGTTTCTTTCAGTCTAGATGCTGAAATGATCAGATTCATTGTCTGATTCGCGTTCAAAATGTGTTATATTCTGAATAAAATCATTCTTTAAGAGACATTTTTTATTAGTAATTTTTCAATATAATACTTAAAAATAAAAAAAAATAATTTTCAATTACACTACGTACCTTTTAAATAAACGCCTAACGTGGTGGGTGTGTGATACCCAAACGAAGTCAGCAAGCATAATATGAACAACATAAGGGCAACGTTGCATTTTCAGTCACTTAGAAGACGAAATTCCAAGCTTTTACTGTTTTGATGTACCTTCTGGTAGTTGCATCAAAATTGTAAAAGCTAGGAAGTTTATTTACGACTGCAGTATGATATACATCACTAGGTGCACAAAGGGTTGATAGTTTAATAATAATTTTCCTCAACTGACCTTTTCCACCATAGCAAATCAACCTTTAAAAATTAAATTATTTTAACATTATCAGATAAGCAAACACACACACGCACGCACGCACGCATGCACGCACACACGCACGCACCCCCGTACGCTCGCACACACACGCACGTACGCACACACGCACGCACACACACACACACACACACACACACACACACACACACACACACACACACACACACACACACACACGCACACAGTGGTAGAACCGACCCCGAATCGAACCGGGGTGGTACCACGACTTCACAGAAAACCAGCGTGAAGTAGAGGTTTACCTCTGCGTTTCGCTTGGTGAGTGCAGGTGGCCGGAGGCCCTTTTTACTGGAAATGAGGCATTCCATCTTAGTCCTCACGGGTGACAACGCATCTACATTTTGATTTGTAATAGAGGATAGATGTAGATGTCTATGGGCCGCAGCAACACCTACCATCAGGTGGTCTGTGTGCTCGTTTCTCACCCTTATCATATAAAATAAACACATACACACACACACACACACATACGTACATACACGCACGAACGCATGCATAAACGCGCGCGTAATTGCCACACTCAATAACCTTGTTATATGTATATTATTATTATAAAATATCGGACGACGCACGATTATTTCTTCAATATTATTTGTTGACGGTTCCGCAACGCAGTGGCTTAGCAATGACTTGCAGCGTTAAAGGCCGTGGGTTCGAATGCCGCACGGAACAAGTATTTGTATGGCCTACAAATAATTGTTCCGGGTCTGGATGTTTGTCCTTGTGCAATTTATGTTTGTAAACTGCCTCCACGATACAGGAGAAATTTCTAGTGTGGGGGTAATGTTTAAAGAAAAGAAAATGTTTAAGGAACATTATTTTCTCTCTAAGTAAGAGAAAGTAGGAAGAGGGAGGGGCTCTACTACTACTTACACTTAAAGTCACTGATATGTCGCCTACTGACTGTTGTCTTTTTAATGCATAAGTTATTACTATAGTAAACCAATATCTACAAATCTACTCGTTAATCTTTCTTCCCCTTATATTTATTTCTTTTTTTGATTGTGTTGCGTTGAGGAAATTGCTGAGTAGCATTAAGACCGCCTTTTGTTTTCCCCTTAATGGTTATGTATTTTTATAATAGTCTATTCTTGATGTACAATAAAGCGTATTATATTGTATGTGTTGTACTAATGATTAAATACAGATGAGGCAGATGGTTCAACTTAAAAAAAACATAGGCTGTCATATAAAAAATTGAAAAGATAGGAATTTAATAAAAATTAAAATATTTATTATATTATACACTTTTATGTTTATCAGTAAGCAGTTAAGCAGTATTTCTTTTTTGCATGCGTCTCGTTGAAACGTAAATTGATTTAGAGTTACTGCCATATAATTACTTTAGAAAAACCGGATAACTGAATTAACTTCCAGTGACGATCAACGCGGAAGTAGGTATTTACATAGGCAAATTGAAATTAATTTAGATGTAAATATTTTTGTTGGTAATACATTACAATTTTCTCTGTGTGATGATAGCTTACTCGTATTACCGCGTCATTAGAGGTAACTAAGGTGGAATAAAAAGGAAACAATGGAATATCCCATTTCATCCCGTGGGTGTCATAAAAGTCATAAAAGGCAACAGGGGAAAACTGAAACAGTAGACGGCCAGCAGCATCTTCCTGATAACAATTCAAAATATTAAAAAAAAGTGCGGTTGCCAATTCACCTGCCAAGCGTGGCAACTATAACTCCGATAGATGGCGGTTTAACCAACTTGTAAGAGCGGCAATATGGTGCAAAGTCATGATCACGAAACGTCTGGTATTGTGAGAGCACATCGATTACGGTAAAGTATTTTTCTTGATAGAAAATTCTATATCCAAAACTTGTCTTGGGACAATAAAGAGGAAGGAAGAATAATTTTAGGGTTAAAACAATACGTATTAATCAGAAACTGTGATGATTGTAAAGGCCTCTGCACAACAAACCCGCCAGGCAAAGCCAGCGGGCCGGTGGAATTGGTGTGTAGAAGCCTTGGCCGCCGGGATTGTTTTGGGATGATCGTGTCTGCGGGTTGCGCCCGCGCGCGCTCCCCGGCGGGACATGCCGGCACTTCATGTTCGCTCGCTCAGTTGGCCGCCGGCTTTCATAACCATAGATAATATACTATATAGGGTATTCATAACGTAGTCACGTGTATAGTGTATTATCTATGGTCACGTGCAGTGAAGTGTTTTTTTTTGTTTACGTATCGAATGTAGATATGGAATGGGATGATGAAAAAGTAGAAAATTTTATAAACCTATATCGTTTTAGAGAAATATTATGGAACCCAAAGCACATCGACCATAACAAGCGACCAAAGCGTTACGACGCTCTCAACGAAATAGCTACCGAATTGTCTATTAATATCTCGAAAGTAGAGAGAAAAATAATGAAAACGTCGCAAAGATTGAATGAATCGTCCGTGCTTATGTATTTTATTGTTATTGCCAATCTGTCTGCTGGTGAAATTGATTTTCTGTAGTTTGTATTTGTTTCGCTATTCAAGGTTCAACAACATTTGGTTAATTTTCAAAATCAGTTCTGGTTGTTGCCAGGAATGTTAATATAATAGTTAATTTATAATTATGCTAGTCTAACAAAAATACATACACTGACTCCATAAGCTCGGTCATCACTAACTGCTGAACGGTACACGCTGTAGATACCGTGGCCATCGTGCCGCTGGCAAAGGTCGTTCCGGCTTACAATGCTCTAATGCCGCCGGCCTAACCCGCCGGCACCAACCCGTCGGGCAAAGCCGGCGGGCCGGCGGGTTTGGTGTATAGAGCCCTTAATGGGAATACTAGTTAATAGTCTTTTTTATATAATAAGGATGAGAAACGAGCACACAGTTCACCTGATGTTAGGTGGAAGCTGTGTTCAATATTCATCTATATTTATCTTTGACTAGCGCTCCGCCACGGCTTCGCGAAGGTGATATCTGGATTTCGAAACAGCGCCACCTACCGGCTTGAAATGTAAATTTAAATCATCCAGCGGCCAATTCAAACACACAAATTTGAGACACGCCATTTTTGAGTTTTAGCAAGACTAACGGACAGCAATTGATTTTAGGGTTTCGTACCTCAAAAGGAAAAAAACGGAACCCTTGTAGGATTACTTTGTTGTCTGTCTGTCTGTCAAGACCCTTTTTGTCAGGAACGCGTGGAGGTATCAAGCTGAAATTCATATCAAATATTCAAGTCTATTGTCCCTTGGAGCTTTGAAAAAATTAAACTTCTAAGCCAACGCAATCAAAAGATACAGCCGTTTATGCCGCAAATTTTCGTCATTTGCAAGGGAATCAATACCTACAGGGTACTTCCCGTGAACTCAGGATCTTGAAATTTGGTACAAAGCAACGTTTCATAGCACAGATAAAGGAAAAATTGCAAAAAGCATAAATTTTTAGTAACATCATATAATAAAAATATTTTTAATAATTTTAAACTTATATACCTACGGATTTGTTCGGAACCCTCGGAGCGCGAGTCCGACTCGCACTTGACCGGTTTTTATACATAGAGAAAGAAGAGATAGTAACATAAAAATGCGTTGTCACTCGTGAGGACTAAGATAGAATATCTTGTTTCTCATAAAAAATGGTCTCCGGTTCTCTACACTCATCATACGAAGCACAGAAGCACCCGGTCGAGTCAAACCATTTGTCAAACTATAACACAGCTGCTGCAGCGTGGCTTTACCAAGTACGGAAGTCGTAGTCATTAAATTATTATATTATTATCGGTTCTTAATACTTCTGCAAATTTTCAGATTATTTAGATGTTCGAATGTAGGTGAAAACTACAGAAATTCCTCTTACACACCCACATTTAGTTAAAGAAAGGGAAACAAGTGGCATCGCAAACACGCGGCAAAATATATCCTCCGTAGCTTGTAACATTCAACAGTAAATAAAAAAGCTGTGATCTAAGTGGGCTAATAATACTTGAAACGGTTCATTGATTTAAATAAAGAAAAACGTATATTATTTTCCCGATTCGACCCCTGCCGGCAGCAATGAAATTGCACGTGCTCGGCGGTAAGCAATACATCTAAAGGAAAACTACATGTCTAAGGGATAAAATATTTCAAAGACATAATAATATAATATATGTACTTACCTTCTGACTTAACTTTTTTCCTTCGAGTTGCTTACATAATATTATTCGTTGGTTCGTTGATACATAATAATATGTATGTTCTTATTACAAGGTATTTTTAGGGTTCCGTACCTCAAAAGGAAAAACCGGAACCCTTATAGGATCACTTTGTTTAGGGTTCCATACCTCAAAAGGAAAAATACGGAACCCTTATAGGATCACTTTGTTGTCCGTCTGTCTGTCAGTCAAGACCCTTTTTCTTAGGAACGCGTGGAGATATCAAGCTGAAATTCATATCAAATATTCAAGTCTACTGTCCCTGTCAAAATTAAACTTCTAAGCCAACGCAATCAAAAGATACAGCCGTTTATGCCGTAAATTTTCGACATTCGCAAGGGAATCAAAACCTACAGAGTACTTCCAGTGACCTCAGAATCTTGAAATTTGGTAAGAAGCAACGTTTTATAGCACAGATAAAGAAAAATTGCGAAAAGCATAAATTTTTAATTACATCATATAATAAAAATATTTTTAATAATTTTAAACTTATATACCTACAGATTTGTTCGGAGCCCTCGGTGCGTGAGTCCGACTCTCACTTTGCCGGTTTTTTATTATGTACGAGCAGCTGTGCAGGTCTAGAGAGACCAGTATCACTGTGACCTAAAATATCTATTATGATCACTGCTATGTCTGCAGTTCACTGCTACGCCATACGTCCTCAATGAATAGAAGGAGTTGCTTAGCTGTGAGTAATTTCACTTCTTCTGGGCGAATATCATAATTTCCCAGATGAGTGCTGCGTTTGCGCATTAAGGGTCCGCAATTTGTCAGGTTGTATAAAGGCGTTTCCTCCTCTAGGGAGCAACACCGGCACATCCTTGAGTTGCTTAGTCCCGGGATGGACATGTGCTTTTTAAGACAACAGCGTCCAGTTAGGGCTCTTACCAGAATGCGCAATTTGTTTTTACCTAATCCCAGGGCTTCCGAAGCGAGTTTACAATCGAAAGCCCGGATATAGGTTTTAGAATGTTTTAAGCCTGGTGTATCAGACCAGATCTTAAGTGATTTATTGTGGTAAAGAGTTTCCAGGGTCAATCGGGCGAGGCTTTTAGAGATTCCACAAAATGGCTCGGGTCCAAATTTTGTACTGTTTGAGCCCTCTCGTGAGAGCTTGTCGGCAGTTTCATTGCCTAAAATACCATAACAATACAATACAATGCATGACCCGGAACCCATCTTAAAACCGCGTTGTTATTACCTCCCAAGGCGTTTAGTCGGTTCACGCAGTTTCCAACTAGCTTCGAGTTCACCAAGTTTGATCTCAGCGCTAGCAGTGCTGCTTGACTATCACAGTTAATATAGATTATATGGTCAAAGTAGTATTTTTGCAGATTGATTTCCGCACACTGAAGTAAGGCGAAAATTTTTGCCTAGGAGATAGAGGTGAATCTACCCTAATTCATCATCATTTCATCATTACAGCCCTTCACAAGTCCACTGCTGAACATAGGTCTCCCCCAAAGAATGCCACAAAGCACGATCCTGAGCCACCTGCATCCACCGACTTCCTGCATATCTTACCAGGTCGTCACTCCATCTAGGGGGGGGGGGGGGAAGCCCTACACTTCGCCTGCTGGTACGAGGCTGCCACTCGAGAACCTTTCTTCCCCATCGGTTGTCGGTTCTTCGAGCTATATGGCCGGCCCATTGCCACTTCAGCTTACTAATCCGTTGGGCTATGTCGGTCACTCTGGTTCTACTGCTGATATCCTCATTTCTGAGTTTATCACGTAGAGAAACTCCGAGCATAGCCCTCTCCATAGCTCGCTGAGCGACCTTGAGCTTCCTCGTCCGGCCAGCAGTGAAGGACCACGTCTCAGTTCCGTATGTCATCACTGGCAACACGCACTGGGTGTACAGTCTCGTTTTCAAGTTTTAAGGTATACCTGACGAGAAGATGTGCCGTAATTTCCCGAACGCTGCCCAACCGAGTTGAATCCGTCGATTGACCTCTCGGTCTAACTTGGACTTACCTAGTCGGACTATTTGTCCCAGGTAAACATACTCGTCAACAACTTCGAGCTTAGTGTTCCCAACAACTACCGGCATAGGTGTGACATGGACATTAAACATGATCTTTGTTTTGTCCATGTTCATCTTAAGACCTATCCGTTGGGAAACACTATTGAGATCATTGAGCATAGTACTTAGGTTGCCAGCGATTCTGCCATAAGGACTATATCGTCGGCAAATCGAAGGTGAGTGATGTACTCGCCATTGATGTTGATACCGTATCATTTCCAGTCCAGAAGCTTGAAAAGGTCTTCAAATGCAGCAGTGAAGAGTTTCGGGGAAATGACGTCACCCTATCTTACACCTCTCTGCAATTAGATAGGTTTCGTACTCTGGTTCTGTACTCGGATAGCCATCGTAGCCCTACTGTACTAGCACTTCAACACTTCGATATACCGACAGTCAACTTGGCACCGCTGAAGGGACTGCAGCACCGCCCAAATTTCGACGGAATAAAGGCTTTCTCATAGTCCACATACGCCAGGCATAGTGGCAAATTGTACTCCTCGGACTTCTGTACAATTTGCCAAAGGGTATGTAATGTGGTCTATGGTGATAAAGCCTTTTCGGAAACCGGGTTGTTCGGAAGGCTGGAAGTCGTCAAGTCTGCGCGCGAGACGATTCGTAATGACTCTCGAAAACAGCACGTAAACGCGGCTCAGAAGGGAAATCGGTCTGTAGTTCTTCAAGTGAGCGTTGTCGCCTTTCTTGAAGAACAAGACCACGGCACTTCTGCTTCACGCCTCCGGTGTAATGCCACCATGGAGGACGGAATTAAAGAGCTTCTGAAGGACTTCAAATACCGGTTTCCCACCCGCTTTCAGAAGCTCCGCTGTAATTCCATCCTCGCCTGGGGCCTTGCCGTTTATAAGGTGCTGGAGAGCCATTCTAATCTCGCTCATACTGACGTCCGGGATGTCATCGGAATAATATCGGATAAGACTCGCTCTTGGATCGTTACTCACACTTGCGTGCGGCGCCAACGATGACGTGTAGAGCTGCCCATAGAACCTCTCAATCTCACTCAAAATCTCAGGTGCCCCGGAAACGATGCTGCCACACTCGGTCTTCAGCTTTGACAGTTGGCACTTTCTGGCAGACAGATCTCTGGCAAAGACTTTGGAGCCGTGGTTCCGCTCGATCGCTTCTTCAATACGAGCTGTATTGAAGTCGCGTAAGTCCTGCCGCATGCATTTGGAGATCTGTCTGTTTAGTTGCCTGTATGCTGTCAAATCTGTTGAAGAATGTAGCTTCATCTCCCGTCTAACAGCCATGAGATTAAGAGTGTGATCGGAGAGTTTTTGTGTTCTTCTGCGGCGGGTCTTGCAGAACTTAGCTCCGACCACATGGACAGTTTCCACGAGCTTTTCATTCATATCGTCCACTTCATTGCAGTCTTCTAGGCATTGAAAGCGGTTTTGTAACTCGATCTGAAAGGTTTCGGGACTTTGGATTAGAGCACGAGGGGGACGGAGCGTTGACTTCATTAGACGAGACCTCTCCAACTTAACGTTTAGGTTCAGTGTGCCTCTAACCATTCGGTGATCGCTGCCGGTTTTCACCCTCGCGATCACTGAGACATCACTGAACAGTTGTCTGGTCGTCATAATGAAGTCGATCTCATTTTTTGTCGAACCGTCAGGGCTCGACCAGGTCCACTTCCTGTGGGGCCGCTTCTGAAAGAAAGAGTTCATCATAAAGAGTCCCTCTTTCTCCATGAAGTCGGCCAGCTGCTGGCCCCTTGGGTTCCGTTACCCTAATCCAAATTTCCCCACTTTCAGCTCACCGTTCTCTCTTGTGCCTAGTTTTGCATTGAAGTCTCCCATTAACACCGTATATTGGGTTTTGGAGGAATGTATGGCTCTAGAGATATCCTCATACATTCCCCCCCCCCCCCTCTATCCTCATCGGGGTGTGCGGTGTGCCGAGGTTGGTGCGTAAACCTGTACGACCTTCAGCGAATATCGTTTTGTGATTCGGAGTATAAGGTACGCAACCCTCGTCGACACACTCTCAATCTTTACAACGTTGTTAACGAGAGACTTGTGGACGATAAATCCGACACCTCCTTGGGACAGATGGTCGCCCTCCCGGTAATAGAGCAAGTTGCCGGATTCGAGAATTACCGTGTCCTCCCCCTCTCTTCGGACTTCGGATAATCCTATAATATCTGGCATATTACGTAACTTGTCTATCTACCTGTCTGTCTGTCTATCATACTAAGTTTGAATTTGGGTCCCTCCCCATAAATTCCAAAGCCTACGTTGAGGCCCATTTTTGACCCATCGGTATACCATATAAGGTTACCGACCCCACAGATGTCCTGTCTATTCAGCCAGTCTTCTCTGGAGGGTAGTTCCACTGTATACCTTTTGTTAAAAGTATATAGAGAACGCATATCTGAGAACATGCATATACCTAGTCAGGTCATAAATTCTGTCACATGTTTAATATAAAATAATTGAACTAAGTTTATTCATTATGTAACAATTTATATACCAAAATGAACTTAACAAAACATAGATTCTTATGACACTAAAGTTTATTCAAAATGACTTCCGTGATTTTGAATACAGGCCTTCAATCTGCGCGGCCAGTCGTCTTTCGCTGCACGAACGAGGTCCATGTCAATATCGGCGGCTGCCTTAATCAAGGATGTCTTGAGTGACTCCAAATTGGGATGAGGCTTTGAGCACGCCTTTTCCTCCAAGTTTTGCCATATCTTGTAATCTAACTTGGATTCAAATCTGGACTGGAGGAGGGCCAGTCTTCGTGCCGGATGAAGTAGATTTCACGCGCCACCATCCAGTCTTGTGTGCTCTTCGCTCTATGAGCTGGCGCCGAATCTTGTTGGAATACCCAGTACCTGTTTTTAAACATGTTATGAGAAACAGGTTCCACAAGGTTCGTCAGGACTGTATTTTGATACTCCACTGCATTCGTTTTTACACCTTTCTCACAAAAATGTACCTCTGTTAAGCCCCAATAAGAAACTCCCAACCATACCATGAGCGGGGATGGAAAATGACCTCGTTGGACACGCGGAATACGGTTGCTCGCTTCTTCACTACTGTGTGCGTACACCTAGTTATTTTGTGTGTTGTAGCTCTCTTCTACGGTAAAAATTTTTTCACCCGAAAAAAGAATTTCCCGATATTTTTTTCCCGTGTAACGCTTCAACAAAGCGTGGCATCTCTTCAGTCTCAGGTCCATTAGACGAGCATTCAAACGATGTCCTGTTTTTCTTCCACATGCGCGAAGCCTTAAGTCTTCATTTAACACCCTTTTCACCGTGGTTCTGCTTAACCCCATCTGAAGGGCCAACAGTTTCTGCTTACGTTTGGGATTTCTTTGAATTCGCGCCTTCACAGCTTTTATCACTGCTGGAGACCTAACAGACCGAGGGCGACCACTTCTTGACCTGTCATCTACACTAGAGTCTTCATTGTATCGTTTGATGGTACGATAAACGAATCTTTTGGTTATATTCAAATATTTCAGTATGTCAAAAATTTGAATTGGCGCGTAACCGCAACGATGCAACGCAATAACTGCAACACGGTCTTCTTTAAGCGTCTACTCCATATTTAAAAATGAGTAAAATTCTAAAAAGTATACAGTTTTATTTTCATGAACAATTCGAAATTCGAATTCAATAAACATTTTTGTGGCCAGCATTCTAAAAGAAAAGTTTTTACTGTGTTACAATACTTATGACCTGACTGTGTATTATGATCTCACATATCATGCGTCCACTATATATGTACTAGTATATATTACACTATATATTATAACGTATATTTATTTACTCATTTTTATAGATATTTTTTATAATCGAAACAAAGATAATATATCAAACTCAAATTAAATAAATAAAACAATCCACAACGAACTGCAAAGTGCCGTTTGAAGTCAATCGAATGATTTCGAGATTCCGATTTATTGAATAGGAATTATTCGGAACTGTTGGAGCGTATATAACTAGCGTAATTGTTTTATATTCGATTCTTGTGTTCAAAAAACGTTTTTCCTCTACATGGACTACATATAAAACTGTAAATGTATTCAAACTGTGCAACAATTCTTTTTAACCGTTGAAAGGTTTTGAACCATTCATTTGTTTAAATAAAACAATAATAAAACAGGTTTTGGAACTGCATAGATTTGCAAAATGGACGGTTATTTATACCGTAACAGGGAAATAAATATATTTTTAAGATAATATAAGAGTACTAACATCAAGTATGACTAACATAACCAAATCAAATTAACAGTATTGCCAGTATTAATGCTATGGAATCTGTGTTCACGTAGATAATTGTAATTAGACATACGATTTATAAAATGACCTTATGCGAATACGGACCTGTAGTTCGGAATTCAAATGTGAGACTTGAAGCGTTAGTTTTGTGAGGTAAATTTTTTTATATATAATATCATTGGGTAAAAAGGGAAGTGGACGTGGTAAACGATTACAATCGTTGTGTAGGTAAAAAAGCAAACTGAAGTATCATTAAACATTTCATCATCATCATCATTACAGCCCTGCACAAGTCCACTGCTGAACATATGCCTCCCCCAAGGAATGTCACAAAGCACGGTCCTGAGCCACCTGCATCCATCGACTTCCTGCATATTGTTACGAGCTTGGGGTTCGAGACAATTAAAAACTGCCGATTGAATTACCAAAATTGACACTTTAATTACACAACACTAATTACAATCTAAAACCACACCAATAATAAAACACAATGACTTTAGTTCGCAGTTATTTCGCTTCGAAGTGTTCTCTTGTATCGCCAATTCAATACTACTTCGTTCTTGGTCTATACCGGCCTTATATAGGGCCTCAGATAGTTTACAGAACCTTCTACTGTAGCGACATCTAGAATGTTCAAGTACATATCGGTCCCGAAATTCTTAGAAGGATCTTGACTCTCCTAGTTCTGCTACTCGACACTAGAGTGCGCTGGTGGTAACTAGTGTTGCCATGTACAAGACATTAATAGTGGCGCGCAACAATATCTTACCAGGTCGCTACTCCATCTAGTGGGGCGACGCCCTACACTTCGTCCGTAGGTACGAGGCCGCCACTCAAGAACCTTTTTTCCCCATCGGTTGTCGGTTCCTCGAGCTATATGGCCAGCCCAATGCCACTTCAGCTTACTAATCCGTTGGGCTATGTCGGTCACTCTGGTTTTACTGGGGATATCTTCTATAATTAATTTAATATATTAAATATTTAATGAGTTTTAATTTTATATGATACGGCAAAAATAAAACTCGCTTACATATTATCGTTGTGAGGGATATAAACTTTGTCAAGGTGCATTCGGCTTCCTCAATCATAAACTCCTCTTTGACAACCGAAAACACTTAGACAATCTCCGGTGTGTCGACGACGTATCTTGTTATAAGATTTTCTGAAAGATTGAACAAGATTAAGTTTCAACTTATCAAGATAATATTGCTAGGGCTTTACATACCATATCCTCATGGTACTTTAAGTTAAAGCGAAAGTTGGGAAGCATACAAGAACTAAATCGATTTTGGGATCGCAAGGTTTTGGAATAAAATGATATGGAGAAAATGCTGTTTAACTTTTTTTATAGGATAGGGTGACAAAGGAGCACACAGTCCACCTGCTGGTAAGTGGCTGCTGTGGCCCATAAACATCTACATTTATCCTCAACAAAGACTCAAAATGCAGATGCGTTGTCACGCGTGAGGACTAAGATGGAATGCCTCTTTTCCAGTAAAAAGGGTCTCCGGTTCTCTATACTCACCATACGAAACACAGCAGCGTTAAGCTGCTATTTTACACTGGTATTCTGTGAGAGCGTGGTCCTTCCTCGGTCAAGCCGATCCATTCGCGCTACAACTATACTACTAATATAGCTGCAGCATGGCTCTACCACGTATATTCTACTTCTTTGAAAAGGGGGCGCTTTATCTAATAAATTATTTAAAAAAACACTAAGGAAGGAAAGATATTACCCAATAATGTGAAGACTATTATTGACAAAAAGCTCAATTTCGAGATGCTTCAGTGATTGAGATGTTCAGTACCCGATTGTTGGAGTTATTAAGATTGAAAGAACCCGTCTGATGAAGTCTACGTTTCGAAAAAATATTATGCCTTAAATCGTAACGGAATACCAACATTGGAAACGATAGTATTCCGAACGTTGGTAATTCGCTATTCTCCCGCTATCCCGTTGGAATACAAACGTTTCCATTTGCAACTCACACAATAATAAAAAATGTGAAATAATTAGATTAGATAAGTTGATAAATTGTTTGTGGTCCGAAGTTTAATAAATAAAAAGAAAACTCCAATCGGTTCGATGTCCTAAAACCCAGAATTGATATTGAGAGGGATCTCAACAGTGTGGTCAAAATTTTAAGGGAAAGCTAAGACATGACACTTTAACTTATATACAAGAAACATGATACATTAATAGCCGCATAATTGATTACTCACCAGCTGGTGAGTACCAATTACGCGGCTGTGATGGTAACAAAAAAATCGACCCACCCACTTTTTGTTTAATATCTATCGATTATTTCATAGATAAGCTGTTTCACACATTTGTTCCTTATTTTGAGGGTCAGATATGATGTAAGATATCTTGTTTGTTGTAAATCTTATCGCACTGAAGACTGGGCAGTATCGAAGAAAACCTAGATCTGAAAGACATAGGGTTACAGTTCTCTACTCTACGAAATCGACACCTATCTTGTGTTCTCCAGCGACGCTTACGTGAAGATCGGGGTGTCGCTATAAGTGACAGTACTGTAAGAAGGAGACTTCGTGAGAGATTTTAATACCTCGAAAGCTAGCAACATGACCACAAATGACCACAACCGATCGACAAGTCCGACTTCAATTAGCGCGTTATCATATCAACTGGACTATAGGCCAATGAAAGTCAGTTCTTTTCAGTGATAAGAGCCAAATGACTTTATATGGTTCTGATGGATGCCGTAATGTCATGCGACGCCCAGGTGAATGTTATACCTAGTGTTGCGGAAGAGAAACTCTCAGTTATGGTGGGAGCTCTGTAATGTTTTGGGCTGGGATATCTTTTACTGGACGCATGGAGCTGGTTTTCATACAAATAGGTGTTTTAACTGCAGCATGCTACATCTGGAAGATCTAAGGAGACCATGTGGTGCCATATGCCGGCTATATTGGAGAGAACTTTGAAATAATGAATGATAATGCACGACCACAAGTAGCGCGCATCACCACCGATTATCTTGAAGAGATCGGCATTCGGCTTATGTCGTGGCCAGAAATAAGCTCTGATCTCAACCCTATAGAGCAAAAGTGGCATACCCTAAAACAAGAGGTTAGAGCCTGTAATCCAGTCCCTAAAACATTAGGAAACCTTGAAACCGCCATTAGGGAAGAATTGGAACCGAATCCCTTAAGAGACCATCAAAACTTTGATAAGGTCATTAAAACGGCGGATGATAGCCATCATTCGAGCAAGAGGAGGGTATAGGCAATATTAAGTTGCATTAATTGTGTTTATGACATTTTTAAAACGTAAAAATTGGAGAGGCTTTCCCACCGAGAAGCCTCAAGACAAGCTGTGACAGACCAAAGACCGGACATTGTCAGAACTATTGTGACATAACCACAATACCAAGGGCCATATTGTTACAAAAATAGAGAGGTTAAAAATTTTTGAAAAAATCGTGTAAAATTAAGGGTTTTGATTTTTAAATCAAAAAATAGTTTTGATGTTTTAACTGTGATTAAATTGATATAAATAAACTAGTTATAAACAAATTCCCCCACTAGATGGAGTGATGACCTTGTAAAACATGCAGGAAATCGATGGATGCAAGTGGCTCAGCGCCGTGTTTTGTGGCAGTTCTTGGGGTGAGGCCTATGTTCAACAGTGGACTTGTAAAAGGCTGTAATAATGATGATGATTATGATGAAATAAACAAGTTAAATAAAACATTTCAGTACTAAAACATTGTTTGGTTTGACCTAACAAAAACGTGATTTGTGGCAAAAACGCAGGTAAAAAAGTAAGCAAAAAAAGTAGCAGTCTATATACGTCCCACTGCTGGACACAGGCCTCCTCTTATTTCTGAGAAAGGTTTAGGGCAAGAAAATGTCCGCCGTGCTGCCCCATGCGTGTTGGCGAACTTCACATGTCTTCGAAATACATATTTTGTTTTCTTATTTCTCAGACATGCAGGTTTCCTCACGATGTTTTCCTTCACCGCCGAGCACGTGGTAAGTCAGCACTTAAAATTGCCATTAACAATTTCATTAGTGCAGGTGGGTATTGTACCCATGTTGCTGGTACAAATCTTGGGATTTATGATTAAAAAAATGCGACAAGTAATTTTGATAGCCCTCTCTTGATGTTTACTTAAAGAATTCTGAAGAGACCGAAACAGGTGAAAATCTGAGGTTGCAAGGTCAGGACTATATGGTGAATGCATTGATACTTCCCAACCAAGCTCTCTCAATATTTTCGATCCCACCATATACACAGCATCACCATATTCCGTGTTAATCCGGGTCTCGCTACAGTCTGTGGAGCTTGACTACCCTTTGACCATGATCTTTTTTACACATTCTTGTCGTAGTTGATCCACTATTTATCACCAGTGATCATATTTTTTTAAAACTCTTATGTTTCAATATATTTCAAAAGAGAATCGCAAATGAGTGCACAATTCATTAGGTTTGTTTCAGTGAGCTCGTGTGGTACCCAAATAACGCGCTTTTTTGTATCCTCGGCCATGTTGTAACTACTAATATGTCGATCTTGCTCCACTTTTTCAAAAATGTCATCATCCATATGAGGGTGAACAGAGCAAGCTGCATGTTTGACATCAAAATTCCCGGTCTGCAAACGCTTAAGTCAACTCTGTGCTACTCTTACTGACACTGCATTAGAAACATTTCACAAACATATTTTGCAGCTTGAGTCATATTTTTCCCTTTATTGTAATAAAACTTCAGAATGTATCGAATTTCTACGTTAGATTCACTCATTTTGGCGGAGAGAAAAACGCTATAAAAATGGCGGAAAAGTGTTCTTATTGTTTATTTTTCTTTTTCTTAATGTCGTATATGTATTGATATTAAAACCAGCCAGATACAAACAGTACAACCAAAGAGATTTTTCTTCATTTTTATACAAACCAAATACGAAGAAACTTTTTTCCCGACCTAATATATATGTAACAGTCACGAAATGACAATCTCTTCAACGTTAACGTTTTTAAACGATTTCAAAAAGTAAGAAAATTTCAATTCGACTGTATGTTTTTTTTGCATATAATATATTACGCGATATCTTCGCAGATTGTGATTTGATTTTAATGATCTTTTTTTGTTACAGATTATCCACGCTGCTGAATATTGTTATAATGAAAATGAACTAAACGAAGAGATGGCGATTCGAACACTGATGTGTATCGTAGCTCTAGTAATAGACAGTGTATCTGTCAAGTTTATAAAAAATGAAACTATTGAAAAATTGGTGACAACGGTTTTTGAAAAAGAATACGATATTAATGGGAATCATTCACTGGGTCAGGTTATTGTTGACCTAGAAATGAAAAAATCAAATATAACAAAATTAGAGATTACAGTGGATTCTTCAAATAATAATGAGGAATTTAATACCACAAAACAAAATAAATGTGACAGTATTTTAAATACAATTACTGAAGAACCTATTTTTGAAACAAATAGCTTGAATTCAATTTACCTTAATAATATATACTCTAGTGTTATGACAAATTTGATTGAAGATAATGTATCTATAGAGAACATTGAGTCGAATGGTGTTAGCTTATTCGACATAGTGCGTAATGACTGTGGTGGAGCCAAGATATGTCCTAATATCAGTGAAAATTGGAGCAACAATAACACCATAACGATTGGATTTCTAAGCGCCTACGGATACAGCCAGGTTAGTATTCCAAACAGCTTTTTATTGTTTCTAAATTGTGAATTTATACACTATTTAAAAATAATTAATTATTGTTGAAAGGACTCTGCCAATTCAATATCTGGTCGCTATAGATCGCTACTAAGTGGCGGTAACTCCTTTTCTATATAGGAGTAGCGTCTCACTTATAAAATTAAAAACGAAATATCTCAACAACTTTTGCGTGGTAAAGCCACGCTGCAGCTATGTGGTTGTAACACGAATGGGTCGGCTCGACCGAGGAAGGATCACGCTCTCACAGAATAAAAGCATAAACTAGCAGCTTAATGCTGCTTTGTTTCGTACGGTGAGTGTAGAAAGAAAATCGAAGAGTCTTTTTACTTGAAACGAGGTTTCCCGTTGTAGTCCTCAGGGGTAAAAATACATCTGCATTTTGATTATTAATGGAAGATAAATGTCTATGAGCGACAGCATCCACTTACCATCAGGTGTACTGTGTGCTCGTTTGTCAACCCCATTCTATAAAAAAAATTGTTACCATATCTGTACACAAGATGCGTAAGTCCAGCAGTGAAACTTTAAACTGCGGTACAGATCCCTGAAGTTCCAGCAGCGCTCTTGCACCGGTCGAGCGTTAATAGATATGCGAATAGCCGCACGCAGCACACCGTTATAGTAATTTTACTAGGTGGTGGGACATCTTTACTGCCTAGAAATCGGTCTGGGTGAGTACACACACTCTTATCAATTTTTGCTACCAAATAGTAGCACTACTTTGTACCAGGCTGAAGGGTCTCTATCTATGGGGTAGGCTTATGTTCAAGAATGAACTTTTGATAGACTGTTGATGATGATGATCACTGATTATTGCTTTTGCCGCTTTTATGTGTTAAAAAAGCACACGTTTTACAGCTTTGATTTTAATACTGGCCCTTACCATTACCTTCGCTTTTTGATAGGACTTAATTATATTTGCCCCAGAGTATTAGTGCACTAACTGGTTATTTCGTTTGAAATGTAAGCGAGTCAGCATGAAAGTAAGGCGTTCTATCCTACCTCCTTAGAAAAAGATACATATACTTAAAAAAAATCTAGTAATATTCATATTCGGAATTTTGGAGCGTTTTAAAAAAATGTAAACGATATTCATTTTTAAATGACATCCTAAGGTTAGTAAAATTAAAAGATTTGCCTTTGTTAATACGTTTATCTATATTCTTCTCTATATATGAAAATCAATTGCTGTCCGTTAGTCTCGCAAAACTCGAAAATGGCTCAACGGATTTTGATGAATTCGTTAGTGTGCATTTGAGTGGGTTCCTGGATACTTTAAAATTCAATTGGACCCGGTAGGTGGCGCTGATGTCAAGATCTAGAAATCACCGGTGCGATGCCGGACAGATCTCTAGTTCTAAATAGAAGACACAGATGCGATTTTATTAAGTAAAATTGTTATAGCCGCCATCAG
Organism: Parnassius glacialis; assembly: GCA_033319125.1. Lineage (NCBI taxonomy): Eukaryota > Metazoa > Arthropoda > Insecta > Lepidoptera > Papilionidae > Parnassius > Parnassius glacialis. The sequence continues at coordinate 50,662,546 of JAVANC010000005.1, forward strand.
AATCGTAAAACATTTGGGTAGTCTTCCCTTTTGTAGAACAGTTCTCGCACATAAGTTGCCATTATACCGCATGTGGTGAACCAGCAAGATAACTTTATTGAAGTGGATATTTTTGTGGGTACTGTGCCCTCCGCGAAAATTAAATTGTTATTTCAATAAATCAAATTATATATTTCCTAGTGTTATTTTATTCATTCAGTTATCCTCTTCCAAATTATCATCATCATCATCATTATTATAACTATTTACAAGTCCACTGCCGAACATAGGTCTCCCTCAAGGAATGCCACAAAGCACGGTCCTGAGCCACCTGCATCTATCGACTTCCTGCATGTCTTACCAGGTCGTCACTCCATCTAGTGAGGGGTCGCCTTACACTTTGCCTACCGGTACGAGGTTGCCACTCAAGAAGCTTTCTTCCCCATCGGTTGTTGGTTCTTCGAGCTATATGGCCGGCCCATTGCCACTTCAGCTTACTAATCCGTTGGGCACGTCGGTTACTCTGGTTCTACTGCGGATATACTAATTTCTAAGTCTATCACGCAGAGAAACCCCGAGCATAGCCCTCTCCATAGCTCGCTGAGCGACCTTGAGTTTCCTCATATGGCCAGTAGTGAAGGACCATGTCTCAGATCCGTAAGTCATTACTGGCAACACGCACTGGTTGTACAATTTCCTCTTCAGATTTTGAGGTATGTCTAACGAGAAGATGTGTCGTAGTTTCCCGAACACAGCACAGCCGAGTTGAATCCGTCGATTGACCTCTCGGTAGAAGTTGGAGTTACCTAGTCGCACTATTTGTCCCAGGTAAACATACTCGTCAATAACTTCGAGCATAGTGCTCCCAACAACTACCGGCATAGGTGTGACATGGACGTTAAACATGATTTTTGTTTTGTTTATGTACATCTTAATACCTATCCGTTGGAATACACTATCGAGGTCATTGAGCATAGTGCTTAGGTCTTCCAGCGATTCTGCCATAAGGACTATATCGTCAGCAAATCGAAGGTGAGTGATGTACTCGCCATTGATGTTAATACTGCATCCTTTCCAGTCCAGTAGCTTGAAAACGTCTTCCAATGCAGCAATGACGAGTTTCGGGGATATAACGTCACCCTGTCTTACACCTCTCTGCAGTTGGATAGGTTTCGTACTCTGATTCTGTACTCGGATAGCCGTTGTAGCTCTACTGTACAAACACTTCAGCACTTTGATATACCGATAGTCAAGTTGGCATCGCTGAAGGAACTGCAGCACAGCCCAAATTTCGACAGAATCAAAGGTTTTCTCATAGTCTACATACGCAAGGCAAAGTGGCAGATTATACTCCTCTGACTTAAGTACAATTTGCCGAAGGGTGTGTATGTGGTCCATGGTACTAAAGTCTTTTCGGAAACCGGCTGGTTCGGGAGGCTGGAAGTCGTCAAGTCTGCGTGCGAGACGATTCGTAATAACTCTCGAAAACCGCACGTAGACGCGGCTCAGAAGGTAAATAGGTCTGTAGTTCTTCAAGAAAGCGTTGTAGCCTTTCTTGAAGAACAAGTCCACTGCGCTTCTCTTCCACACCTCCGGAGTAGTGCCACCATGAAGGACGGAATTAAACAGCTTCTGAAGGACTTCAAGTACCTGTTTTCCATCCGCTTTCAGAAGCTCCGCTGAAATTCCATCCTCGCCTGGGTACTTGCAATTTTTTAGGTGCAGTCATTCTGATCTCGCTCAGACTGACGTCCAGGATATCTTCGGAATAGTGTCAGATAAGACTCGCTCTTGGATCGTTACTCACACTTGCGTGTGGCTCCAACGATGACGTGTACAGCTGCCCATAGAACCTCTCAATCTCACTCAAAATCTCAGGTGTCCCGGAATCGATGCTGCCACACTCGATCTTCAGCTTTGACAGGTGGCTCTTTCTGGCAGACAGACCTCTGGCAAAGAGTTTGGAGCCTTAGTTCCGCTCGATCGCTTCTTCAATACAAGCTGTATTGAAGTTGCGTAAGTCCCGCCGCATGCATGTGGAGATCTGTTTGTTCATTTGCTTGTATGCTGTCAAATCTGTTGAAGAATGTAGCTTCATCTTCCGTCAAAGAGCCATGAGATTAAGAGTGTGATCGCAGAGTTTTTGTGTTCTTCTGCGGCGAGTCTTGCAGAATTTAGCTCCAACCTCATGGACAGTTTCCACGAGCTTGTCATTCATATCGTCCACTTCATTGCAGTATTTTAGGCACTGAAAACGGTTTTGTAACTGGAGCTGAAAAGTTTCGGGACTTTGGAACAGAGCACTAGGGGGACGGAGCGTTGACTTCATTAGACGAGACCTCTCCAACTTAACGTTTAAGTTCAGTGTGTCTCTAACCATTCGGTGATCTCTACCAGTTTTCACCCTCGCAATCACGGAGACATCACTGAACAGTTGTCATCTGGTCGTCATAATGAAGTCATTCTCATTTTTTGTCGAACCGTTGGGGCTCGACCAGGTCCACTTCCTGTGAGACCGCTTCTGGAAGAAAGAGTACATCATAAAGAGTCCCTCTTTTTCCATGAAGTCGGCCAGCTGCTGGTCCCTTAAGTTTTTTTTTATAGAATAGGGGACAAACGAGCATGCGGCTCACCTGATGGTAAGTGACTACCGCCGCCCATGAACAACTGCACACCACGGGAATTGCAGATGCGTTGCCGGCCTTTTAAAAAGGTGTAAGCTCTTTTCTTGAAGGTTCCTAAGTCGTATCGGTCCGGAAATTTCGCTGGTAGTAATTGATTTCACAAGGAAATTGTGCGAGGGAGAAAACTACTTCTAAATCGCACAGTGGTGGACCGCCAATCATCCAGATGGTATGGATGGTAACGCGAGTTTTGTCGCGATGTGCGATGGTGAAGTTGAGCGGCTGGAATTAGTCCGAACAATTCCTCAGAGCACTCGCCGTGACAGATGCGATAAAATACGCAAAGAGATGCAACATCTAGTGCCAGTGTATCGAGCCGATCAGAAAGAACTCGGTCGTCGACGATTCGAACCGCTCTGCGCTGGATGCGGTCAAGTGGAAGGAGCTGGCACTGAGGTGCCCCGGCCCAGAGATGAGAACTGTATTCCATGTGGGGCCGAACTTGCGCTTTGTAAAGTTGCAAGCGATGTGCCGGCATGAAATACTGCCTCGCTCTGCTGAGCAAGCCAAGCTTTTTAGAGGCCAATTTGGCCTTCACTTCCAAGTGACCAAGAAACTGCACACTATTCGATATGTCGACGCCAAGGATTCCGATACTGGCTGTGGCAACAAGGGGAATGCCTTGAAACTGAGGAGATAAGACAAAGAGGTTCTTTTAGCGTTAAACGCGCAAACTTGTGTCTTCTGGGGATTGAACTGGACTAGATTTAGTCGGCCCCATTCCGAGACTTTGTTAAGCAAAGACTCGACTTCAGACACAAGTTTGTCCCGGTACTCGGCAACGTTTTCCCGAGAAATATTGGCACGGCCGGTGTATAAGGCATCACCAGTGCTGTCGTCTGCATAGCAATGAATGCTACCAGTTAGCAACATATCATTGATATGCAGGAGAAACAGCGTTGGTGATAGCATGCAGCCTTGTGGAACACCAGCGTTGATAGGCTTGAAATCAGAGCATGCACCGTCTACTACGAACTTGATGCTCCGATCAGTAAGGAAACTGGTGATCCAATTGCACAATTTCTCGGAAAGCCCATAGGAAAGAAAAAGAAAAAGAAAAGGGTTCCGTTGCCCTATTCCAAATTTCCCTACCTTCAGCTCACCGTTCTCTCTTGTGACTAGTTTTTCATTGAAGTATTCTATTAACACCGCATAGTGGGTTTTGGAGGAATGCATGGCTCTAGAGATATCTTCATACATTTCCTTCACCTCCTCATCGGGATGTGCCGAGGTTGGTGCGTAAACCTGTATGGGTGATTCTGAGTTTAAGGTACGCAACCCGCGTCGACACACTCTCAATCTTTACAACGTTGTTAACGAGAGACTTGTGGACGATAAATCCGACAACTCCTTGGGACAGATGGTCGCCCTCCCGGTGACAAAGCAAGTTGCCGGATTCGAGGATTACCGTGTCCTCCCTCTCTCTTCGGACCTCGGATAATCCTATAATATGCCAGCGCAACTTGTCTATCTCTTCTTCCAGTTCCACGATCTTCTCGTCAATTCTCAGGGTGAGTGCGTCGTATGTTGCCAGGTCGAGTCGTCTTAGGTGGCAACCGAACCTCCACCTGAGATTCTTCGCACCCCCTGCCCCGCCGTTACCATGGTAGCCACCGTAGCCAGGAATAGCGGGGCCGCCGTCTCTTTGTTACTCTCATCATTGGTATTTACCATAGTTGCCACGCTTGGCGAGTGGGTTGGCAACCGCTGTTTTTTATTGTAATTTTGCCGTTATCAGGAAGATACTGCTGCCCATCTCCTGCCTGTATCACTTTGTCGCCTTTTACGATACCCACGGGAAGATATGGTGTAGTGGATATTCTTAACCGCCATTACACGATAAGGTCTTCCTAACATGATGCTTACTTACTCTTCCAAATAGGTTGCTTCATTATATAGGAGATATCTTTGCCATATTCGTCATGCCTAGCAAGCACGTTAGCAACCGCATTTTTTTTACTAGAATACTTTTTTGTCATTTGCATATCATCCTGTATTTTGCAATAACCGTAATATTGACAAAGGAAGAAGAAAATTTTATTAATCAAACATCTGTCCTTTTTATCTTTTAAATTAAAAATGCGTGGTAATGCATTATAGTAACTGATTTTAGTGCGCACGCACCCATTCGTAAGGGTCGATTGGTAGGCAAAAACGTCGTTGCCCATAAATCACATTAAATTTGGGATAGTTTTAAATAAAACTAGAAGCCATTTTTTGCCTACAGAATATTCTAAAGTAGGTACATTTTTTTCATTTTTTCGTTCTCTTATTTTCATTGTGTAATAATTTAATCATACAGTTTATGGTTGGTTTAATTGTTTTAAGTTTAATTACAAATCTATATATATATATATATATATATATATATATATATATATATATATATAACATGTAAGAGAAACCCTGTGGTTCCCGTTAAGTACGTTATCAGGGTCAGTATGCAAACCTATAAAAATAACTTTTTTTTTTTAAACGACGTTTTTTTTTTAATTTTTAATTTTCTTATGTGGTTTTATTGCCTTTTACTGACACTAGCCGATGCTAAAGCTAAGTAAAGCGGGGTCTTTGACAATCCTCTTACTCCACAGACAATGCAAGGTAATAAAACCAAATACAGTTTACATACAATAATTTTTTAAATAAAATAAAGAAAAACTGGTGTTCGAATTTTTAAAACAAAGTTATTTCTATACGTTTGAAAAATGATCCTGATAACGTACTTAACGGGAACCACAGGGTTTTTGTTACATATTGTATAAAAGACAAACCTCATCTATCAACGCACAGCTGAAATTGCTGAACGGATTTTGCTGAAATTTTGCATAAATGTACAGACAGTTACAACGACGTAAGCATTCGCTAAGAAAGGAATTTGAAAATTCCCTCCCAATGGGGTGAAAAAGGGGTTTAAATTATGTACGGAAGTCCGTCATTTTAGAGCTAGAAACCTCAAACTTTGTCTTTAGGTTAATGATTAGAAATAAAGAATTACGTGTCCTAGGGTTTTTGAAAATCGAACACCTAAAGGGATGAAAAAGGGGTTGAAAAGGTATGTAGAGAGAAACAAAATAAGTTTAACTATTTTATTTGAAGCTTCACAGGAGTATTACTATCAATAAATGAGTATATAAGTGTTTCAGGCTCTTTCAGAATTCAATCCCTAAAAGGTTGAAAAGGGGTGAAAAATTCTGATTTCATCATTCATTCATGGGTATCGTTTTTATCGTTTATCGGGTTGCTTACGAAAACCACAAATATTTTAAAATCCAACGTAGCAGATGGGAAATACCTATCATCATCCCCTGTGGGGGTGCGATGTGGTTGAAATATCGATATGGGTGTCATCTTACGGTTTTTGGAACGTTAATTACGAAAATGGCATCGATTATGGTTTGAAACCAACATGAATGGAAGGATGGATGGGTGTATGCTTGTATGTAAAAATTATCATGGGTGACTTGGGTGTCATTTTTAAGGTTTTTGGGTCGTAAATAATGTAAATGATATTGATAAATATTTTAAACTTAATTTATTAGAATAGAATATACGTTTATTGCACAAAAACATAAAACAAAATAGACAAGATTTGTTTAAAAATTCTCAAAAATTACACCTGTACAAAAACACAAATTTAAAAATTTAAAAACAATGAAAATAAACAACCAAATCAAATATATTTTTTTACAAATTAATAAAATGACAAAACCAAAAGAAATACATAGCTACCTACCTATTTTATATTGATCTTCAAGTTCTAATCCCTATCAATAGATAGCGTTGGTATCGTTTTAGAACGTGTTAACGTTGTAATTTTTCAAACTAACATAAAGGAAATGGTAAATGAGTGCTTCAACTTGTACCACATACGGTGCCTATTCACTGTTAACGGATATTTGACAAGACTTCTACTGTGTTTGCTTGCTTACGACCTAGGATATGCTTCGTGTTTCGGATTAGTCGCTTGATTTAGTCTTTCTTACAACCACTGTTCAAACTTGGAATTCGATTTCCTTTGTGATTAGGTTTTTTTATTTATTTTTATATTAGGTATTTGTGATTAGAAGTATTTTTTCTCACTGAAAAAATTACTATAGAAACTCTTAATATTAAAGGAAACATGGAAGAACATACTGTCGTCCCCATAATAGGTGACGGCGCCTGTTTGTTTCGTGCTGTTTAATTTTTAATGTACGGAACCCAAGAAAATGCAATGGGGGTGCGTTCACAAATTGTTAGATTTGTGGTAAATGATTGGCCTAGGTTTTCAGTTATGACCCACGACAGAAATGGCGATAATTTTTCAACAGCAAATGAATATTCAGCTGATATGTTAAAAAAAACTTACGGTGGACTTTGTGAATTAGTAGCTGCAGGATTAATATTTCCTTTACAGTTAGAAATATATCAGAAGCATATCGAAACGGTCTGCTATACATAGAGTCCGGAAAAAATATCTGTCCAGTAAGGTGATTATGATTTAGCCATGATTTATCTAGTTGACATTTTGACGCCTATCTGCCTATTGTTGCGAAGAAAACTACAAAGCGTCGCAGAGCGTGATCCTTTTTCAGAGCTTGACCATTTAAGGCCTTAACAGTGGTTGAAATGCCTAAATCGTGGATTTAGGCATTTCAAAAAAAAATTAAGTAAAAAAATCTCAATAATTGTTCATTTAATCCACAAAGAAAAAATAGAGGGCAACAGAAGAGGATTTGGTAAAGGTTTTTAAATGAACAAAATTGTATTTTTGTAAACCCCTTATTAGAAAAAAAATCCCCAATGAGTATCTTTGTCATATTTTGCAAAATTTCTCCAAAACGGCACAAGCTTTTTTAATAGTTCTTACACAAAAAAAAAGGTTTTAAATATATTAATATTTTTAATTGAGAGTTTTATTTTTATTCCCCATTTTATAAGAGAATGTATAATTTTTCCCTGAAATTGAATATATTTACGCGAGCGCGCATGCTCCGTCACCCTGTCGCAGTTCGTTTTCGGACAACGTCGAGGGTGGACCGCGCGTCGGTATTGGAGCGACTTCGTTCAAATATATATTAGTTTTTTAAAAGTTTCTACTCAATTATAAATATTTTTATGACTAGAAATACTTAATTTAGTTAATATCTGTACACTGGTAACTGTAAATATTATTTTCTAAATAAATTAATTTTTAGAGTGCCCAAAGAAGAAGAAATTTTCGCGGCGACGTTGATTAGTGTAATTGAAAATTGCATTTTTATATAATTTGAATGTGGAACGACGAACATGCTCTCGTTACTTAGATTTCGATAGTTTTAAATACCTATGTAATTTTATTGTTGCATAATTTTATTAATTAGTTGATACTGAATTTTATAATTATGTATTACAATAAAACGCTGTTTTTATGAGTATGACCTTATAAAATATTATTTGGGCGGGAAATATAGATACAGATACTTACATTTAGGTACACTGTTATCAAATTAATCAAACAATTTAAATAAATAAAAAAATGGTGCTTCCTAAGTATAAATAACTATTTAAAGACATTCTTGGGTTTATGGTTTTTTTAATGTTAGAAAAACTATCATCTGAAAAATGTAAAAATTTTAAATTGGAGAGGGGTTTCTCTACATGATAAAGTTAGAAATGAAGATATTCGCAGTAGAACCAGAGTAACTGACATAACCCAACGGAATATTAAAGTGAAATGTCAATAGGCTGGCTAGATAACTTGGAAAACCGATAAAAAATAGGAAGAAAGGTTCTCGAGTGGCAACCTCGTACAGGTAAGCGAAGTAGTACTCAACCTTTATTCCTCTTCATGTATTCTCATACGCTATTATTCACACATACATACACACACACACACACACACACACACACACACACACAAATAGGTCGCAAATAATACTTACCTAGTACTGTTAGGCAAGAGTAAACAGGTTTTTGTTAAGTCAGTGCAATTCACCATCTTAGGCTACATAACCACTTACCGATGGGATTAAAGTTGCTTTACTACATGCTGGGTAAAAATAATAAAAAAAATTTACCCTGTGAAAGTTTGCATTTAGATATAATTTTTCTAACCAACCATAAAAATATGATGATAATATGTATATAAGTATAAATGTTGCCTCACACGGGACAGTAATAATATAATATCTTCCATTATCTACGCATGAAAACTTTAAAATCTCTGAAACCCGAGGTATGTCCATATTAAGAGGCTGAATAGAGCCAAATTGATATGCATAGGGATCGTTTTGTAATTTCACGTCGTTATCGAAAAAAAAATGGACGTATTTCAGGTGGCGGTTTGCAAAACACGATTCCACAAAAATTCACTCAATAGAAAATAATTGCAAAGTTGCTTCTGAAAATACTTAAACTTTCAACGTCAATTTTTTCTTACGTGGTAGAGCCATGCTGCAGCTATATTAGTAGTAGGTATAGTTGTAGCACGAATGGGTCGGCTCGACCGGGAAAGGGCCACGCTCTTACAGAATACCTTGTAAAATAACAGTTTAACCCTGCTGTGTTTCGTATGGTGAGTGTAGAGAACCGGAGAACCTTCTTAATGGAAACGAGGCATTACATCTTAGTCCTCACGACTGACAACGTATCTACATTTTGATACGTAATCGAGAATAGATGTAGGTGTCTATGGGCCGTAGCAACCATTTACCATCAGGTGGACTGTGTGCTCGTTTGTCACCTTATTCTATTAAAAAAAAATCTGAGATTTCAGTATTAAGAATTTTATGCAAATGATAATTAAAGTTTCTATGTAAATATGTGTAACATAGCGGGTATTATATTCAATGGTAGCGGCCATCCATATTTGCAAAGCCAGCATCATTTTCTGTACAGAAACCGGCAAAGTGTTGCTCAAGGCACTATAAACAAAGCAGCTGATAAAAATGTTACACTCATAACTGTTTCTGTTTCTGCAAATGGTCTTATAGATAATAATAACTATTCCGTCGTGTTAGGTGCAGGAGATATTAGAAGGAGAAGAGGTAAAATTTTGTTTTAGAGATGCGCAATCAATATTGTTTTGTCTGCAATTGAGCATAAAATAAAAAATAACTTCAGCCAAAGAGCATAACTATCATTATACTCAGGCCCAAAAATTGGTACCGAAAAAAATAATTTTACCAGGTTTCAAAAAATCAATCAAAATTCAAAAAAACATAAATATTAAAATCAAAAACTGTATATATGTATAATGTACATACATATAATGATTTATGGCCGCTTAGTAACTGACGGTGACTCAGTATAACATCCTACAGTCACGCCGAAACTAAGAGGAGAGAATCACTGTAGAAAAGGTAATAATTTATTGCGGAAATTTTGTGATAAAATTAAAAAAATTACAAACTTATCCAAGTTAATCTAACATAGCCTCACTTATCCCTATGCGTTACAAAAAAAAAACAAATAATAAAATAGTGGGATGGAGTCAGTTTTTAAGAAGATTAGAAAAAGTTCAGTATTTAATTGATTATATACCGCTGATATTTAATCACGCTTTTTGAAACCACGCTAGTTATAAACAATACTTGTGACAAAAATGGTGTACACAAGATAATTAAGAACAGACAAAATCTTCTTTTCGAATTTCCGCCGAGTTGTAAGCAGAAGGCCAAATAGATCATGTGTCAATTTTAATTAAGTATATTTATATGAAATGATCGTGACTACGTTTCATCAATTAACCATTGGTAAAAATTAAAACAGGAATTTTACAATTGTGTTTACAAGAAACATTATTAGTTGAACCTTGCAGCTTGGTCATTATTTTTATTATAATATAATAATATAATATATATAATATTATATAATATATATATATTTTTATTTTATAATTTATTAAAGAATATTAATAAATATTTGCCATAATATTTTGTGTTATTTTTTATTTTGCCCTATCTACAATATTCTACGCTCTATAGAAAATGTGGCGTATGACATGACTGACACTCTCTCGAACGTTTTATCTAGGTACAAAGATGTTTTACGTTTTCGTCGCCGCCACATGATATTTTTGTCAACATAAGGTACTCTTCTGTATCTGAAATGAATATGAATATTGCTACAAAGTAAAGTAAATAGGCTATACAAGTCCCTCTACTGGGCGCAGGGCTCTATTTATTTCTGAGAGGGTTTTAGGGCAAGGAAATGCCCGCTGTGCTGCCGCAATGCGTGTTGACGAAAATTGCAATTACAAATTTCTTTTGTGCTGTCGGGGATCAAACCCAGGAAAAATTTACAGCGAACGCTTTGACCCAGATCTACTAATACGACACAATTAAATACGATTTAACATATATAATAAAAAACTCTTACGAACTTGAAACTTGAACACTTGATAGCTCGTGATGCCTACCGGACAAAGCTACAACACAATGTAATTGCAGATTCGTAACCGCTACATAATTCTCAGTGATGCGCAAGCAAAACAGGCAGTATGTCACTTATAAATATAATTGTCATCTCTGTAGTCTATTAATCTTTGCACTTTTATAAGTAATATAGAACGTAGTTGCTAGACGTTGTTGACGTCGGCCGAAATCTATGCGATCGCTATTTCGTCAAGATCATTCAGGCTAGTTAAAGCCTTAACTGTTACATCTTTTGTAACTGTAACATATCATCTCCAACCAGCGGAACAGATTAATCTGTATCAAATTATGAAAAAAAGAAAAATAAACGAAGGTCGAGATTTACTAATTACACAAGAAAAAATCAATTAAAAAGTGCACAAGAAAAGTGTCTGTGTCTGCTTATCAGAAAAAAAATCCCGATGCACATAGACAAGCTGTTGCAAATTAACAAACTGCGAATCCACAAGTGCATAGAGCAATTCAGTCATGGTATGAGGAAAACATTGCAAACACTGCGTTTATGGAAAAACAAGGTCCATTCCGCTATAGAGTTCATACTCTTCTAGGGTCATCCCTGATATTGCTTATAGAACTGACAACAGTGTAGCCTTGGGTTGTATGACATACAAGTGCCAGTGGTGTAATGCGCTGAAATGGAAGGATGAGAAAACTGGTGCTAGTTGTGCAACTTGATCGGTTGAAACAATTACTTAAACCATTCTTTAATATGATTAATGATCTACACCCAGATCATGAACATTTTATAGGTAACTAGCTGACCAGGCGGACGTTGTTCTGCCCTTTCCGAACGACCATTTGCTTTCCCAAAAAAACTCCTGAAATTAGCAATAAAAAAATTGGTTCCATCTGTTGAATACTTACAGCAACACGTGGTGGTTATACTACTAAATTGTAGCTTATATTAAACGTTTGTATTTTTAACATAGCGCCATCTATTGAATATTTACTCCATCCAGGCAACGGATGTGGACATCGGACAGAATCGTTTGGAGCTAACAGATAATTGTGACTGTCAAATAATAGACAAATAATTTGCAATAAAATAATATTGTATTGCTACTATAAATTGAGATGTAAGCTATCCTGTCTTTTCAAATGGACCCAACTGCACATTGACCAAAAATTTCATTGAAATCAGTTCAGTAGTTTAGGAGTGCATCGCGGACAAACAACGTGACATGTAATTTTATATATAAAGAAGATATTCCTAAATACAGTGCCTGTTTTTAGATGACTTCCTTTGGTGGTAAACAGGTAACAACAGATGGTTTTTCACCGACTTTTAAACTACAGGCCAGGTCTACCATTTAATTTGAAGTATATTAACAGAAGCCGAACATGACGCACAGTACTTACAAATATATTTTGTAGGTGAAGATGATCGAGAAGTAAAGATTCGATGTTCTAAATTTCCTAACTTAAAGCCAAATTTAATCAAACAATAGCAGAATATGCTGCACCAAGTGAACCCGTTTATAAAGATCTGAAAAGAAATCTTTATGTACCACCTCCTTCAGAGTCATACAAATTTGTCATACATGCTGATAAAAAACCACCAGAAGAACACAGAAATAGGTACAATGCACCAACTACAAATGAAGTGGCTTTAGTATTAGTGGATCAACAATTTGATCAAAGGGACTTCATCCTCGAGAGCCGAAGTAATTAACTTCAGTGTATTAGTGAGATACATTAAGCGTATGATGCGGTACAGTATCCATTAATGTTTTGCTGGGGGGATGATGGGTATTGAATCAACATACCACAACACGATCCCACAGCTAAGTTGCCGCTTAATAAAACTGTCTCTTCTGCAAGTTTCTATTCGTATAGAATAATGATTAAAGAAGGAGAAAATAACTATTTAGTCAACTATCGTGCCCTTTTAGTCAAATTTGGTAGATGAGTACGCCAAAATAGAAACAGAGAGATTAAATTATATCAAAAGTAATCAAACCAAATTACGTGCTGATAATTACATCCATTTAAAAGATAATATTGAACGACAAGACGCAGAAACCAACCAACTAGGACAAATGGTTGTCCTTCCATCATCTTTGAAACAGAAACAGAAACAGAAACTTTTTTATTCAATATAGATTATAAATAATACTTATTGGAAGTCACTCTTTTGTATAATTACCACTGGTTCGAAAAAAAACCTCTGTCCTGGGAAGAACCAGCAAGAAACCCAGCGGGACTTTTTTTTTAAATAACAGCTTACAATCATGTATGTTACACAAATTAACAACACAAAAAATTAGAAATAGCTTGGTAGCGATCACCTCATTTCAAGGGGTTATTATCATCTATAAATTCTTTAATACTATAATAACCCTTTTTATACAAACTTAGTTTAATAAAGTTTTTGAACTTTGAGCAGGTCAAATTTTGTATATTTTCTGGAATTTTGTTGTAAAAGCGTATACATCGCCCCAAGAATGAATTACTGACTCGATGGAGTCGAGTAACTGGTACTACTAGCTTGTGTCTGTTCCTAGTATTTACAGAATGAATATCACTTATTTTTGTAAAACTACTTTTATTTTTGTGTACGTACATTACATTTTGATAAATGTATTGAGAGGCCAACGTTAATATATTAATTACCTTAAATTTTTGTCAAAGCGACTCTATAGGCTTTAAATCATAAATTGCTCTTATGACCCTCTTCTGTAAAACAAATATAATGTCAGTGTCAGCTGCGTGTCCCCATAGCAAAATACCATACGACATTATGCTATGGAAATAGCTAAAGTAAACTAGTCTAGCTGTTTCAACACTGGTTAGACTTCTAATCTTTTTTACGGCATATGCTGCAGAACTAAGTCTGCTTGCTAGTTTTGATATATGGGGGCTCCATTGAAGCTTCGCGTTTAGTGTGATTCCAAGAACAATGGTGGTATCTACAAGCCTCAGTTTCTATCCATTTAAAATTATATTAGTATTTAATTGTTTGACATTTGGAGTCATAAATTTCATACATTTCGTTTTAGTGCCATTTAAATGCAAATTATTAACATTGAACCAATTTACTAATTTAGACATAGCATTATTTACTTCGTCATATTTTAGCAATTGTCGACTTAATTTGAAAACTAAAGAAGTGTCATCTGCAAATAATACTATATCATGGTTATCTCCTACTATGTAAGGTAAATCATTAATGTATCCAAGAAACAGAAAGGGGCCGAGAATTGAGCCTTGAGGCACGCCCATCTGTACCATCGACTCGGAAGAACTCATACTGTTAATGACAATTTTTTGCGTTCTCTTACTTAAATATGAAATAATTAATTTAAGAGCATCACTTCTTACACCGTAGTGTTGGAGTTTCCTGATTAATGTTTCATGGTGAACACAATCGAAGGCTTTGGATAGGATACAAAATATACCCAAAGCATCCTGTGAATTCTCCCATGCATTAAATATATATTTAATCAGCTCAACACCGGCATCAGTTGTCGAGCGACCCCTTGTGAAACCAAATTGATTTTTATGAAGTAAATTATTTATATTAAAGAAATTTAACATTTGATCAAGAATAATTTTTTCAAAAATCTGACTAAGTGTTGGTAGTACACAAATAGGTCTAAAATTGGCGGGGTCTAATGTACTACCAGATTTAAATAAAGGTATTACTTTACTATGCTTCATAAAATCAGGAAACACACCAGATTCGATACTAGTATTAAAAATAAAAGCTAAATGAGGCGCGATTGTATCTATTATAGACGCAATAACTTTAACGGAAATCGCCCACAGATCCGCAGTTTTCTTAACATCAATAGTTTTAAAATATTTTTCAATATCTTTTGATGATACTATATGAAATGTAAAATTCTTTGTACACGCATTTACATTTTGTTTAAGTAATGATTCGGCGACCGCAGGAGAAGAATTTAGTGACTTAGTGGTTAATATCGGAATATCAGTAAAATATTTCTCAAAAACCATTGCAACGTCCTGATCTGATTCGGTTAATTTGTTATTAACACTTAACTGGTAGTTTGAATTGCGAGAGTTGATCTTACCAGTTTCGCTATTAATTATACTCCATGTCATTTTAATTTTATTAGAAGCTGTCTTAATTTTGTTGCTCAAATGCAAAGACTTGGCTTTTAAGGGGGGACCTAGGTATATACATGAAAGAACACAGGACGCTATGACCTATGTTAGGAATTACGGTCAGTCTGATCTTTTTATCACTTACACATGAAATACTCGCTGGGACGAGATAAAAGAGCAATTGCTTCAGGGACAACAATCTCATGATAGACACGATATAATTTCGAGGTTGATTCGACTAAAGGTGAAAAAGATCATAAACTTATTGAAAAAGGGAAAAATATTTGGTGAAGTGTGATGCTATATGTATTCAACGGAATGGCAAAAGAGAGGTCTTCCACATTTTAATATTCTTTTATGGCTTAACAAACGTATTACTCCAAATTAAATCGATAATAAGTTGTGCTGAAACACCGGATCGCAATCGTGACCCAAAGCTTCACGTAATCGTTAAATGTAATATGACACATGGTCCATGTGAAACTTTAAATCGAAAGTCACCATGTATGAAAGATAACATGTGCAGTAAACGATACCCCAGGGCTCTCATAAGGGAAACTCAAACTGTTGAAGACGGTTATCCGCAGAACAAGAGATGTTTACTAGATGACGAAAGGTTCTCTGTTGATATCAAAGGCACAACCATAGATAACCGCTGGTTAGTCCTTATAATCCAGTATTATTATTAATATTTAACTCTCACTTAAATGTGAAATTTTGTCATTCGGTGAAATTAATAAAATACGTCTGTAAATACGTAAATAAAGGTTCAGACCTGGTATCGTTTGCTTTAGAGAATGAGAAGGATGAAGTTGAAACCTACACAAGTGGAAGATATATAAGTTCATCAGAGGCAGTATGGTGAATCCTTGAATTTTCCATTCATGAGCGTTTCCTTCCCGCCGTCCACTTCGCTGTTCATTTGGAAAATGGGCAAAGGGTTTATTTTAATGAGCAAAATCTGAGTGAAAGAGTGAATAGTCCTCCAACAACCACACTCCTATCCTTCGCATACTTCTTCATGAGATCTGGGGCCCAATTTCGTTTGAAGCGTTAAAAACTGTAGATGGTCATGTACATTCCACGTTGCAATCAGCGTGCAAAGCTCTCGGATTGCTTGAAGATGATCAACATTTGTTCGCAGCATGGAAGGGGCAGCACTTTGCCAATCACCGCCAATGATTCGGGATCTTTTTACGATTATTTTAGTGTTCTGCCAAGTATCACACCCTTTAAGCCTTTGGGAGAAATTCAAGGAATACCTATCTGAAGATTTTAAAAGGCATTTAGAAAGACAGGGAGATGTGGATGTAGAGCACATAACAGATGTAGTATTTAACAAATGCCTTTCGGTAATAGAAGATGCCGTATTAGCGTTGGGTGGTCTGCTACTAAAAGAGTATGGGTTACCTCAGCCAAGCAAATAACAACAATTTGAAAATAGAGTTTCTTATAGAGACAAATTACGACTAAGCACCATTATAAAACACAGTTAAAAATAATGAAGGATCACTGAAAGACGAACAAAAAGCAGTTTACAATCAAATTAACATAAAAAAATATTGAATCAGATGAGGGTGAAATATTATTTTTAGATGCTCCCGGTGGAACAGGCAAAACATTTCCCATAAATTTGCTATTAGCAAAAGTTAGAAGTACTCGCGGAATTGCTTTGGCTGTGGCTTCTTCTGGGATCGCAGCTACACTGCTTCAGGGTGAACGAACTGCTCATGCTACCTTTAAGTTATCACTCAATTTAACAACAGCTGATACTCCCATTTGTAATATATCGAAACAAGGTAATTTTGCTAAAGTATTAAAACATACGAAAATTATAGTGTGGGATAAAATAACCATGGCTCATAAGGGTGACGTAGAGGGAGGATAAGAGGAAAAAAGTTAATGGGTGGTGTAACGGTTTTGCTGGCTGGAGAATTTAGACAGACACTACCAGTAGTGCCACAAGAAACTAGATCAGATGAAGTTATGGCGTGTCTTAAGAGATCCACTTTATGCCTCTAATCAAAATTCTGAATCTCTCGAAAAATATGCGGGTACACTTAGAAGAAAAAGAGTCCGCTGGTGGATTTGCGAATCTCCTACTTGAAATCTGTGACGGTGATTACCCGATAAATGACGGAATGATAATCATCCCTGATGATTTGTGCACAGTTGTATTTACGTTACAGGAGTTAATGTCCAAAATATTAATATCCAAAGTAATATCTAGGTAATAGTAGAGTAATATCCACGATAAGCAAATGGAATGGTTGTGTGAACGTGCCATACTAACCCCGAGCAACGATGAATCAGCGGCAATTAACGATATACTGTTAACGTCTTTTGAGGGGGAAGAAATGGTGTACACGTTAATAGACTCTGTGGTCAACACAGATGACGCAATTAACTACCCTGTCGAATTTCTTAATTCACTGAAACCATCGGGTCTTCTACATCATAACCTTATTCTGCGCGTGGGCTGTTGTTGCGAAAAAAACCTCCTCAACTGTACAACGGAACCAGACTAAAAGTAAAAGCGTTACATCGCAATGTAGTGAAAGCCACAATTATAACTAGATGTGTACAAGGGGAAACTGTTTTTGTACCAAGAATTCCTTTGATCTCAAATGATCGTCCCTTTGAATTCAGACGAGTATAGTTTCCCCTCAAAGTCTGCTTTGCAATGACCATAAACAAATCACAAGGGCAGACATTAAAATTCTCAAATATACACTTGAGAGAAAGTTGTTTTTCACACAGGCAATTCTATGTGGCTTGCTCACGCGTAAGCTCGCCCAGTAGTCTGATAATTTTGGCACACAGTAATAGATTAGTAAACAATGTAGTGTATAAAGAAGTTTTGTACTTTACTAGCTTTTGCTTGCGATATCCATTTATAATTATGACTTGTACTAGCAGACTCTTTTTCACACATGGGCGCGATATAACCGAACTCCACGCGGACAAAGTCGCGGGCAAAAGCTAATCTTACATAAACAGATTAAAACTGGTTTTCTGGCGATTATTGCAAAACTCTCGTTAATTTTATAGTAATTTAATTAAAGAGCATTTTATACATGTCGTAGCTATGGATATTATATGGGAAATTGATCAATATTGTTACGCGCCACTATTAATGTCATGTACATGGCAACACTAGTTACACTAGCGCCCTCTTAGTGTCGAGTAAGAGAAAGTGTTGCGCGCCTTGTACATGGCAACACTAGTTACACTAGCGCCCTCTAGTGTCGAGTAGCAGAACTAGGAGAGTCGAGATCCTTCCAGAAATGTCGGGACCGATATGTACTCGAACATTCTAGATGTCGCTACAGTAGAAGGTTCTGGAAACTATTTGAGGCCCTATATAAGGCCGGTATAGACCACGACCGAGGCAGATTGAATTGGCGATACAAGAGAATACTTCGAAGCGAAATATCGGCGAACTGTGTTTTATTATTAGTGTGATTTTAAGTTGTAATTAGTGTTGTGTAATTAAATAGTCAATTTTGGTAATTCAATCGGCAGTTTGTAATTGTCTCGAACCCCAAGCTCGTAACAATTGGTGTCAGAAGTGGGATCAAATCATGCCGATTTTACCAAAGGACGACATGGAGGGTATCCGTACCCGAAGTCAACGCCAGCTGGAGACGGACCAGAGACGATTTGGTAATACAACGCCGCAACCATCGGAGGGCCAGCTGCTGACCACGGAGGCCGGTCCGTCATCAGCTCCTGCATCTACAGCACCTGACTTAGGTGCTCTGATGATGATGCTGCAGGATCAGGCTCGACAGGAGGAACAGGCTCGCCGACAGGAGGAACAGGCCCGTCGGTT
Source organism: Parnassius glacialis (assembly GCA_033319125.1). Lineage (NCBI taxonomy): Eukaryota > Metazoa > Arthropoda > Insecta > Lepidoptera > Papilionidae > Parnassius > Parnassius glacialis. The sequence continues at coordinate 50,681,511 of JAVANC010000005.1, forward strand.
GGAAGAGCAGCTGCAGCGCGGACAGGAGGAACAGGCCCGCCAACAGAAGGAACAGGCCCGCCAACAGGAGGAACAGGCCCGCCAACAGGAGGAACAGGGCCGTCGGTTGGAAGAGCAGCTCAAACGCAATAAAGAAGAACAGATACTTCTCATGAAGGACCTTCACGCTATCTTCGGGAAAGAGATAAGGGAGGTGAAGGATAAGGTTGCTCAATATGACAACCGCCTGTCGGAAGCTGAAACCCGAATCGACCAAGTGTACAATCGGGTTGACAACGTGATGGCTGACGTGAAGAAAACGCTGGATGACCTCAAACTTGGGGATGGCGTTACAGCTCCCGTGGTAGCTACAACACCTTCGCTACGTGGATTCAAAGTGCCGCCGTTCGACGGGACTTCTTCCTGGTCGGCCTACAAAATCCAATTCGAGGCTGTCATGAAAGCGAACAGCTGGAATAAAAGTCAGGCCATGACTGCTCTCACCCTAGGCCTGCGCGACCAGGCCTTAACTGTTCTGGAAGCTCTCGGTAAGGAAGTGACTTACGAGCAGCTCCTTGAGGCATTGGAGGCGAGATACGGCGATGCTCACCTGGAACAAGTCTTTCGTGCGCAGCTCAAAGATCGCGTGCAACGCAGTAACGAAAACCTGCAGCAATGGGCCCTTGAGGTAGAGAAGCTGGTTCGAAAAGCATACCAGTCTGTACCTGCGCTCATTGTAGGGAACCTGGTGCAGACATTCATCGACGGCATCCGCGACCTTGAAGTCAGAGCTGCTGTGAGGCTCGGGCACCACGAGACGCTTAAGGACGCCTTGACTCATGCACTGGAGGTGGAAGCCGTGCGGCAGGATCATCGTTCCCATCGCGTCAGGGAGGTTGCAGCAGCTACAGTTCGGAACCGCAATAACGGCTACAGCCCTAGGTGCTACGGCTGTGGGGAAAGGGGTCATCTTCGATCCAGCTGCCCTAAGCGAACTGTAGAAAGGGAAGGTGATCGATCCCGAGAGGGTAGTGTGGCTAATAGCACCGCCCAGCAGCAGCAGGGAAACGAGTAAAAGCCAGGACTGCGGGGCGGGTGCTGGCTGATGTTAAAAAAGCCCCAAGGATTTCGATCTCACAAACCCATGATGGGAACAGCCTGATCATCAAGGGCGAGGTCAACGGAACGCCGTGTAAACTGACCATAGACACTGGAGCCTCTCGCACGGTTGTCAGTTCCCAACTTATAAGTCGGTTCCTTGGGGACCCCGCATACAACCGCGAACGCATTAATTTGGTGACAGCTACCGGTCAGCGCATACCCGTCCGTGGAGAGAAGGAGATGGAGTTGAAGCTAGGCAACATGATCTACCGGCATAATGTCATCGTGGCTGATATAATGGACGACTGCATCCTGGGCCTAGACTTTATGAGGAAGAATTGTTGTGAGATCGACGTAAGGCAAGGTGTTTTGAAATGTGGACAAGAGGAACTTTTTGTGGAAGGGGCGTTACCAGGGAATGTGTACAGCCTTAAGAAGATTGTTCTTCCGCCGAGATCGGAAACGATTGTGCCGGTTAGTCTTCCTCGGAATCCTGGGCAAGCTTATCGTTGTGTACTCGTGGAAAGGGTAGACAATGACCTTCCATGGAGAGTGGCTCGAACCTTGGTCAGAACCACCAACATCTCAGGAGTACGTGTGTTGAATCCTTGTGATCAGGAACAACTTATAGAAAAGGGCACATTGGTTGGTACTAGTGAGGAAGTGGATTGGTTGCGTCGGTGCCAATATCTATCAACTGGGACCCCCAGCAAGGATGGACAAACGAGAGTGACCACACTTTTAGAAGAGTGTCGCAGCGTTCTCTCCCCGAATGAAATGGTCAAGGCGAAGAAGTTGTTACTCCAGTACGCCAATGTTTTCTCGTCAAACGAAGCTGACATAGGAAAGACTGGCTTAGTTCAACACAAAATAAACACAGGACAAGAATTGCCTATTCGTCAGCGGCCAAGAAGATTGCCTGTAGCACGTGAAAAGGAAGTGGAAACCATGATTGAGGGAATGGTGAAGGATGGTGTTATTGAACCTTCATCTAGTCCATGGTGTTCACCTGTGGTGCTGGTAAAGAAGAAGGACGGCAGCATGCGGTTTTGTGTTGACTACCGCCGTCTGAACGACGTTACGAAGAAGGACAGCTATCCCTTGCCAAGAATTGATGACACGCTGGACATGCTTACAGGCGTAAAGTGGTTTAGTACGCTGGACCTGAAAAGTGGCTACTGGCAGGTTGAAATTGACCCTAAGGACAAGGAGAAAACTGCATTCTCCACAGGAAAGGGTCTGTGGCAATTTAAAGTCATGCCGTTTGGATTGTGCAATGCTCCAGCAACGTTTGAAAGGTTGATGGAGCTTGTACTTACCGGGCTAATTGGAGATGCCTGTCTGGTCTATTTGGATGACATCATCATCGTAGGCCGTACGTTTGAGGAACACCTTCAAAACCTGGAACGCGTGCTCATGAAGATCCAGAGTGCCAACCTCAAGTTGAGTCCGAAGAAGTGCTCACTATTCAAACGACAAGTTAGCTTTTTGGGGTATGTAGTGTCGGAAGAAGGTATCCGCACGGATCCAGAGAAAATTGCCGCTGTCAAAGATTGGCCGGTTCCAAAAGACAAGACACAGGTTAGGGCATTTTTGGGTTTGTGCTCTTATTATCGGCGATTTGTGAAGAACTTTGCAGATATAGCCAAACCTCTGCACAGGCTAACCGAAGAGAAGCGACATTTCTGCTGGGATGAAAGTTGCAATATTGCATTCCAGGAGCTCAAGAACCGTCTGTGCAAAACACCTATTTTGGGGTACCCTGATGCGGGCAAGGAATTCATAGTTGACACAGACGCAAGTGATATAGGACTTGGCGGTGTGTTGTCTCAACGGAATGGTGATCAAGAGATTGTGATAGCGTACTTCAGCAAGTCATTGTCAAAGCCGGAAAGGAACTATTGTGTCACAAGACGGGAATTGCTTGCTGTGGTAAAGTCCTTGCAGCATTTTAGCAAATATCTTCTGGGGCGGAAATTCCACTTACGAACCGACCATGCTGCACTGAAATGGCTATTGCAGTTCAAAAATCCGGAAGGACAAGTTGCGAGATGGATTGAACTACTGCAGGAATACGACTTTGTGATCGAACATCGCAGCGGGAAATCTCATGGGAATGCAGATGCATTGTCAAGAAGACCTTGCCCTGAAGATTGCAAGCATTGTACTAGGCAAGAGGGTAAGGAAGTGGTATCTGTGAGGATGCTCAAGACAGACCAGCTCAGCAATGAGTGGAAGGACAGCCTACAATATGCACAGCAGGAAGATTCGGACATTAAGCCGATTTTGGAGTGGATGAAGGCCAGTGCTCCTAAGCCCAAGTGGAGCGACGTCTCAGCACTGAGTTCGACCACGAAATGCTATTGGGCCCAATGGGACAGCTTGCTGATTCAGGATGGAGTCCTGTGCCGTAAATGGGAAAATGGTCGGGGAGACAGATGTCATTTGCAAATGGTTGTCCCTAAGGCTAAAGTACCGGATGTTCTACAGCTGTACCATAATGGTTGTTCAGGAGGCCACCTGGGAGTTAAACGAACTCTACTGAAGATCCGAGAACGGTTTTACTGGGTCCACTGTCGTGACGATGTCGAGGACTGGTGCCGCAAATGTACATGTTGTGCGGCTGTAAAGGGACCTCAAACTCGTAGTAGAGGCGCATTGAAATTGTACAATGTTGGTGCACCATGGGAGAGGATAGCCATTGACGTTGCGGGGCCGTTTCCGAAAAGTGAAAGTGGTAACAAGTATTTTATGGTTGTGATGGATTACTTCACTAAGTGGCCAGAAGTCTTCGCCATTCCAAATCAAGAAGCTTCAACAGTTGCAGATAAACTAGTTCATGAAGTCTTCTGTCGTTTTGGAGTACCCTTAGAGATTCACAGCGATCAAGGAAGGAATTTTGAGTCTCAAATATTCCAGGAAACTTGCAGAGTTATGGGTACTCATAAAACACGAACAACTTCTTACCACCCACAATCTGATGGAATGGTAGAACGATTTAATCAGACATTGGAAAGGTACCTGGCAAAAGTTGTGGAAAAACAGCAACGAGACTGGGACAGGCACATACAACCGTTTTTGTTGTCATATCGAAGCGCTGTTCACGAAAGTACATCAGTGACGCCAGCTTTCGCAAACTTTGGGAGAGAATTACGGCTGCCTGCAGACCTGATCACCGGAACACCACCTGATGCCCCACGCAGTATAACCGATTATGCAAATGACTTGCGGAACAAAATGAATGACATTTATGAGCACGTCAGACAGTCGGGCCAGCAAACGTCTGAGAAGATGAAAACACGGTATGACCGCAAAATGAACAACAAAGGGTTTGACGAAGGTTCACTAGTGTGGTTACACAATCCAGCTCGCAGCAAAGGGAAATCTCCTAAGCTTCAAGCTAAATGGGACGGACCGTACCGGATTGTGACAAGAATCAATGACGTAACCTACCGGATACAGAAAGGTGCCAGAGGTACTCCTAAGATCGTCCATGTGGATCGACTGGCGCGTTATTATGGGGCCAATAATGCTCGGGACGAGCATGTCTTAGGAGGGGGCAGTGTTACGCGCCACTATTAATGTCATGTACATGGCAACACTAGTTACACTAGCGCCCTCTTAGTGTCGAGTAAGAGAAAGTGTTGCGCGCCTTGTACATGGCAACACTAGTTACACTAGCGCCCTCTAGTGTCGAGTAGCAGAACTAGGAGAGTCGAGATCCTTCCAGAAATGTCGGGACCGATATGTACTCGAACATTCTAGATGTCGCTACAGTAGAAGGTTCTGGAAACTATTTGAGGCCCTATATAAGGCCGGTATAGACCACGACCGAGGCAGATTGAATTGGCGATACAAGAGAATACTTCGAAGCGAAATATCGGCGAACTGTGTTTTATTATTAGTGTGATTTTAAGTTGTAATTAGTGTTGTGTAATTAAATAGTCAATTTTGGTAATTCAATCGGCAGTTTGTAATTGTCTCGAACCCCAAGCTCGTAACAATATCAATGTCATGGTGGCATTTCTAAAAAATGGACATTTGTTGAATATATCATGATAAGGCTTGACCAAATCAATGAATAGAGGTCATTTGGTCATATCGTAAAATTGTTTTTATTCACCGCTAGCGGCGCTGACGGCGAATATCTTAGCATATTCAGAATTTTTAACAGAATCCACATCATTTTATTGCTGATTCATATCTATATCTTCTTTATATATAAAAATTACGTGTCACATTGTTTGTCCGCGATGAACTCCGAAACTACTAAACTGATTGCAATTAAATTTTGAATACTGTATGCAGTTTGAGCCAACTTGAGATATAGGATGGTTTTTATACCTATTTTTTTTATACGATAAGGGTGACAAACGAGCACACAGTGCACCTGATGGTAAGTGGTTGCTGCGGCCCATAGACATCTACATCTATCCTCTATTCCAAATCAAAATGTACATGCGTTGTCACCCGTGAGGACTAAGATGGAATGCCTCATTTCCAGTAAAAAGGGCTTCCGGCAACCTGCACTCACCAAGCGAAACGCAGAGGTAAGCATCTACTTCACGCTGGTATTCTGTGAGGTCTTGGTACCACCCCGGTTCGAGCCGGCCCATCCGTGCGACAGCGAAAGCTGCCGCGTGGCTCTACCACTGTTCAAAAATACTATAAGTGACTTTCAATATTTTTTAATACGAATTTAAGAATTTTTATAGGACACAGGGTCATTGGAGAGGGCAGAACAACGTCTGCCTGGCTTCACAATTGGGCCTGGTAGGTAGCGCTGTTGTCGAGATCCAAATTCACCCGGGTGAGGCCGGAGCGGATCGCTAGTATTATGTAAATATTCGCGGCATTGAAGTGGCCCAAGGGCCACCTAAGCCGCGCTTCAGCCCACTGTTGCTCATTTTTTTATAGGATAAAGGTGAGGAACGAGCACACAATAACCTGATGTAAGTGGTGGCTGTGGCCCATAGACATCTGCATCTATCCTCGATGACGAATAAAAATGCAGATGAGCTGTCATCTGGGAGGACTAAGATGGAATTCCGCGTTTTCAGTAAAACGTCTCTGGTTCTTTACATTCACCATACAAAGCACAGCAGCGATAAGCCGCTATTTTACGCTGGTATTCTGTGAGAGCATGGTCCTTCCCCGGTCGGGCCGACCCATTCTTGCTACAACTATACCAGTAATATAGCTGCAGCATGGCTCTGCCACGTAAGGAAGCCATATTACTATATGGTACAGTTTAATCTCAATTTATAGTCGCAATACAATTTTATTTTTTTGAAAATTATTTGTCTATTATTTGACAGTCACAATTATCTATTAGCTCCAAACGATTCTGTCAGATGACGATATCTGTTGACTGGATTGAGTAAATATTTAATAGATGGCGCTATATTAAAACTTCACACGTTTAATATAAGCTACAATTTAGTAGTATAACCACCACGTGTTGCTGTAAGTATTCAATAGATAGAACCGATTTCAAAAAAAATTTGCAGACTGTGTGCAGTGTGGTCCAACTTGAGAGATAGGATAGTTTTTTTCCCGATAAGTGACCGTCAATTTTTTTATTGCTAATTTCAGGAGTTTTTTTTTTTTGGGAAAGCAAAAGGTCGTTCTGAAAGAGCAGAACAACGTCTGCCTGGTCAGCTAGTATATATATATATATATATATACATATACATATTATTATATATAAAAAGTACATGTCACGTTGTTTGTCCGCGATGGACTCCTAAACTACTGAACTGATTTCAATGAAATTTTTGGTCAATGTGCAGTTTGGTCCAACTTAAAAGATAGGATAGCTTACATCTCAATTTATAGTCGCAATACAATATTATTTTATTGAAAATTATTTGTCTATTATTTGACAGTCACAATTATCTGTTAGCTCCAAACGATTCTGTCAGATTACGATATCTGTTGACTGGATTGACTAAATATTTAATAGATGGCGCTATGTTAAAAATACAAACGTTTAATATAAGCTACAATTTAGTAGTATAACCACCACGTGTTGCTGTCAGTATTCAACAGATAGAACCGATTTCAAAAAAAAATTGCAGAGTGTGTGCAGTTTGGTCCAACTTGAGAGATGGGATAGTTTTTATCCCGATAAGTGACCCTCAATTTTTGTATTGCTAATTTCAGGAGTTTTTTTTTGGAAAGCAAATGGTTATTCGGAAAGAGCAGAACAACGTCTGCCTGGTCAGCTAGTATACATATATAATACGTACCGGTAGGCGAAGTGTAGGGTGACCCCCCACTAGATGGAGTGACGACCTGATGGAGTGACCGGATGACGGCATGCAGGAAGTCGATGGATGCAGGTGGCTCAGGACTGTGCTTTGTGGCATTCTTGGGAGAGGCCTATATATACGTACATATACATAAATCTACACACACACACACACATATAGATATATATATATATAATTCACAAGGGCAGCCATTAAATTATTATATTACACACAGATATTCCTATATATCTATCTATCTATCTATCTATCTATATACATATATATATATATATATATATATATATATATATATACACATATATATCTGCCATGAACAAGGAATATATGTGACGATAGAATTATCCTTTTGCGTTAATTCACACTTGCAATGCTTTAATAAAATATTCACGAACTTTGTTTTTGAAAATAAACTTGTTGGAAGCTTTTTAATATCAAGAGGTATTTTGTTCCACAGTTTAGCTATAATAAGTATGTAACCGATAAAATTAAATATAATGCCACTGAACACTTATTACGTACCGTCAGAAATTGTCAGACAAAATATCCTATGCTATGTTTTATCGTAATTGCCACGTTTAGCAAAATTACCTAACTGAGCTGATATAGTGGATGCTGTGTACACAAAACTGTGATAAGAGTTCTCTCTTTAGTTAAATATATTAAGTGTCTATTGGCATTGCAATAATTTCACGGACTTAATTAATTAAAAATTAAGTGCACAGAGATTTTCATCTCCATTTTATACCGGCTTCAAAAAGGAGACGGTACTCAATTCGACTGTATGCTGTGTTAACTCATAACTTTTTACTGGGTGAACCGAACCGAAAGCTGGTGCTTCACATGTAGTCCCATAAAAATTTGATCAAGGTCTGACCAGTAGTTTTTGAGTTATTCTTAATAATTTATATTAAAGTCGTTTGTACAAAATTTTTAATTATAAATTAAATAAAATAAAGAATAGTTTGAGGCATCGTTGGATTACTAACTACAAGGTCCATTAGGTGGTACACTACCATGCAAATGCTTCTTTTCAGTTTCAATTATTTTTATTTAATTATATATATATATATATATATATATATATATATATATATATATATATATATAATATGTAACTCGGTAGAGTGTAGCTATATTGTTATGATTGTAGCACGAAAGGGTCAGCTCGACCAGGGAATACTAGCGTAAAAGAGCAGCTTAATGCTGCCGTGCTTCGTATGCCGAGTTTAAAGAACCGGAGAACCTTTTTACTGTAAGGGAGCCATACCATCTTAGTTCTCAGGGATGACAACGCATCTGCATTTTAATTCTTAATCTAGGATAAATAAACACGTCTATGAGCCTCAGCATCAACTTACCATCAGGTGAACTGCGTGTCCGTTTGTCACCCTCATTCTATAAAAAAAAAATTGCCTCGGGAGCAAAACGTCCACGTGTTCAGAGGCGAGGTGGTAAATAACAGCTTAGTGGGGAAACCTAGATATCTGATTAGTTAAAAAAGGGAAGGAATTCCCGCCAACAAAACAATATAAGTAATTAGGAGCACTGTGCGTGTGCAGAGTCGTGAGGCGTATGTAAGGATTTTGTTATGAAACAGTGTGCCGTTTATCATATTCAACATTAAACCGGGGGTAAAAACGTTTAATAATATTTCCATGCAAGCTGTATATACAGGATCTCGCTAAAATTGTTTGTAATGATGTAACAATTATATTCCCAAAAGGTCTTTAGTAAATTAAAAATTACCCTGTATATTAGAAATAATTAAGTAGTAAGAATGGTATTCTGTTTTGTAGACTAAATAAAGAGAAAAACCACCGCCTAATATAAGAAATCCCAAAACTTTATTGACATTTAAAAAACGTGTTCGAGATAATTTCTTTGTATCCTGTTAATTAATAGATATTATTTTATTATAATATTAGTATTAGTAGAAACGTATAAGTAACGTAACGTTATAACGTAACGTAAGTATTAGTATTAGTAAAATAAATACATACGGTAACAACATATAATATATATAGAAATATATATTATATGTTGTTACCGTATGTATTTATTTTATTTTTGTTTATAGTATTATCTAATAAAATTAACATAACATTATATATATATATATATATATATATATATATATAATGTTATGTTGATTTTGTTATATATTATATAATATAATATAATATATTACATAGTTTTATTGTATATATTTATTATATTATATAATATATATTTTAGGTGTGTATATATGTATATATATATACCCACCAGCTTTCAAATAAAGAAGAATCATCGTAACCGGTTCACCCAGAAAAATATAATGAGATAATATCACACATAAAAAACATACAGTCGGATTGAGTACCTCCTCCTTTTTAAAATCGGTACAAAAATCACAGCTTGCAATCATGTTACAATTAACAACACAACACAAATTAGAAATAGCCTGATAGCGATCTACTTTATACCTTAATTACAACTACCATTCTGCGTAATACCAAGTGGTAGGAATCTTTTTCTGCCTAAGAGTTCGTTGGCTACCACTTAGGTCTTACTCTTACCTGTCTCTGCCGCCAAGTACTTCTGTGTTTCTCTGGTCTGTAGAGCATAAAGAGCCAGTATAATCCACAACAGACCGGTAGCCGTCTTTGTTTGGAATTTTAAGTGTGTCAACCTTATTCTACAAAAAATATGTCTACTGGTTTCCATGAACTACTGTAGCCACTTATCATTAGGTGGACTGTTTGTTTGTTTGTAACTTCAGTAGTAAAAAAACAGAGGCAGCCATAAGGTTTGGCGACAGAAATGAACACACAATGATGTATGCGTATAGTCGTACATGTACACAGGCCGCTATATTACGCTTCGCTAGACGTCGCTCGTCATACCCGCAGGCGCAATACGTCACGGGCATGTCGAGGTTATCGGTGACGCGAACCCATAAGTTTTCCCCTACCAAAAACGCTCAACGCGGCTAAAGAAGTTTTCACTTCAAAACGTTATAAATAGAGAGAGGTGTATCGATATAGTAGTAAGTGAAATAAATTTTGTCATAAATGTTTTTTAAACAATAAAAGTATTAATATAGCACATTATTTAAAAGTCACCGTACTTTATGGAAGTGATTTCAATTTTAAATTATTGTTTTATTGTTTTTGCGAAGTCCACATTCTAGGGCATAAAACAATCTGCTGTTAACAGAAAAGTCTAAGTTCAGTCTAAGTTATAAATTGAGGAAGCACTTGAAAGCAATTACGACAAAAGCGTAATCGAATTCTGGGGAAATTTCCAGTGAAGTGGTAAGTAGTTAGTTAAAATGGGTCGTATGCTTTTTTAACCAAATTCAAAAGGGAAGAGGTACTCAATTCGATTGTATGTATTTTATGTGTTACCTAATAACTTTTTTCGAGGTTAACCGATTTTGATTATTCGTTTTTTATTTGAAAGTTGGTTCTCTTTTCATATGGTTCCAAATAAATTTAATAATTAAAAACTACTGTTTTTGAGTAATCTTTGATAATTTATATTGAAGTTGGTTGTACAATTTTTTTATTTTACCACTTCTTTAAATTACTATTACAATTCTATTAAGGTTATTAATATTTTCGTTAGCTACTTCCAACAAACTTAAAATGTACGTACTTGGAGTTGTTCACGGTTATAGTTGAACGGTGGATTCGCATCTACTACTTATAAGTTATCGGTCGCACTCTTATTCATGTTTTGTTGCTTTTGAGAGTTAAGTGTGGTTTCAGTTAATGCAAATTTAATATATTAAAACACAAAGGACGTCTATTTTGCTTTATTAATATTTTTAATTTGCTGTTCGCTAGCTCCTACGTAGGAGTGTGTGCTTGAAAAAAAGATTTTTGAAAGATAAGCTGAGATTTTTCCTTCTTGATAATCTTAAACAAATAATTTTAACGATAAAGGTAAAATAAAGGTCGATTTCGTGTTATAACCAATTAACTTTATTATAATAAATTTATTTGTTTTGGTCACAGCTTAAACACTAAATTATAAATTGAATGTACTTTTTGGTTAAATACTGTATGTATACCTATCTAAGAAAATTGCTAATTCCTAAAGGAAGTTTATTTTTTGAGATAGACATTTTAAGAGCCAAATTTTTCTATTTTTTAAAAGATTTTTAAATAAATTTAAAATAAGGCTTCACCGTAGTAGTTTATTATTATTAGCTTACGGATGCGGAAGCGTAATACAGACATAAGGTGTATATGGTTGTATATGTATGTACCTACCACTCGAAATACATTACTTGTAAGGCCTAAAACTGGGTTTTATGAGAATCATCCTCTTGTGATCCAGTCTGAAAGATAATATGAGAATCTAATATAATTACAGACTAAGACTTGTGTTTGACTTAAAGGTGAAAATAGGTGTTAACGCCTTTGTTTGAAATTAATTATGTGGCTACAAAGCTATTTATAATTAATTTGATTTTGACTCATTTATCATTTATTGTAACAAAAATAAAACACAAAATTTTCAGTAAATAAACATAGTTTTCCATGTGCACTAGATATTGAAAATTGTTGAGAACTAGAGACTCAATCACGCGTAACAATGTGTTTCAATTTACTTCCCAGAGAACAATGTACGTTTATACTGGCGTAATCTAATGTAGTTACAAAGCCTAGTATAAATAATATCTTACTATATTAGAGGTCCAAATACAATAAGAAAATGAGTCTTGTAGATACCACCATTTTTCTTGGATCACACTAGACGCGAAGCTTCAATGGAGCCCCCATATATCAAAACTAGCAAGCAGACTTAGTTCTGCAGCATATGCCGTAAAAAAGATTAGAAGTCTAACTAGTGTTATAACAGCTAGACTAGTTTAGCTATTTTCATAGCATAATGTCGAATGGTATTTTGCTATGGGGACACGCAGCTGACACTGAAATTATATATGTTTTACAGAAGAGGGCCATAAGAGTCGCTGCGACAAAAATTTAAGGAAATTAGTATATTAACTTTTGCCTCTCAATACATTTATGAAAATGTAATGTACGTACACAAAATAAAAGTAGTTTTACAAAAATAAGTGATATTCATTCTGTAAATACTAGGAACAGACACAAGCTAGTAGTACCAGTTACTCGACTCCATCGAGTCAGTAATTCATTCTTGGGGCGATGTATACGCTTTTACAACAAAATTCCAGAAAATATACAAAATTTGACCTGCTCAAAGTTCAAAAACTTTATTAAACTAAGTTTGTATAAAAAGGGTTATTATAGTATTAAAGAATTTATAGATGATAATAACCCCTGGAAATGAGGTGATCGCTACCAAGATATTTCTAATTTGTTGTGTTGTTAATTTGTGTAACATACATGATTGTAAACTGTTATTTTGAAAAAAAAATTCCCGCTAGGTTTCTTGCTGGTTCTTCCCAGGACAGCGGTTTTTTTTTCGAACCAGTGGTAATTATACAAAAGAGTGACTTTCAATAAGCATTATTTATAATCTATATTGAATAAAAAAGTTTCTGTTTCTGTTTCTGTTTCTATAATAAATTACTCAAATTCAAAATAAAAAAACCGAAAAAACAGTTGATGTCTTTGAAGTGGATGCACTGATTTTGATAAAATATATCTAAGAACCACCGCTAAAAACCTGCTTTCAAATAAAAAAACAACACCTAAATCGGTTTACCCGTTTAAGAGTTACGGTGCTACAGACATACACAGAGACAGACACAGACAGTGAGACGCACATAGCGGCAAAATTTTCAACAACCCTCTTTTTGCGTCGGCGGTTAAAAATAAATTAGATGAAACTAACATATTATTTTAATAAAGGACAACTATAGTATAAAAACAAAATGCAATATTAACTTAAAATATCCTTGCCTTTTATTTTTTGACCTGTATTTTAACGGTTAATAGCCTAAAACTCGCAACCCTAGTATCTAAAGCGTTGAATAGTTTCATTAAGACTTATTTTACTGGCATCGGGTCGCATGCGCATGGCATTTATACGATTTCTGTTTGTATGAAGCTTTCTTAGATAAAACCGAAGTGACAAAATAGATTACATTCTCCCTGAGGGCAAGTGACTTTAATTTTTTTTTAATTTCAAACAAGGAAAGCTAAAAATTCGTTGTCATATATGAGGACTAAGTTGGAATGTCTCACAACTTGTATGCTGGCTGTCGATACCCTTCAGATCAAAAAACATCAGCTATTTAGTGACAGTAATATTAACAGGGTGGTACCTACTCAGACAGATTTCTAAACGAAAGAAGAATCCTATCAACTATAGTGTGTAAAACAACGTATTTATTTAAATATAAGAATAATAATGATTTAAAATAAATTATTAATTAGATATCTATGTATTACAACACTATAAGTACAAATGTTTGGAATGTAACAAGTTATATTAAAAATGAATAAAAATATAAAGATAATGACTTATATCTAAAATTAAATTTGTTGATGGTGTTGTGCCCGCGCAACTTGCTCACCGCCCTAGCCGAGCTGAGACCGAGCAATGATTTATGACCCCAACTGCATGGATAAAATAATTTTACTATAGAAGAGACGTAAAAACTTGGTTGTTTGCAACACGTGTCCGCGACTCGAAGTAACTTAGCCTGTGCTTTACACACATTTAGTTCGCGATGTCTCTTCTAGTACCCAGTAGATATTATTTCAATGATCGGAGCCCGCGCGCCCTAACTAAAACAATTTAACTAGAGCTAAAAAAAAATCCTTAATTACTGTGGAAAACAATAAAATCTATATTTAACATTAACATAAATAAAAATGACCATATACATAACCTACTCTCACTTAAATCTACACCGTTGGAAGCAGCAAATTGTGCTAATAATTACTTCTCTAGCTTAGTTAAACGCCTGGCTGAAAACTTATTACCGTCCCCTATGTCTTATAATTCTATTCGTATCGTAAATAATATAAATAGTCCCTGTTCATCCAATTCCTTCGTTCTTTTAGCAACAGATTCAGCAGAAATTAATACAATCATCTGTAACTTATGTAACGACTCCGCCCCCGGGTGAGATAACATTCCTACTGTTTTTATTAAAATGGCCAAAAATTACCTTACCCCTGTCCTTCTTCATCTGTATAACCTCAGTTTCGAAAAAGGCTGTTTCCCCTCTGTTTTCAAAAAGGATATTGTTACACCTATCTACAAAAGTGGAAATAAAGATGAAATTGAAAATTATAGGCCTATCTCTGTACTTCCAGTTCTGGCAAAAATTTTGCAAAAGCTTATTAACAACCGCATTAAAAAATTCCTTTACTAAAACAGCCTGCTATCAAATAAGCAATTTGGTTTCAGAAATGGCGTCCTCACTGAAGACGCAGTTCTGGCACTTTCCGACACTATCTGTAAGCACCTAGATGCAGGCAATAAATGTTTTGGCGTCATCCTGGATCTTGCAAAGGCGTTCGACTCTGTTTCAATTCCAATATTAAACTATATCACATTGGCATAAGAGGAATACCCCATAAGCTATTCACAGACTACCAAACGAATCGCCTACAACATTTTAAACTTGGTGACGTTATCAGCCAGTCATCTCCCATTATTTACGGCGTTCCACAAGGCAGTGTGCTCGGATCGACATTGTTTTTGATATATGTGAATGACATCTGTAGCCTCAAACTTCCTAATTGTGATATATTTACATATGCGGATGATACCGCCCAGATTTTCATTGAAAATTGTTGGGATTCTCTTATAATTACGACTGAATCAGGATTACGACATGTATCAAATTACCTAAGTTCACATCTATTACCTCTTAATGTATCAAAAACCCAATATGTTCCTTTTGTGATACGAAAATCTACCTTACCTCACTCGGATTTTGGTCTTATAATTCATTGCTGATATTGCTAGATTGTCTACTATTAAATATCTAGGTATTACTATCGACCAGCATCTTATATTTGCTTTCCCTCGGGCTTCAGTGGACATTGGACGTCTTTCCTGTACCATTTTATTCTAATTTAAACATAGTATTTTTCAAAGTAATTATGAATTAAATAAATACATAGAGCTGCCAGGAGCGCAGTGCATAAAGAGAGAGTTGAACGTTAACCGCAGTGACGGATCGTGATTAGGACATAACAATTAAACAAAGATTTCGCTATAAACTCACGCATCATCGACTCCGCCCTAATTGCGAAGAAAGTTACCGTCGGACTACTTTAGGCCTATTTTTATACCCACATAATTTAATGTCAATACAGCGTACTCCACCAAATACATTAAGTTTATCTGGTAATAAAACACGAATACAGTTACACGGATCGGATCCTAATCTAAATATTTTTATGGAAAGTGATAATGAATGTAATACATTGACGAGAAGACAAAGAGGAAAGATTCCCGAGCCGAGTGAAGACTCGTTTTCGTTAATGCAGGAATTACGCCGTATGTTTAATGATTTTAAAAACCAACAGAACCAAAAGATTGAAACTTAATTCTTTAATAATCTAAGCTTAATTCACATCAATTAATGAGATCAAGCAACAAAATGTCGAAATCCGTGAGTCCATTTCATTCTTATCTGCAAAATATGATGATGTTTTAAAGGAATTAGAACATATTAAAGAAGAAAATAGTTTGAAAATATGTCTCATAAACTCTCTTGGCCAGAAAATTAAACTTTTGGAACGTAATGCTAGAAACACAATGGTAGAAATAAAAAATATTCCAATAACCCATTATGAAAATAAAAATGAACTTAATTCCTTGGTCAAAAAATTGGGAGAAATTATTAATATGAATATCTTTGACACCAACATAAAATATATTTTTCGGCATAAATATAAAAATAAGGAATTTAGCCCAATAATAATTGATTTCATGAAGCCAACTCTACTATTACTTTACTAACAAGGTTTAAAATTAGTTTTGACATAATAGTCGCGACTGAATGTTGGTTACAAAGTTTTCATATTATAGTACCTTCTATTGACGGCTACAATTACAGTTACACGCTAAATAACAATACGCAAAATGAAGGTGTTATAATTTATAGTAAAATGAATTTAAATATCAATTAATGAACCAAACTTTATCGGCGCTAACTGTTTGCATGCTAAGCTAAATAACGACACAACTATTGTAGCACTTTATAGGCCTCCTAGTCAAAAGGATGTTACAAAGTTTATCGAATCTCTTAATTATTTATTACAGACAATATGTTGCTATAAATGTATAATAATAGCAGGCGATATTAATATTGATATTTGTGAACAGAGCAAAGATAATCATGCCAAAAATTTTACTTAAACTTAATAGCGTCATATGGTATTCTTTCTGCGCATACATTGCCCACACACGATCGAACCTGCTTGGATCATATTATGTTAAAAACGAATTACAAAGCAATCTGCTGTGTTTCTCAGACAACAATTATGGATCATGACTGCGTTATTTTTATTTATTTATTTATTTATCCTTTATTGCAACACACCAACTAGGGGTTACAAAGGGCGGACTTAATGCCCTATGGCATTCTCTACCAGTCAACCCGACGAAAAATGGAATAAATAAAGATGTTGGCAGGTGCAAGTTAATGACAATAATAAAACATAAGTTATAAATCAAAACAGTTCAGCTATAATAAATAGATTACACAATAAAAAAAACTACCTAATTGCATTATATAAATACAGTATACATAAACAACACACATATGTAAATACACACACACACACACACACACACACACACACACACACACACACACACACACACACACACACACACACACACACACACAAATATATATATACATTATAAATACACATATAATATATTAATATATATATATATATATATATATATATATATATATATATAACGGGGAAGGCAATTAATTGTTGTTTACCTCTAAATAACGTTGTCGCACCAATCTTTTAAACAAAAGCTTATTCGTAACTTCCTTGACATCAGCGGGTAAAGCGTTCCAGAGGAGAATAGCCTGAACTGTGAAAGAAGAATTAAAAATTTTTGTTCTATGTTCTGGAATACTAACTTTAAGTACGTTAGAAGGACGAGGTTCACGGCCGGAAATAGAGTAAAGAAAGTTGAAGTTTTCTTTAAGATATGGCGGAGAATTAGCATCATTTAAGATGGAAAAAAGTGTCAATAAAATTCTGGAGCACCGCCTTTGACGTATAGTGAGCCATTTAAGCTTAGAACGATAGGCAGAGATATGGTCGTATTTACGTAAATTAAAAACAAATCTTATACAACTATTGAGAAGGTGCTCCAATTTATTGAGAAGATTTTGCGACAGATCCGGATAGCACACATCAGCATAATCAATAATGGGAAGAATGAGGGAATTAACCAACATTAGCTTAGTTTTGAAGGGTAAGAAATTTTTCAGACGATACAGGGAGGAGGAGGAAGGGAGTTATCTAGTTTCGAAATTCAAAAATAATGAATATTGCACTCATTTCCTCCGTGGCGTAGTGGCTTAGCAATGAGTTGTTGCGCTGGGGGCCGTGGGTTCGAATCCCGCACGGATCAAGTATTTGTATGGCCTACAAATAATTGTTCCGGGTCTGGTGTCCTCGTGCAATTTATGTTTGTAAACTGCCTCCACGACACAGGAGAAAATCGTGTGGGGGTAACGTTTTTTTTTAAGAGAGATTTCACTTCACTTTCATTTCACACACACAATAATCACTAAATTAATAAAATTATGTGTCTTATCTAGTTTGAAGAGCACCTCCCGCTCTCACACAATTGCGTGCACTTTCACCGTCACCACTAATCCCAGCGCCACTACTCCCAACACCACTACACTAGGAAAGACACACCGTTAAGACTTAGATCTTAGCGGTCAGCCACCGCAGAGTCTAGATTACCTGAAGATGCCTCGTGTAGAGGCGAAACACGTGTCTACCTATTGTCTTCAGTGGACGACAATAGGTAAGGACACGTGTTTCGCCTATAATAAATTGAATAATATTCCAAATTTATATTCGTTATCCATTACTTGTTGGAAATCTCTACTAACTAAACATTTAAAAACTTTAGACTAAGGCAACGGAAAACCTATTGAAGTCGACTATACAAATAATAATCAAGCTCAGTCCTGAACTCTTTTCACCGCTTCCTCCTTTTTGCTTTTAACTTAAAATTAAGTCTTAATTAATTCTGAAAGATCCATGTGCTTCCGAGTATCTGAAATCCAAATTTCAATACCTGGCATATTCTCATAATCGTTCTCTCCGTTCTTCGGCTAATCTTAATTTGCTTACTCCTTTACACCGTACCGGTTATATATCTCAATCTTTCGCCCTCACGGCCATCAGAATCTGGAACGAAATTCCTCTTGACATTAAAAAAGCTTCCAACAAGTTTGTTTTTAAAAATCAAGTCCGTAAGCATGTGAAAAAATTGTTGCAAGTTTGAAATAACACAGCTCTTATTTTCATACACATATTTATATTTCATATTTGTTCTGACATAGATAATATTTATATGTATTGTGTATATATGTAGTGTATGCATGTATTTGTGTATATATGTATTTATATATGTATATATTGTGTGTATTTAAGTATATATGTCTATGTATGTGTGTGTGTATATGTATATTTATATGTATATATAATACTTTTTTTAGCGCTAACTATTTTGATTACTGCTGCCTGTTGTTTGTATATCTCTGTTTAGTCTAATGGTTGACTGGGAGAGAATGCCCTATGGCATTAAATCCGCTATATGTATAACTTTGTGCATGAAAGAATAGATAAATAAAAAATAAATAAAATAACATAACATGTCTTCCTTAATTCATGCACACACTCACACACTCCTACATAAGCATACACACAAAACAAACTATTGTTGCTACATACACCCACTGATATATAATCAGCAATCACTGTATATTTTAAGTACGTAGTAGAGCCACGCTGCAGCTAAATGATGGTTTTTTTATATAGGATAAGGGTGACAAACGAGCACACAGTCCACCTGATGGTAAGTGATTGCTGCGGCCCATAGACATCTACATCTATCCTCTTTTGCGAATCAAAATGCAAATGCACTGCCACCCGTGAGGACTAAGATGGAATGCCTCATTTCCAGTAAAAAGGGCCTCCGGCCACCTGCACTCACCAAGCGAAACGCAGAGGTAAGCCTCTACTTCACGCTGTTATTCTGTGAGGTCGTGGTACCACCCCGGTTCGAGCCGGCCCATCCGTGCGACAGCAAAAGCTGCCGCGTTGCTCTACTACTGGTTTTAGCACGAATGTGTTAACTCGACCGGGTTAGGGCCACACTCTCACAGAAGAACAGCGTAAAATAGCAGCTCAATGCTGCTGTGTTTTCTGTATGGTGTAGAGAACCGGTTTTTTACAGGAAACGAGGCATTCTATCTTAGTCATAACGCATCTGCATTTTGATTCTTAATCGAGGATAAGGTCTTTGGTTCACAGCATCCACTTTCGATCAATTGCAGTGTATTCTCGCTTCTCAACGTTATTCAATAAAAATGTTTATTTGATCACTTTCCTATTATAATCCCTCATGTTTTTCATGCGGCTTTCCCTAATTGTTGCTCTATCCGCGGGGAGTCCCGGTGATCTGTAATACAGGTTTTTTATACATCAGGCACCAGTCTCTCACAAGATAGATACCAGTATGGCAATTCTTTAATACATAGCACTACGATTATGTGTTGTGAAAAGAGATTAATTGCATTAATTAATTCACCGATCTGGCACGTAATTAAAATTACTTTTTCTTATTAATCGTTTCGATGTCTGTTCCTAACCATACTATTTTTTAAAGCCGGCTTTACATATTCGCCGAGCGAAGTCGAGTACCAACATATGGACAGAATATTTGCCTAGCCATCACTATTGCTCGTCGTCGCCGCCTAGCTGGCTGAGTGCAGGCGAGAACCAACGTGTATACGGTTCGTTTGGCGTGCCTTGCCACCAGTCGGGATCGTTCGCCACGACTCGGCTCACTTCGGAACACTGTCGGTTTTTCTGTAGAAATCAAAAGCGCTCGTCAGCACTCGGCCATTCATGTCCACATGTTAGTTAGGTATTTGATTATGTTCACTCATTCAAACTTTGCCAACATGTAGACAGGTACTCACTCGCCTTCCATCAATTTTCCTACGCTCGCGTTGGCTGAGGCTTGGCCAACATTTATTGCCTACTTAACGAATGCTCAAGACTGATAAGGCTTACTGGGCCAGCTGTGATCCATGCGTCCTACGACACGCCGAAAAGTGAAATGCACTTGGCTAACTTGTTTTGAGGTTGGCCAAAAATACTATCAAACTAAACAATTTGCAACGGACTTAACAAATACGGTTAGTGGGTAGTTATTCTATTTATTTCCGCATTCTGATTTATAACATTCGAAGAATCGACCGAAGTAGCTAGAGCGTGTTACAAATGTATTTCCTACAATTATTCCATTTTTAGACATCGTATAGTAGAACGGTGCGTATTAAAGTATAATTTTATACTAGGAAAAATTGTGGTTTATGGCTAATAATAAATAAATTCAATCGTGTATGACCTAAAATTATTACAGGAAAAAGGAAGCATATGTAAGGTGCAAAACGTGTGGTGTATGAATTGTCCTACGTAAAGAGAGGAGGGACAATTATTACTTTGGTCCCGGTGGAGGTGGAGCTTGGTTTGCTTGGGTATTATAAAATTTTTAGTAGAGCGCTTACCAATCTACCAAACCTACCAAGGCAATAGCAGAGCAAACAGTGACAGAAATATCAAGTTGAAGTTAGTTAATTTAATAAGACCAAAATATGATGATTTCTATATCTGTCAATTCGAAGTACACTTTGAAAAAGTTACCACAATATTACATAGTAAAAGTATGTATGTGTATAGTAAAAGTTTTAATTTTGACATTATTAATAACTAGCGGCCTACCCCAACTTTGTGCGGTTTGAACAATTACCTATCTTAAATATCAGGTACGGATAATTTCGAGGATCGACCGGAGGATACGGTGGAGCACACCGTGGAGGTGTGCCCTGCTTGGGCGGAGCACCGCCGTGTCCTCGTAGCGGCGATAGGCGGCGGCGACCTCTCGCGTCCGGCCCTGGTCGAAGCCATGGTCCGGAGCGAGATGGAATGGGATGCCGTCACCACCTTCTGCGAAGCAGTGATGCTAGCGAAGGAGGTGGCGGAGCGGGAGAAGGAGAGAGCAGCAGCTTTCCTTCCCGGCCGCCGTGGGAGACGCCCCGGGCGTCGGGGGCTACGTCGTGGCCCCCGGCCACCGTAGGCGCGGGCTTGTGGACGGCGAGTAATGGGTAGCTCGCCGTCCGTCCGTCTAACAACGACAGGCCGTGTCGACGGCGCGTTTCGTTCCACGCGCGCCTCAAAGAGCTGTCAGCAGCGTGAAGGGGCCCGCAAGGGCCGACGCCTGCCGGGGCTGCGGGCTGTTCGAAATAGATACCGCGGCTCCGGAACGTAAGGGCACTGAAGGAACACGGATGGTTTTTAGTCAGTAAAAGTCCGACACTCCCTTCCGCTCCACCCAGAGCGAAAGGCGTCATTTGATGATTTTCCATCCGCAAAAAAAAAAAACTTTTTGACCAACATGCCACCGTTGCGTCGCCTTTATTATTATGTCGTGCGGGAGTTTTAATTTAAAAATTGTTATTATGAGTTATCCCAAGAAGATAGACATATTTATGCTGTCGAGTGTTAGAAATTTTCAAGAGGAACAAGTCAGCCTTATTATTAGTTATTTTCGAGCAAAATTGAATATCGTCGCCTTGGAAGCTCTTAACAGAAACGTTTTTTACTGACTTAGTTGACGAATATCATCATAAATTTTAGCCATAATATATACAGGGTTATTTTGTAGCCAAAATTTAAGCTTAAGTTCAAATATATAAATAATGTTATACCGTTACTTCAGTTTTTAATACAAGTAAATAAGGCTTCTACTTTTATTTGAAATTATCCCAAACTGAATGTGATTTATGGGCAACAATGTTTTTGCCTACCGATCGACCCTTACGAATGTATGCGTGCGCAGTAAACTCAATTAAAATAATGCACTAACACGCATTTTGAATTTAAAAGATAATAGGACAGAATGATTATTTTTAAATTAATTATATACGTGGTAGAGCCAAGCTGCAGCTATATTAGTAGAATAGTTAAAGCACGTATGGGTAGGCTCGACCGGGGAAGGACCACGCTCTCACAGAATACCAGCGTCAAATAGCAGCTTCATGCTGCTGTGTTTCATATGGTGAGTGTAGAGAACCGGAGACCCTTTTTACTGGAAAAGAGGCATTCCATCTTAGTCCTCACGGGTGACAACGCATCTGCATTTTGATTCGTAATCGAGGATAGATGTAGATGTCTATGGGCCGCAGCAACCATTTACCATCAGGTAGACTGTGTGCTCGTTTGTCACCCTTATCCGATAAAAAAAAACATTGAATTTCATAATATTTTTGATTTTATTGTCTATCACCTAATTACGCTCTGTTTTGATGCACTTGTGATTTTATCGACGATACGCAATATGTCGCGCTAATTTCTAATGAGAAATGTGATGATGTCGTTGTAGAATCTATCTACGACCACTTCATATTTATTTTAAAATGCATAAAAAATTTCAAGTTCTACAAACTCAACTATACCGTGTCGCATTGTATCTTAGGAAATCAGAAATTAACGTAATAAACGGAAATTATAATACAGGCCATTTAACGTTTGGAATTGGAACTATAGGATATTTTGAGATTGGAAGCTTTGAAGATATTTCCGATGAGAGACAAAGTTAGTTTTATGTTTGACACACAGAACACAATTACTCTCTACCAAGAGAAGAACGCCAACTTCATACTAAAAAATGGAAACACGTGTTTATGTGTGTACACGAAAAGCGCTACGGTGGACGCCCATATAAAACCTTTTTAGCGGGAATTTCAAACCTTTGTATCTGTAACTTTAAACTTTTTATTTAAGGCTTATTCGAGTAATTTTGGCTCAAGCCTCACAAACCTATGGGGTGAATTCCCATATTTTTGAGAGGTTGCACCAAAATTACCCGAATATACTTTAGATTAGTATGTGGGATAAAATAAAACTATAAATAAGTATAGTTATGTAATTTTATTTTCTGGAAGACAGATTGTTTTATAAACGACACATTATTATTGATGTTTTTTTATTGTTTTTGTACATAATATTTCCACGCTGGTTACTGATGTATAACACATGTTATTGTCAGAGAGTTATTCTTCACAGAACATTAACGTAAATTTAAATCAACAAAATTCTCATGGTGAAAACTTAACTCGGCCCAAATACATGATCTGAAACATAAAATTCGAGTTAATATAGTAATAATCCCTACAAATAACGATCAATACATTTAAAATGCTTAAAGACTTACCACAATATTGTTAAAAGTTTTTCTTCTACTGTTGTAGGAAACCTGCAGAAAGTAATTAGACGATTTTGTGCTTTTTATTTGCACAGCGCTTAATTTACTTTCGATTCTGATCACACATCGTGAATAATTTTTTTAATAATAAATTTATAGTCAATATCTCTTGAGTCAACATCTCACAAAAATATTTACAGACACAATCGCGAAAAAACAACTACAAACGAAAATAAAGTATTCTGAACCGATAATAACTGAATTATAGCAAAAATCAATAACAAATATTAAAATCTAAACCTATTAAATAAATTTTAATCAATTTCAGAAAATATTTTCAATATGAAAGACGTTGACAAATAAATGTCATTATTTTCTTCTTTTAATTCATGGCTTCTCTTGATAGAATTCTGCTAATATTAAATAATTTAATTTAAATGAATTAAATTGTGCAAATCTCACAGTAATATATATGTAATTATACTTTAAAGAGCAAACCAAAAAAAGTTTAACACATAATTAGTTAACATTTTTAGTTTCTTTCGATATAATATGAATTTGTGTATCTAATTTTAAAGTGGCAATCTAAAACAACATGAAGGAAAGAAACAGCGGTATTTTTTCTCGCTTTATTTTAACAAGCCCAACACGAACATTGACAAAATCATGATTGTGTGCAGATTTTTCAGCTTTCATACAAAGTTGCCTCACCCTGGTTTGACATTTATGAAATGGGTCGCTTTTCTGATGATTCCTTTTCAGATGAAGCTTATTTCCACCTCAGAGGATACGCCAATAAGCACAATGGTCTGGGGCTCAGAAAATTCATACGTCATCGTGGAGAAACCAAGTCATCCACAACGAGTGACTGTATGGTGCGGATTTTAGTTTGGCGGCATTATTCCGGCATTTCTTTTCGAAAATTGAAAAGGAAATGCCGTTACAGTGAATAGTGATCGCTACTGCGCCATGCTAGATGACTTTTAGTATCCCAAAATTAAAAAAGAATGACATAAAAGATATTTGGTTTCAACAGGACGGCTTAACATGCCACACAACCAACGTAACAATCAATCTTTTGCGTACTGTTTTCGAAAATCGCTTAATCAGCCAAAGTACTGATGTCAATTGGCCACCTCGAAGCTGCAATTGGACTCCGTTGGACTTTTTTTGTGAGGAGTCGTTAAGGACAAGTTTTACGCTAACCATCTAGAGACGACTGACGACTTGAAACATGAAATTGAAGTTGCCATTGACGAAATAGAAGCCCTAACAATCGAAAATGTACTGAAAAATTTGACTGATCGAATGGGGTATGTCCAGTGGGCCTGATGGAGTCCCTCCCATTGTGCTGAAGACGTGTGCTCCGGAGTTGGCACCGGTTTTAACGCATCTTTTCCGGTACTCCTACTCCCAAGGTGTAGTCCCGAATTCATAGAAGACAGCTTTGGTCCGTCCGATTCCTAAACATGGCAACCATTCACACCCGTCCAACTACAGGCCTATCGCCATCACCTCCTTGTTCTCCAAAATAATGGAATCCATTATAAAATGCCAGCTCATGAGATACCTTGAGGATCACCAGCTGATTAGTGACCACCAGTACGGTTATCGTCGGGGCGATCAGCTGGTGATCTTCTGGTCTACTTGAATCATAGATGGGCAGTATAGTCCAAGAGGGGGCAATGGCCATTAGTTTGGACATAGCGAAGGCCTTCGATCGGGTCTGGCACAAAGCGCTTCTTTCGAAACTTCCTTCCTATGGGCTTCCCGAAAAATTGTGCAAATCACCAGTTTCCTTGCTGATCGGAGCATCAAGGTGGTATTAGACGGATCATGCTCTGACTACAAGCCTATCAACGCTGGAGTTCCACAAGGCTGCGTACTATCACTAACGCTGTTTCTGATGCATGATCTACTGAATGAATGTTACCAGTTTGCAACATATCATTGATATGATATGTTGCAAACTGGTAACATTCATTGCTATGCAGACGACAGCACTGGTGATGCCTTATATACCGGCTGTGCCAATATTTCTCGGGAAAACGTCGCCGAGTACCGGGACAAACTTGTGTCTGAAGTCAAGTCTTTGCTTAACAAAGTCTCGGATTGCGGGCGACTAAATCTAGTCCAGTTCAATCCCCAGAAGACACAAGTTTGCGCGTTTACCGCTAAAAAGAACCCCTTTGTCGTATCTCCTCAGTTTCAAGGCACTCCCCTTGCTGGCTCAGCTAGCATCGGAATCCTCGGTGTCGACATATCGAATAGTGTGCAGTTTCGTGGTCACTTGGAAGGAAAGGCTAAATTGGCCTCTAAAAAGCTTGGCGTGTTCAGCAGAGCGAGACAGTCTTTCATGCCGGCACATCGCTTGCAACTTTACAAAGGGCAAGTTCGGTCTCACATGGAATACTGTTCTCATCTCTGGGCCGAGGCACCCTAGTGCCAGCTCCTTCCACTTGACCGCATCCAGCGCAGAGCGGTTCGAATCTTCGACGACCGAGTTCTTTTTGATCGGCTCGATACACTGGAACTGCGTATGGATGTTGCATCCCTTTGCATTTTCTATCGAATTTATCACGGGAAGTGCTCTGAGGAATTGTTCGGATTAATCGCAGCCGCCAAATTTCACGAACGCACATCGCATCAAAATTCACGATACCATCCTCACCGTCTGAATGCTTGGCGGTCCGCAACTGTGCGTTTTACTAGGAGTTTTCTTCCTTGTACAACTTTTCTGTGGAATTGTTTACCAACGGAGATTATTCCAGATCGATACGACTTAGGGACCTTCAAGAAAAGAGCTTACAACTTTATAAAAGGCCGGCAACGCATCTGCAATTCCCCTGGTGTTGCGGTTGTTCATGGACGGCCGTAGTCACTTACCATCAGGTGAGCCGCATGCTCGTTTTCCCCTCTTCTATAAAAAAATGGGATGTTGTTAGGCTAGCCGTGGCAGTCATTTGAATGATGTTGTCTTCTATTCCTAAATGTAAAGGTTCAATCTTTCTAATAAACTAATAATTTTGAAAAAATATTCATTAGTTTTTTTTTATAGCCGATTCAAATTCCAAATTTTAAATAGCCCTTATGTAAATCTTATACCGAATCACATGATATCTAAATGTCCGTAATCCACCTTTAAATTATTTTGGGAATCGATGTAAGAATCGATTTGAAATATTTTATTTCTAAATAAGATCATTTATTTAGATAACATTCAAACACACAATATTCATTACCATAATAAAAAAACAAAACTAAAACTGTAAACCTAAATTATCATACAGTAGGTACTACTCCCCTCGGAATGCCAAAAACGCTGGTTGCGCTTTGTCGCTGAATGGCTATACTTGGCCTTTAGTGAGAAAATATGCAGTCCTCTTATCACCAACGGCGACAACAAGCCGCGAATACGGTTCCTTTAAGAACTTCACTGCACGTAAATCCCAAGGACCAATAATATCTACAGCAAATTGCACAAATATGTAGTCAACTCTCAGACTCATACTTGCGCCACTTACTCAGTTTATTATATTTAGGTTTTAATATTCTATTATCTATTTTAATACGGTTGCTATGTATTGAAGGGAGTATTTTACCACCTTCACAAGAAGCACAGCAATTTTTGATAGAAATAGTGGGACAGACGAACACACAGTCTACCTAATGGTAAGTGGATGGTGTGGCTCATCGACATCTACATTTATCCTCGTTTGAGAATCAATATACAGATGGGAGGAACGTTCTAAGTCAACAACCCATAGCTGCAGCATATATTAATAATTTCATCGATAGTTAATTTCGTAAACATCAATTTAAACTTCTATCGTCTTATATCGACAGTAACTTCAAATTGAAACTCTATAGGGAACGTTACAGTAATAATTACATGCCACTGTTAATTATAGCTTCTGCATTTCCTTGCATAAAATGTAATTACTTCAAAATACATGAGCTATTTTGGCTAGACGATGTCATTAAACACCGTGAAATTAAATGAACATTACGAAATACATGTATTTAGTCCTTTCGTTTATTTACATAATTTTATACATATACTATTCGCTTTTTCCCGCGGCTTCGCTCGCGTGGAGGCTGATTAACGACATTATTTCGAAACCAATGTACTAATTTCGATAGAGCATTATTTATTTTGTCAAAATTTATTGACTGTCGTTCGAGTTTGAAAAATAAAGAGGCATCATCGGCAAATAATACTATATCGTGATTGTTCCCTACAAGATAAGCTAATTCATTAATATAGACTAAGAACAGGAATGGGCCAAGAGTCGAGCCCCGAGGAACCTTTACCATTGATGACGACTTTTTGACTCCTGTTATTTAAATCTGAAATTGTCGTGAAGCGACAATAAAAAAAAGAACCTAACCCAACAACAACGAAATAACAAAAATAGAACAAGAAAATAATATATTTAAAATTTTAAAAAGATATTTACAATTTTATATAAAAAAATGAAGTATGATGATGGTGATGGGTGACGTGAATTACAATTAAATAGAAAATAAAGATAAGATGAATACTGAAGTGGAGCTTGAAGATCAAAGTGGCACACCGCGCTTGGCGGTGGTGGCACGCAGCGCCTGGTCTAGGCACACGCAGCGCCTGGAGTAGGCACACGCTGCGCTTGGAGTACGCACACGCAGCGCCCAGAGTAAGCACACGCGGCGCCTTGATTAGGCGCTCTCAGTGCCTGGAGTAAACGCTCGCAGCGCCTGGAGCAAGCACGCACAGCGGCTAAAGATAGCACGAGCACTAGTAGTTGGAGGCGTAGGCGACGACTTCAGGTGAAGGCAAAGGCTTGCAGGATCCCGGAGCAGTGCGGCCCCGCGCTTGGAGTAGGCTAGGCGACGACTTCAGGTGAAGACAGAGGCTTGCAGGATCCCGGGGCAGTGCGGCCCCGCGCTTGGAGTAGGCTAGGCGACGACTTCAGGAGAAGACAGAGGCTTGCAGGATCCCGGAGCAGTGCGGCCCCGGGATAAGGCCTTTAGGAGATGCTTCAAGTTTGGAAGCTAAAGCGAGACTCCCCGTATTGACCGATTGTTCGGCTTTTATACTTTTTTAGAGAGAACGGGAAATTATTCAAATTAAAACAAATTTTTGTAAATGGCCCAGAGGAAAAGATTATTTATGTGGAAATATTGAAGTAAAAACATCAGACCGGTAATGAATTTGAATAAAAATTGCCATGACAACCAGATAAACAACGATGTCAAAACATGTCAATTTTTGGTTTCAGGCTCGTAATTGAGAAACGGCAAGATTTAAGTAAGAAATGAGATATTATTGATATAGGAAAAAAGGTAGCGCAACAGCGCGCACGAAACCCGAAATTGCAGAGTTACGGAGAACTAAATAAAAGATCGAAAAAGGTAGACTCCATTGACACCGATTTAAAAAGTGCTGGTAGCGTGAAAATACGAAGTGAAAATGATTTCTTATTGTGTTCTTATGGTCTAAAAACGTTACAGGATCCTATGGAAATAAAGGTGATGCAAAATATGAATGCAGAAAATCAAAAACAGAATGGAAAAATAGATGTAAAATGATATGTAAGTAGCATAACACTACAAAATAATAATAATAACCTAGAACATAAGTCATCATCTTTGAGATCATCAGAACCCTCTTAATCAAAATGGAATGCAAATAGATCTGCATCATCATGCAGATCTAGAAAGACCAGTATCACTGCGACCTGTAAGATCTATTGCGGTGGCTATAGTTCACTGCTAAGCCATATAGTGCTATAAATCCCGCAGAGCTTACTCATTTAACAGTGGTAGAGCCAGGCGGCAGCTTTTGCTGTCGCATGGATGGGCCGGCTCGAACCGGGGTGGTACCACGACCTCACAGAATACCAGCGTGAAGTAGAGGTTTACCTCTGCGTTTCGCTTGGTGAGTGCAGGTGGCCGGAGGCCCTTTTTACTGGAAATGAGGCATTCCATCCTAGTCCTCACGGGTGAAAACGCATCTGCATTTTGATCTGTAACAGAGGATAGATGTAGATGTCTATGGGCCGCAGCAACCACTTACCATCAGGTGGACTGTGTGCTCGTTTTTCACCCTTATCCTATAAAAAAAATATGCCTTGCTTCCAGTAAAAAGACGTTTCTGGTTTATTAAAAATATGTTTTATTTGAAAGAAAGACAAATTACTTATTACAACAAACACCAACACACATGTTACAAAATATAACAACTAAACAACTTATAACTACAGACTAAAGGAAAACTTAATCCTAAATAAAATGGAATCGATTTAATCAAAGCTTTACTATGTGAGCGGCTTTGGTATAAAAGGGCTACACTCAGCATAAATTCGTGGTATTATCCACAAAGCTGGTTTTCAGAGCACCCTCTAGTGACGTACGGGCGAACTATGCAACAACAAGTACAACTATAACTACACTACCATACCTACGTTGCAACTACCACAGAGTACCTTTAGCTTTCAATCTACTTTCGATTGTAAAAATTAAATCATAAGATTCATAGGTCTCGTTGTATCGTATTGTATTCGAATTATGTGCTACTTTTTGTGTTATTTTTTTAAAGAATTACTAAGTAGATTTAAAAGTAAACTTAATTAGGTGTCCATTATGTAATTACGCCTTGAATAACATTGGTTTAGAGTCGAGATTATGATTTATTTTGAAAGTGTCTAATGATCCTGTAACAGGACGAATAGTTTTATTTTAAAAATCCGGATATTAGGGTTGATCCGGATATAACTAGGTGCAACTGATTGCAAAAAACACGACGGGTTGCACTCCGGGAGTGCTAGCAGAAGTGAAAACTTGAATATTAACGTTGTGCATTTTTGATATTTTGGAATGGCGGAGATTATTTATTATTATCTTATTTCATTTATTTTCATTCGAAATTATTTGTTTGGTAAACCTACACCGCACATGTGCTTATTGTGATGTTATGAAAATATAGGTTAATGCTATAAAGTATAAACATATTACAAATATTACATCTATAATGTGTAAGTACATATGTATCTATATTAATAATTTCGTCAAGCAGTACCGTAGACTCGATCGAAACCTAATCTTAATTATAAAATTATATTAATTAATAAATGAAAATTAATTAAACCTAACTTACCTTCTCTCCTACGCCGCGCCGCTGTCTACTCTCCGTTCGTCTTACGAATTTTCGATCAGGACACGTGACCTGACGCGAGTTTAACATTGTTTACCCATTACAAAAAAAGTGCACAACGCCGCTAAGGAAGTTTTCACTTCAAAAACCGTCCGGTTAGCCAAATTAATAGATTCAACTATTTGTTCTCTATTCACATGTTTTTTTTAATATGATTAAGGTACTCGTGTCCTTATAATTTGCAACTATTAAAGTGTATGTATTATAAATTACTAGTTTTTCGCCCAGCGGTCTTACCCGCGTCCACGTTATAGCGTCCAGACAGTCATGACCCACATTTAGTGCGCAATGTTGCACAGGTGCACTCTCTATTCCGAAGGAACGGTAATCGAACACGACCGGAGAGAGTTCGGGCCAACAGCTTTACGGGCTTTCCAAGGTACGGGGGTGTGACATCGCCAACCTCTTGACTACGGGCTAAACGACAAACAAATTATGTGTTTGAAATTGGCAGTATGAAAAGAACGTTAACAATTAATACTTTATGTAATTTGATTTAATGTATTTAGTAACATATACTGTATATTAATTTTAGCTTTCAGCAGTTTTTTTCGTATAAGTTTAACTATACCAAATCTCACACTCCTCAGTGTGTGCAATATGCTTTAAAAGGGGGACCAAGTATTCCATTCACGTATATATGTTATAGTGTGCTCACTGTTCCGTTCGTTGGTATACAGGAATTTGAAAATTTGAAAACAATTACAAATTACTGAAGGAATCAATCAACTAAGCTCCCTTAACAAAATTTTCCACTTATAAAGGATAAGTGGAAAAGGATTATTACTTACCCAGTGAAGTTCATTAATAAAATCTTTATTGTTTATGAGTTTTAACAAAAGATAATGAGCTTTTAGGAAGCTTTTAATGTAGGAGTAAACCTTTGGATTCTCCCAATACTTGATAAATTTGATTGGAGAGTTTGCCATGGAGACAGTCAAATCACATTACTGAAGAAAAAATATGTTGAAGTCCATCAAAAACGACTTTTATTTTTAAAAAATATTTATTTGTGTCTATTTTATAGATGCGAAACTATCATATCTAGAGAAAAAAATAGTTGAATGTAATAAAATGGCAAACTGGACGATTTATTTTATTTTTTTATCCGGCTATTTGTGTTATTCTTTTGCAATCGGTTGGTCCTAGTTATAGCCGGATCAACTCTAATATCCGGATTAATACAATAAAATTATTCGTTCTGTTACCGGATCATTAGTTACTTTCAAAATAAATCATAATCTCAACTCTAAAACAATTTTATTCAAGGCGCAATTACATGATGAACACCTAATTAAGTTTACATTTAGATCTATTTAGTAATTCTTTTAAAAAATTAAACTTTCAGCAAATAGCACATAATTCGAATACTATACAATACAAAGAGACCTAAAAATCTTATGATTTAATTAGTTGCACTTTACCAAGGGACACACAGTATATATAGATAATCTATATCTTAATAATATCTTTTTTTTCTTCAATGTAACATTATTTTGTGTGTACATAAATTTTTAAATAAATAAATATAGATAATATAGTTTATTTGCAAAATGGGTAGTAATAATTAAAATATGTGGCCGCTAGAAGGGCGCCAATGAGGTGCTAACCTAGGGCGCTGTCGACATTTAATCCGCCTCTGGCCTCCACGATACAGAATAAATTACTAAGAAAATAAGCGGCTTTTTCCACACCAAAAAACCCACGTTCGATGCTCCTAAGCTCATTAAGTTTCGCTCCCAGGTCCATTATTTTTTTATATATTTATTGAGACATTCGAGTACGTTCTTCGCGAGCTCTCAATTAATTTCATTTTGATTAGATGGCTCTGATTATCTCAAGGGTGACAAGGCATCTGCGTTTTGATTCTTAATTGATAGTATAATAAAGTGTAAGCATAGACTTAGGATAGAGTATATTCTAAGTCTATGAGTGCAGGTATCTATGAACTACAGCATTCACTTATTTTTATAGGATAAGGGAAACAAACTCGTTTGTCTCCCTTATCACAGTCCATCCGATGATAAGTGACTGTTATGGTTCATATACATCTACATTTATCCTCGATTATGAATCAAAACATTGTATTATAATTTGCCACCAGGCGGACTGTGTTTATTTATTTTACCTTACTTTATAAAAAAAGATACGTAGAGAGTACACAAGATAAAGAAAAATGTATTTTTAATAATATAGTGTAATATTAAAAAAATCTATATATAAACTTTTTATTTTTACTTAAATGTTTATAGTAATTAGACTAGAAACTGCGTTCGAGATTTTTGTCTTTCATTTTTTTTATTTTAGCCATTGTGTAAACTAATAATTTGCGTTTACGAAGAAATACTACTTTGTTCATTGAATCAACATTAATTTATCTGAGTTTTCGGTGTAATTAGTGCTAACTTACTGTAATCATTATCGATCCAAAACCAGCTTACTATAACGAAGGCGATTCGAATTCAATTACGTTTTTGTTCGAACTCACATTTGTATCGCTTTCGACTTTAAAAGCGAAATCGAATCGAAAAACAAAATCGAGCTACTAGTGATCAAGCGTTATTAGCGCTTAAGAACAGCAGCTATATAGTCCACTTGATAAATGTAGCGCTACTGCAGCCCCTTCTTATTTGTAGTTGGTTGATAGATAAGAAGGCTGCAGATGCAATGTCACCTCAGAGAACTAAGATGGAATGCCTCACAACCTCTAATTATACTGGCTCAGACCCTTCGGACCGGAACATAGCAGTGCAGGCACTGCTATTTGGCCTCGTATATATGTATGAGGGTGGTACCTATGCAGATAGACATCTAGGCGGAAAAGAAGTCCTAGTACCTTTGATATAAGGCTTTTATTTGATGTGCCGAATAAAATTGTTATTGAGTTTAGCTTTAAATTTGCTGTATTTGTTTTTGGGTAGTGATTTGAATTTTGGTACAATCCGATAGTCCGAAAATTGCGAAAATACATTCATTAACGTTCTGCATACAGCTCGCAATCAAATTGAGAGTGGCCGTGGGTGGGTAACGCAACAAAAGACGCTAAGTCATAAGTAAAATTAAGTGAGTTCAAACATTCGTCGACTCATCGTAAGCATATTTATCATGCTCAAATTCGTGTGATATACTTCCTCACAAAAACAACTTAAGCTATGTCGGTGTTTTCGAAATTTCACGTTTCCTTGTATCGTGTATTTTTACAATTGATTTAGATTAAACTATCGATAACTGTTGACTAGAGTACGAGTGCGAATACGCTTCGGTTGTCGGTAAAAATAAATTGATTCAAAACTCAAATCTATCTAAGATAGGCCTGCTCTTTGTTGATATAATCGAAAGTATAGTCTTTACAGCCTACCAAATATCCACTGCTGAATATAAGCCTTTCCATAAATTGTATCATAGAGGTGGTATTTGCAATAGTTGCCACGCTTGGCGGGGGGGTTGGCAGCCATAGAATTTTATTTTGCTGCCCATCTGCTTTGTTTCCCTCTGTCGCCTGTTACGACAACCACGGGACGATATGGGGTAACGGATATTCATATACCATCACTGTACAGGCAGCCGCACTAAAGCTAAATATTGGTTTCTGTCTTCAGCAGTATATATTTATATTAAAATACAGTGACAAACGAGCACACAGCCAACTTAATGGAAGCTGCTGACAATATAGTCAGTTGGGGAAAATACGGCGTAATATTATCAAAGTATTCTCTGTACTCGAATAATATTTAAATAATTCTGTTTAATATAATATATTTATTAATAATCAGTGTAGGAAACAAATAGTTGTGGTAAGATTAAGAGGCACAGACGACTCATTACTGAGAGGGTTTTAGGGCAAGAAAATATCTGGCATTTTCCCAATACGTGTTGGTAGACTTCATATGTCCTCCTTTTTTATTTCTTAGACAGACGTTTCCATTCATCGCCGCGCACATTAGGTATATAAATTAGCACTATAAAATTGCAACTAATAATTTTATTGGTGTCAGCGGGGATCAAACGGAGGCTGCTCGAGTGGTGATAAATTTACGGTGAGCGCCTATCCACTGATCTACCACAACTTTTTTGAAAGAGTCTCTAGCTTACTTGAGACCAATTATAAACTAATTTTCGTAATACAACGGATAGGTAAAAAGCTATACTTCTATATATTATATCAAATACAATCATTTGAATGACTACAAAAACTATTATTAAAGCTATAACTTTTTAACAATTTTTAATGCACAGTACAACAAATATACATTTGATATTTTTAATACACGAGACTGTACCCTAAAGTTTATTATTATTGTTCGACTCATAACGCGTTATATATATATAACGCGTTGTATAACGCGCATAAAGCGTTATTATTCTCTCGACACGTCAAGGTTAAGTAATTTTGTTGTCTTAAAATACCTCTATCATAACCATATTGCATTTTCAAAGAGTAGTTTTTTCTTGCTTTGTCTGGCACAAATACATTTAAATATTTATTATTTAGTGAAAGAATAATTAAATAAATTGGTAAATCCAATTGGGCATGCCTTAAGCGCATTAAAAAAATTACGTATAACATGATTATACGAATTTTTTTAAAGTAGTTTAAATACATTTCGACAGCACTATCGGCTTCAACACACTCCAAAACCATGAAAATGACAACCATGATGAAAAAATTGGTAACTAATTCAGCTGCCACCTTGGATTTACATTTCGACAGCATTATCGGCTTCAACACCCTCGAAATCCATGAAAATGACATCCATGATGAAAAAACTGGTACCTATAATGATTTCTTATATTTACGCGAACACTACACATTTAAATAAAACTAATTTTACGGATTTTATAGCGTATATTAACTTATTTTACATTCCCGACGTTTCAAGCACTTTACAGCACCCATGATCACGGGGGGGACTGAGGTGTATGACGTCCCAATGTCATACCACCAGATTAAAAATTATTAATTTTTGTTCCGATCTACGCAGTATGAACTTACAGTATCATGAAGTCTTGCAGTTGTATGTTTGGGTTGCGATTTAATTTTATTAATTATGGGATCCCAAGCAGATGGTAGCACCTAGCCATCTCTCTATTGAAATTAGGCCCTTCCCTCCGGATCACTGTACAGTACAGACGTGTTTATAGTGAATCGTGTTTAAAATATTAATTAATATTGATTTCGAAAAAATAACACTAAATTATCGAATACTAGGCGCGCATGAAGTATCCTAAGTTAACAGCGTAAGAAGAACAACATAATAATTTATCTCCGTGAACCCTGTTACGTGAGTAATTAGCGAATAAGATTGCCCGCTGAGATATAACCCCGCCCCTATATACTAACGGAAATAAGATTTGCGCACGCTGCTTTGGTGTAGCGCCCATCACGCGCCACTAATGTGCCCGCCCAAATAGTGCTTACATACACGCTAAAGGCGGTGCACGTTGGACTACACCGATCACAAGTACCAGGGCATCAGAAGCACACATAAAAGTATACGTATTCGCTGCACCGATTTTGTACTATTATATACTTATTATAATCATAAGAAACCCTAAAACTCCTGCTTTATAAACATGCCACTTAGGCGAACTCCACCACAAATAGCAACCTCGACGGAACCCAGGGAACCACAATATCATGGTGGCTCCGAACCCAACATTTCTACCTATAAAGAAGATTCTGATCTAAGAGATTTCTCCACTAACATGAGTACGCGTGCTACTAAACGTAAACATGATCAAGACTTCAAAGAGGAACTACAGGCATTTAAAGAAGATATCCTTAGCACCTTGAACTCTTGGAAGGATTCTCAAGAAAATAAGATGGAAACAATTCTTAAGAGTATAAACGAGCTTCGTAACGAATATAAAGAAATACACACAAGCGTACAATTTATGAGCAGTAAATATGATGAGGTAAGGGAGAAAATTGCTGTACTAGATAAAGAAAAACGAGAACAACTAAAATATATTCGCGACCTCGAAAATAAGATAGAATCCATGGAGAGAACTCAAAAATGTTCCACTATAGAAATTCGGAATATACCAAAACTACAAAAGACGGAAACGGCGGACGATTTAATTAACATAGTCCAAAATATTGGTAATTTATTAAATGTAGAAATACAAAAGCAAGGGATAAGAGATATATTTAGGGTAAATACTAAGGCAGATAACTATAAGCCTATAATTGTCGAGTTCACAAACAAAATATCAAAGGATAAAGTGATCTCATCAGTAAAATCATTTAATAAGGAAAACGCAAATAATAAATTAAATACTACCCACTTAAAAATTAATCAGTCTCGTACACCAATATATGTAACAGAAACCTTGACAGCGAACGCTAGAAAGCTGTTTTACATGAGTAGAGAATTTGCAAAGGACCATAAATACACGTTCTGCTGGGTTTCTTTTGGACGCATATACTTAAGAAAAGAAGAATGTATGAAACAAATTCGTATTGATTGCGAAGCTGATCTGCAAAAACTCAGAGAAAAATGACTATTAGTCTTAATTTTTTGCATGCTTAAATTAATATTTACAGTAGAAAGTAAGCTTAATTTTATAAAATTTAGTAATACTATATTCTATCTTTTCACAGGCCGGTTACTACATTTTGAAAAGCAAAATTATTTTCTTATGTACACTATAACAAAATACTACTACTACTACCACTACACACCACACAATGTTACACATCTTTTTATATATATCTCACTAAAATATATAATCTATAAACATTTACATATTGTAAAGCAAGTGTTCATTTCAAAACGATTTCGAACTGTTATTTATGCTGTTATATTAGTGTACCATTTTTTTGACACTTTGACGTTTGCTACTAATTACCAAATCGCAAATATAAAAAAAAAACGGCAAAGATATGAAACTAAGTACTTATACAATTAAAATTCAATCCCTTTAATAATATATTATATCTGACTTGGATAAAAATCAAGCAAACTGTACTCTGATTTACGATGTGTCGCAGTGCTCACAACTTTTGCAATGTGATGATGGTTCCGAATCTTTTTGCATCCTTACTGCAAATATACGTAGTATAAACCGCAACTTCGATCTGTTATTGGCTTTTTTATCGGCACTTGATAAAACAATAGATATGATAGTTTTAACCGAATGCCTGGTCAAAAAAGGATACCCCTCCCCCAAATATAACCGATTACAGTGTTTATTACTCTAAAAACCTTTTAAACCAGAACGATGGCATAGTGGTATATGTTCGTAAGGTCTTTACAGTTATCGCCTCTGAACCGGTTTTAATAGAGGGTAACTGCCTTGTACTTAATGTTGATGGGTTTTCGATCATCTGTTCATATCGACCACCTTGTTACGCTAACCCTCGACGATATCTAGCATCCTTAGATAGCTTATTACAAAAATACTCTAGCAGAAACGTCATATTTACAGGTGATATAAACATTAATACCATGTCTTTTGACATTCACAATATTCATTTACACGAATATCTGTGCATACTAGCTAGGGATGAGTCGCTCGCGTCCGTAGGCTTTGACCACCTAATCCTAGGCCCACCCTACACGTGTCCCCCGGGTGGTGCTAAACAAGCGACAAAGCCGAAAGAACTGACTCGGCTCCTCGCCGTGTGGTAGCGGCGTAAAAAATACCACACCCTACTTTCGCACCATGAGGCATAGAAATAAAGAAATGGCCCCGAGTTCCCGGCGCCCCTTTAATGGGGCAGGGGTGCGAAGAATCTCCGGGAGGAAAACCGGCGACGAGGTTCGCCACCCGTCACGTTCTGTCCCCCGGAGGGGCGAAAAGTGGATTGCGGAAGCCCGTCTGGCTACATTGAATGTATGTGGAGGAATGAATGATAACATGGATGAAGTATGCGATATGATGCATGATAGAGGAATAGACGTGTTATGTGTAAATGAGACGAAACGGAAGGGAAAGGATGCTACTACACATGGCATGTATACCGCGTACTGGTCTGGTGTAGACGAGACCGAGCGGGCATGCCAGGGAGTCGGTATCATCCTTTCAGAAAGAATGGGTCATTGTGTGAAAGAGTATGAATGTGTAAGCCCGAGACTGCTATGGATACGAATGAAAGTGGGCTTAAAGAAGTTGTTTGTTTTAGGGGTCTACGCCCCAGACATGTCTAAGCCCACTTATATCCGAGAGCAGTTTTGGGAGTTGGTAAGGATGATGCTAATGAAATGCAAGGTTAATGAAAAAATTGTGATATTAGGCGATTTTAATGGAAGGGTTGGGGTGAGGAGGCTTGGTTATGAAAGGATATTGGGAACGTTTGGTGATGAAAGTATAAATGAGAATGGTGAAAGCCTTCTCGCCGTATGCGTGGAAAAGAGTCTTTTTGTGACGAACACTTTCTTTCGTCATAAGAAGATTCACACGTATACATGGGAAAGAGGTGATGATAGAAGTATGATAGATTTCATAATTGTTGATGAAAGAATGAGGAGCGCGGTGGTAGATACAAGGGTTTACCGGGGCTCTAACGTGGGGACGGATCATTACTTGGTCTTATGCCGAATTAATGGTCTTTTCAGTCGTTGGAGGCATCGGACATCTGTGTCTACCACTGCGTTACAGCGTATCAGAACAGAGAGGTTACAAGATGAAGGTGTGAGAGAGAAGTTCAAATATAGATTGAGAGAAAATATAAGTGGTATGGCTGAATTGTGTATGAATGATTTAGACTTGGAGACTGTGTGGTATAATGTCAAGAAAGGTTTAGTGGATGCAGCTACCGAAGTATGTGGTGTAAGTAAGAGAACGAATGAAAGGAAAATTAACACGTTATGGTGGGATGATGAGGTACGGATGGAAGTTGAAGCAAAGAAGAAAGCATGGCTAGATTTACTAGCAACCAAGGCTAGTAATTCTAGCAGTATGAATGATGATATTGAAAGGAAAAAGGCAGTCTTTAGACACCTAAATAAGAGAGTAAAAGAAGTAGTTGAAAGGAAAAAGCAAGAAAGAACGGATATGAATGATAGAAGAATATCGGATAACTTCCAGGCAAACATTAAAATGTTCTGGAAACTCGTAAGAACTACCAGGGGACATTCAAAACAGCCTAGAATGAATGCTATACGAGACCAGAATGGCTGTATTCTGAATGACGAAGTTTTGAGTTTAAGGAGATGGAAGGAATACTTTGAAAGCGTGTTTATGAGTGATGAGACGTTTGAATTAAATGAAATAGAAATTCCGGAAGAAGAGGAAATAGATAGAGATATAAGTATAGATGAAATAATGAAAGCAATGAAAAGTATGAAAGCAGGTAAGGCAGCCGGTTATGATAGAGTATCTCTCGAAATGCTAAGGGCTGGAGAAGGAGTGGTGGCAGACCTGCTGTGCACCTTATTTAATTTATGTTGGGAACTTAAGCGGGTACCGGGAGACTGGTGCAAAGCCGTGATAGTCCCAATATATAAGGGAAAAGGATCACAGCAGGACTGTAAAAACTGCCGTGGTATCAGCCTTCTTAGCATTGTGGGAAAATTGTATGCTAAGGTACTAATTGAAAGAGTTATGAAAGAAACTGATGGAAAAATTTGGGATGTGCAAGCGGGATTTAGAAAGGGAATGGGATGTACGGATCAGGTCTTTTCCATGCGCATGATCGCGGAGAAGTTTTTGGCCAAAAACCAATAAGTTTTTTGTGCGTTCATAGACTTGGAGAAGGCTTATGACAGAGTGGACAGGGATGTGTTATGGCAAACACTGAACTCATTTGGGTTGAGCGCTGGCTTGATACAGGCATTGAAGTCTCTATATAGGGACTCTAGTGCTTGTGTCAGGATCAACGGGGCCTACTCGGACTGGTTTGGCATCCATAAAGGTGTCAGACAGGGCTGTGTGGCTTCCCCGTGGCTGTTCAACCTATTTATGGACAGTTGTTTGGAAAATTTGAAAGCAGAAGAATGCGGGTTAAGAATGGGTGAGTTAACCGTCAAATGCCTTTTGTACGCCGATGATCAAGTCATACTTGCGTCGTCGGCAGCCGAGTTGCAAATGATGGTTACATTAATGAACAGGACATTAAAAGAAAAGGGAATGAAAGTGAACGCAAGTAAGACGAAAGTTATGGTTTTTGAAAGAGAAGAAAGTAAAACGATATGTAAAATAAGAATAGAAGGGGAGTTGGTAGAGCAAGTAGATGAGTTTGTGTATTTGGGATGTGTGTTTAGCAGGGATGGTAGATATGATAAGGATATAGAACGACGAGTGAATGCAGGAAATAGATTGAATGGGGCTCTACACTCTATTGTGAAAAGTCAGAATGTGTCCAAAAAGGCACGTTTGGCAATTCACAATGCTGTGTTGGTGCCTACTTTAATGTATGGCAGTGAAAGTTGGGTGTGGCAGAAGAAGCACGAGAGTAGAATAAATGCTGTAGAAATGCGGTCATTACGTAGTATGCTAGGGCTGAATCTGAATGACAGGGTGAGAAATAGTGTGATAAGAGAAATGTGTGGTTTGCAAGATGATGTTGTGACTAGGATTAAGAAAGGAATGCTTCGGTGGTTTGGTCATGTAGAAAGAATGAATGAGGAAAGAGTGACAAAGCAAATTTATGTTGCAGAGGTGAATGGCAGAGTCGGGAAGGGTCGCCCTAGGCGAAAGTTTATCGACCAAATAGGCGATATATTGAAAATGGGCCAAATTAAGAGTACCTTTAACCGACGAGCGTGTATGCGTAGGTATATGGATGTGGAGGAAGCGAGAGAGGTGTGTCAGGATCGTGCCAAATGGAATTCCATAGTCTCTGCCTACCCCTCTGGGTGACAGGCGTGAGTGTTTTATGTTATGTTTATGTTACTAGCTACTCATGGCTTAGAACAAGGTGTTACACACCCAACGAGGCTTAACAACTGTCTCGATCACTTTATGATAAAGACGACTGAAAAATGGCAAACCATGGTTTTTCCACCATTAACAGATCACAGTCCTATCCTGTTACAAATAAAAAATACTCGATTGTCGAAGACAAAAAACACACACACCAAACAGGTATTAGACTACGCCCGAGCGTTAAATAATCTAAGTGTCACAGACTGGTCAAACTATTTTATGTTGCGTGATGTAAATCAAACTGCGGAACATCTTGTCAAAACTGTTACAAATATTATTAACGAATGCACAAGCACTAGGTACATATCCAAAAAGAAAGCACCTCTTAAGCCTTGGATTACGATAGGCATTGTGAGATCAATTCGCAAAAGAGATAAGTTGCATAAAAAGGCCAAACTACGACCGAATGATGATACAATTAACACATATATAAAATATAGGAACACTTGCAATAAAATAATAAAATCTTTGAAGCAGCAGTATTATCAAAGGGAACTAATAAAAAGTGAGAAAAATATTAAAAAGACCTGGAATGTGATAAAGGACATATGCAATATGAAAACGAAAAACGAAGTGCCCCCAGAGTTGCTTAAAATTGGGAGCACTACAAAAGAATCACTAAACAAAATTAATACCTACTTTACAACTATTGGTAAAAGTCTGGCGGATATTATCCTACAGAAACTCAAAAAAACGGAGCTCGAATTAGCAAGGCAAGCATCTGTGCAATCAAACTCCCAGCTTCACTCTATGTCTTTCGCACCCACAGACCCTTATGAAATTAATAAATTAATAAATAAACTAAAATTTGATAGTGCACCAGGTTATGACGGCATTCCCACTAATCTTGTTAAACTAGCAAAGGAGTACCTTGTTTATCCAATTACACACCTTTGTAACCTTAGTTTAGAACAAGGAATATTTCCTGATTTATTTAAAACGGCTATCGTGTCTCCAATTTTTAAAATGGAGGACAAACAAGATGTCTCTAACTATAGACCGATTTCTATGCTGTCTACCATGTCGAAAATTGTGGAAGGATTGGTCAACAGTAGGCTGATTAGCTATTTGGAAAAAAACAAACTGTTAACTGATTTTCAGTATGGGTTTCGCAAAGGAAGATCGACTGATGACGCCTTATTGAAGTTGACATCTTTAATTCACAAATACGTTGATAGAGGAGAGAAAGTCATTGGCGTTTTTCTTGACCTGAAAAAAGCTTTTGACACAGTATCAATTCCGATACTATTGTCAAAACTAGAGGGCTTGGGTGTCCGTGGTCATGTACACCAATGGTTCCAGAGTTACTTGGCGGGTAGACAGCAATACGTCAGAGTAAATAAAAACCTGAGTGATGCCTCAACCTGTGGATTCGGTATTCCACAAGGCAGTACATTAGGCCCGACTCTCTTCTTGGCGTATATTAATAGTCTTCCAAACGCATTAACATCCAATACGGATGTACTAATATTCGCTGATAACACAGTCTTACTATTTCATGGTAAGAGTTGGAAACAAGCCCATATCTTTGCAGAAACCTGTTTGGAGAATGTCTCAGCCTGGTTAGAGAAGAATTTGCTCACATTAAATATTTCAAAGACCAAATACCTCTGCTTTTCGAGATCTGCAACTTCAGGTCCAGCTCAAGACT
Organism: Parnassius glacialis; assembly: GCA_033319125.1. Lineage (NCBI taxonomy): Eukaryota > Metazoa > Arthropoda > Insecta > Lepidoptera > Papilionidae > Parnassius > Parnassius glacialis. The sequence goes on from JAVANC010000005.1 coordinate 50,725,015, forward strand.
TTACTATAACACTACATTCTTTACCATGTAATGGAAAGCTCACTAACCAATGCAATTGTAGCACATTAACCAGAGCCAGATGTATCAAATATCTAGGTGTTCAAGTAGACGATAATTTGAGCTGGAAAGAACAGATCATTAGTGTCTGTTCTCGGGTTAGAAAACTTATATATATTTTCAGACAGTTAAGAACAGTCGCTAGTAAAAAAATTCTTATTCAAACTTATAAAGCGCTCTGCCAAAGTATCATTAATTATTGTGTGACGACGTGGGGTGGCGCGCCAAAAACAACAATGATTCAACTTGAACGTGTGCAAAGATCAATATTAAAGGTATTAATGCACCTACCATACCAACACCCTACTAATAAAGTCTACAACGAGACTCAGGTACTCTCAGTTCGCAAGTTGTTTATAACTCAAGCTCTCCTGAGATACCACCGTGTAACTGCCTATTCACTACCACGAACCAGTAAAAGAAAATTACGGTGCCCTATACCCATTACCAAAACTACCTTTATGCAACGACACTACAATTTCATAGCTCCATACATTTATAATAAAATTCCCACCGAGAATATTGTTAGCCTTATAACTATAAGTACCAATAGATTTAAAAAATATATACTGAAATGGCTGCAAGATCTTGATTATGTCCAAACTGAAAATCTTCTTACAATATTAAAATAAAATATGATCAATATTAAAATTCTACTATTAAAACATGCACATACACATAGACAAACATAGACACACACTCACACACATACCCACACGCGCAAACACACACACACACACACACACACACACACACCGCATTAAACATTACCTAGCAGTAACCGCCATAAAATAATATTAATTAAGGAATAATGAATCATCTTATGTACTTACCGAATATGGACTTAGCACTAAGAATTAGGGAAGGCACTGTTTCCTGAGATACAGGTGATAACCTAGTTCAGGAGACAGAGCTCCTTTGTATCTAGAAAAATTTGGTTGCTAATAAACGTTATTTTATTTTATTTTATTTATTTGTGGTCTATCAAATCTAATGTAGTGACGGGGGCGATCCTGTACGTGTTCACAGACTGCAGACTTCCTGGAGCGTCTATTCTTCACATCAGCTATGTGTTCTTTTACACGGGTTTTTATAGATCTTTTAGTTTGTCCTATATAAGAGAGACCACATTCACAATCAAGCTTGTACACTCCTGCATCTTGCAGAGGAATATTACACTTGACTGATGGTAAAAACTGACTAATCTTCTTCGGCGGCTTGAAATATGTTTTAAAGGAAGCACGCTTCAAGATGTAGCCAATCTTGTCAGTGACACCTCTGACATATGGCAGTACAGCAGGCACTCGCTCGACTGTGGCCGGCTTCACTCGTTCACTGTGACGTAGGCGCGGGACCCGAAGCTTATTGTCGTGCAAAACTTGCTTGACGTGTTGGAGCTCGGCGGCCAGGTATTTACTGTCACAGATCCCTCGTGCTCTCTGAAACAAAGATTTACCCACGGTAGCTAACTGTGAAGGATGGTGGTGAGAATCACCGTTTAAATATCTATCTGTATGGGTCTTTTTTCTATACACAGTGTGGCTCAAGGTGTTATCAGGATTCCGAATTACTAACACATCTAGAAAAGCTAAAGAATTGTTTGCCTTTAACTCCATTGTGAACTGAATTTTAGAATTTAAGGAGTTAAGATGGTCTAGAAATGCAGTTACTTTATCTAAAGGGAGAATTGTGAAAGTGTCGTCTACGTACCGCTTGTAGAATCTTGGGTTTACGGGAGAAGTACGCAGGGCTTTCTCCTCAAAGTCCTCCATGAATATATCGGCAACAATGGGAGATACAGGTGAGCCCATCGCCACTCCATCTACTTGCTTGTAGAACTCCTCCTTCCACAATAGGTAGCCAGATGTAAGGCAGTGTCTAAGTAATACTGCATATTCTACGGGCATGTTGTTTTGCTCTAACCTTCTAGTAACAACCGAGATGCAGTCTTCAACAGGTAAGCATGTGAACAGAGACTACACATCAAAACTGACCATAGTTTCATTGTCTGCCAGATGTAGGTCTTTAATCTCTCTGACAAAATGGTAGGAATCCTTTGTGTGTGCTCTTGTATGTCCCCTGAGCGGTGAGAGTATATTCGCTAAGTGTTGAGCCAATTTGTAAGTTGGTGAATCGATTTGGCTCACTATAGGACGTAGTGGAGCATTGGGCTTGTGTATTTTTGGTAACCCATACAATTTCGGTGGTTTGGCACACGTAGGTATTATCGATTTTACGTCTAGATTTAATCTTTCGGAGTGTTTCTTTATGAGATCACTAGTCGTTTTGAGTGTGTTATTTGTTGGGTCATTTTCAACCTTTTTATAAGTACTTGCATCCGACAAAAGTTCTTGTATTTTAGAATTATAATCCGACGTATCCATGACTACCGTGGCATTTCCCTTATCTGCGCGGAGAATCGTGAGGTCTCGTTTATTGCGTAGGTTATTCAACGCTTTAAATTCGTCTTTAGGTAGATTCGGTTTTGGTGCTGAGCTTCGACGTAACATAGACGAAATGTCTTGACGTATCGCTTCCAAATCTTCCTTTCGCATATTGTTTTTATATAAACAGTCCTCGACGCTGCAGATAATTTCTTTGTACGGTAATTTTTTAGGTGTTAAAGCAAATTTAAGGCCTTTCGATAAAACTCTAATTGTTGCATCATCCAGAGTTTGTTTTGACAGATTATAGACCGCGCTTAATCTATGATCCGCGTTCGTAGTCAATGGTTGTGTTTCGTTCTCACGTTGACTCAGATGTTTGACATTTAATTTGGTCGTTAATTTTTGATATTTTACTATATGTTTGTTTTTGCATTCGTTATATTTATTAATTTCTCGTCTATTTAACGTTTCGATGCAAACATTATAATCAAATGTCGTTAAAACTGCCTATAACTCACTGAATGATGTGTCTATGGATTTGTTTATGGTATGTAGATCGGAGCGTTTTTGTTGGATTACCGTTCGTAACAACTTTTTAATTGCCTGATTTAAGATCTTAGCGCTTCCTCGAATGTCCTTTTTAGTGGATATTTTGACACACGTAGGAATGATATTATTATCGCGACATCTCTTCAAAAAGTTTAATGCTGTTAGATATCTTGCGCGCTTAGTCATGAGATCTTCTAATCGGTTCTAATTCGGATCTTCTTACCGGATACGTCGGATTATAATTCTAAAATACAAGAACTTTTGTCGGATGCAAGTACTTATAAAAAGGTTAAAAATGACCCAACAAATAAGACACTCAAAATAACTAGTGATCTCATAAAGAAACACTCCGAAAGATTAAATCTAGACGTAAAATCGATAATACCTACGTGTGCCAAACCACCGAAATTGTATGGGTTACCAAAAATACACAAGCCCAATGCTCCACTACGTCCTATAGTGAGCCAAATCGATTCACCAACTTACAAATTGGCTCAACACTTAGCGAATATACTCTCACCGCTCAGGGGACATACAAGAGCACACACAAAGGATTCCTACCATTTTGTCAGCGAGATTAAAGACCTACATCTGGCAGACAATTAAACTATGGTCAGTTTTGATGTGCAGTCTCTGTTCACATGCTTACCTGTTGAAGACTGCATCTCGATTGTTACTAGAAGGCTAGAGCAAAACAACATGCCCGTAGAATATGCAGTATTACTTAGACACTGCCTTACATCTGGCTACCTATTGTGGAAGGAGGAGTTCTACAAGCAAGTAGATGGAGTGGCGATGGGCTCACCTGTATCTCCCATTGTTGCCGATATATTCATGGAGGACTTTGAGGAGAAAGCCCTGCGTACTTCTCCCGTAAACCCAAGATTCTACAAGCGGTACGTAGACGACACTTTCACAATTCTCCCTTTAGATAAAGTAACTGCATTTCTAGACCATCTTAACTCCTTAAATTCTAAAATTTAGTTCACAATGGAGTTAGAGGCAAACAATTCTTTAGCTTTTCTAGATGTGTTAGTAATTCGGAATCCTGATAACACCTTGAGCCACACTGTGTATAGAAAAAAGACCCATACAGATAGATATTTAAACGGTGATTCTCACCACCATCCTTCACAGTTAGATACCGTGGGTAAATCTTTGTTTCAGAGAGCACGAGGGATCTGTGACAGTAAACACCTGGCCGCCGAGCTCCAACACGTCAAGCAAGTTTTGCACGACAATAAGCTTCGGGTCCCGCGCCTACGTCACAGTGAACAAGTGAAGCCGGCCACAGTCGAGCGAGTGCCTGCTGTACTGCCATATGTCAGAGGTGTCACTGACAAGATTGGCTACATCTTGAAGCGTGCTTCCATTAAAACATATTTCAAGCCGCCGAAGAAGATTAGTCAGTTTTTACCATCAGTCAAGTGTAATATTCCTCTGCAAGATGCAGGAGTGTACAAGCTTGATTGTGAATGTGGTCTCTCTTATATAGGACAAACTAAAATATCTATAAAAACCCGTGTAAAAGAACACATAGCTGATGTGAAGAATAGACGCTCCAGGAAGTCTGCAGTCTGTGAACACGTACAGGATCGCCCCCGTCACTACATTAGATTTGATAGACCACAAATCCTCGCTAAAGAACACCGATTCCTTCCAAGGATGATTCGCGAGGCTATTGAAATCAAGAAACATCCTAATTTCAATAGAGAGATGGCTAGGTGCTACCATCTGCTTGGGATCCCATAATTAATAAAATTAAATCGCAACCCAAAAATACAACTGCAAGACTTCATGATACTGTAAGTTCATACTGCGTAGATCGGAACAAAAATTAATAATTTTTAATCTGGAGGTAGCCGTGGTTAACTATGACATTGGGACCTCATACATCTTAGTCCCCCCCGTGACCATGGGTGCTGTAAAGTGCTTGAAACGTCGGGAATGTAAAATAAGTTAATATACGCGATAAAATCCGTAAAATTAGTTTTATTTAAATTGGTACCTACTTCAGCCGCCATCTTGGATTTACTTTTCGACAGCATTATCGGCTTCAACACCCTCGAAACCCATGAAAATGACACCCATGATGAAAAAATTGATACCCATTTCAGTCACCACCTTGGATTGACATTTCGACAGCACTACCGGTTTCAACACCCGCGAAAACCATGAGAATGACACCCATGATGAAAAAATGATATCTATTGCAGCCGCCATCTTGGATTTACATTTCGACAGCACTATCGGCTTCAAAACCCTCGAAAACCATGAAAATGACACCCATGATGAAAAAATTGGTACCTAATTCAGCCGCCATCTTGGATTTACAATTCGACAACCCTATCGGTTTCAACACCCTCGAAAACCATGAAAATGTCACCCATGACAAAAAAATTGATACTACTTACTTTTAGTACGTACTACTATTATTTATTCTGTGCTTTTAAAATCTTTTATTATTATTATAATCAAGTATTTAAGAAATTTGGTTATTCGAATATTGTGTATTTGTACAGCGATCATTTTGAGCCGCTGCAAACCGAAAACCCGAAACAATGTCAACTCACGACGGCGACTGACGCCGAACTGAGTGAGTGAGTAAAGTACTCTGTGGCTGTAGCTCCCCATTTACAGAAATAATTTACAAACAAGGCTACCAAATTAAAGAAAATTTCGCTATTTAAGAGCCGAAAAAAATTAATTATAGCTAAACAAAACAAAATTACACTGCCATTTACATTCAGTGGCTTCTCACATAATAGATGAAGAGATTAAAAAATAAATTGGGTTTAACAATTGATATTTTCAAAAGTTATCGAGTTTACAAGCCTTGGGAACGTGATCCACACCATAAGCCACTAAACCCCTTTTTTATTTAAAAATAGCAATTAATCAATTTAAAAAGAATATTAATAAGTTCAACAATCATTTATCTTTCTAACAATGTGCTTTTTATATCATTTATATGTATAATATGATTGCTAGATACGATTTTATTCGATAAAATGTTAGAATCTTAATTTTTAGGCGATAGTAGAACATACCTTGCGCTTTCGCTTAAGGCTTGCAATAATTAAGCATAATAGTCTGAAAAATTATAAAATTATGGGGTAAAAACGGTTGACAACCCTAGTCTGGGTACCTCAAGTATGGTGGCCGTGTTTTCTCAAACTATACAATTTGGGGTTTATCTTTTTCAAGTTGGCAATCTAAGCGTATTTTGCAAGTTTTAACGTAATAATTACGTACATAATATAAAGCATATGATCCAAATATATTATCCTTGAGAGAAATAAAATGATATTTTCAATACATCAACCCTCACATGGCTATTTCAAAGCATAGTGAATTATCAGCGTCAATTAGTAAATTTTCCTTCTAGTAGCGTTACGAACAGTGCATGTTTTCAGTGATGATCTATGGATCTGAGACGTGGTACTTCACTGCTGGTCGTATGAGGACGCTCAAGGTCGCTCAGAGAGCTATGGAAAGGGCTATGCTCAGCGTTTCTCTGCGTGATAAACTTAGAAATGAGGATATCCCCACTAGAATTAGAGTGACCGACATAGCCCAATAGATTAGTAAGCTGAAGTGGCAATGGGCCAGCCAAAAAACCGACAACTGATGGGGGATAAAGGTACTGGAGGGGCAGTCTCGTACCATTAGGCGCAGTGTAGGGTGACCCCGCACTAGATGGAGTGACGACTTGGTAAGACATGCAGGAAGCCTATGGATGCAGGTGGCTCAGGACCGTGCTTTGTGCCATTCCTTAGGGGAGGCCTATGTTCAGCAGAGGACTTGTGAAGGGCTATATCGTCGGCAAATCAAAGGTGAGTGATGTACTCGCTATTGATGTTGATACCGTATCCTTTCCAGTCCAGAAGCTTGAAAACGTCTTCCAATGCAGCGGTGAAGAGTTTCGGGGATATGACGTCACCCTGTCTTACACCCCTCTGCAATTGGATAGGTTTCGTCTTCTGGTTCTGTACTCGGATAGCCATCGTAGCCCTACTGTACAAGCACTTCAACACTTCGATATACCGACAGTCAACTTGGCACCGCTGAAGGGACTGCAGCACCGCCCAAATTTCGACGGAATCAAAGGCTTTCTCATATTCCACATACGCCAGACATAGTGGCAAATTGAACTCCTCGGACTTCTGTACAATTTGCCGAAGGCTATGTATGTGGTCTATGGTGCTAAAGCCTGTTCGGAAACCGGCGTGTTCGGGAGGCTGGAAGTCGTCAAGTCTGCGCGCGAGACGATTCGTAATGGCTCTCGAAAACAGAATGTAGAAGCGGCTCAGAAGGGAAATCGGTCTGTAGTTCTTCAAGAGAGCGTTGTCGCCTTTCTTGAAGAACAAGACCACCGCACTTCTGCTCCACGTTTCCGGTGTAATGCCACCATGGAGGACGGAATTAAAGAGCTTCTGAAGAACTTCAAGTACTGGTTTTCCACCCGTTTTCAGAAGCTCCGCTGTAATTCCATCCTCGCCTGGGGCCTTGCCGTTTTTAATGTGCTGGAGAGCCATTCTAATCTCGCTCATACTGACGTCCGGGATATCAGCGGAATAATGTCGGATAAGACTCGCTCTTGGATCGTTACTTGCGTGCGGCTCCAACGATGACGTATACAACTGCCCATAGAACCTCTCAATCTCACTCAAAATCTCAGGTGCCCCGGAAACGATGCTGCCACAATTGGTTTTCAGCTTTGACAGTTGGCTCTTTCTGACAGACAGATCTCTGGCAAAGACTTTGGAGCCTTGGTTCCGCTCGATCGCTTCTTCAATACGAGCTGTATTGAAGTTTCGTAAGTCCCGCCGCATGCATTTGGAGATCTGTCTGTTCAGTTGCCTGTATGCTGTCAAATCTGTTGAAGAATGTAGTTTCATCTCCCGTCTAACAGCCATGAGATTAAGAGTGTGATCGGAGAGTTTTTGTGTTCTTCTGCGGCGGGTCTTGCAAAACTTAGCTCCGACCGCATGGACAGTTTCCACGAGCTTGTCATTCAATTCATTCTTGTTTCCCTAATAAGGATATATGAATTAATAAAATTTATAGAGTTATAGATGCATTGTCACTCCCGTTAGCCTATCATATAACTTGCTACTGTTAATTTGCTACCGATAAATTTAACACTTATCCTTCGAAATACGACATCATTTGGCTGCTATTTTATACTGGTACTTCTTCCCCGCACGTTTTTGTGACAGGATGAATGATCGCTCATAGTTGCGATATCTGGATCGTGTTACATAAACGAATGTTTTATTTTATTTTCAGACAGTGCTAGGTGCCCTCCCGCTAGCAGTGGCAGCTGTGAACCGGGAGCCGAGTCTGCTACCTGGTATGCGATTGCGTTTTATCGCGGCCGATATCGGCCGCCCTCGGCCTCCGTTACCTTTGGATAAGGACTCGCTATCACTAAGGTAAGTTTAGATATTTTGTTTCTATATATCAAATTGTGAGAAATGAACACCTACATTGATTAAGCAAATGCAAATCGTTATCACTCCTGACGGCTCAAATAGGATATCCTGTTACAAGTAAAAAGGGTCTCCGGTTATCCTCGCCCACCATACGAAACACAGATACATTGTGATGTATTTTTACGCTGGTACGCTGTGTTTTTACTGTATTGGTCAATTACCAACATTGAATGTTAGTCAACAATTATTATTTCCCACACCAGCCAGGACTGGCGATCCCAGTACCACATACGTATTCACTATCTGGTTATACCACGATCTACCGAAGGTCATCACATCTCTCTGAAGTTCGTTTCCCAACCGATATTTCCCTTACGTCTTCACCACACGGTGGTTAGTTATCTTCTCTCTCTCTCTCTCTCTCTCTCTCTCTCTATATATATATATATATATATATATATATATATATATATATATATATATATATATAAAAATGTTGGTGCGTCTGTTAGTGGTCGGGTAACAGTCACCATAACAGCCAATCAAAATACCATTGCTGACCATAGGCCTTCTCCATAGATTGCTTCATAGGTTCCCCATAGATTGTCAAAAAGATAATCATAAAATCTGGACAGAGTTATTGACATACACTAAAAAGTTAATTCGGCAGTGAAACTCATCGCACCACCTACTGATAAAGGCAAAACAACGTCTGCCGGACCCACGATTACATCAACAATCTTATTTTTTTTTTTAAATTTATTGCCAAGTTGCATTATATTTTAGTCAAATCACAACAACGTCTTTTTTTAACCTAAGAGTAAAGTAAAAGTATTTATATATATTAAAGGTCGGGGAAAAAGTTTCTTCGTATTTTATATACAAATTCAAGACATTTTTTTTCAAAGTTTTATTTACATATATACATTTAATTATGTATAATATATGTGAAATTTTGATCGATAACCTGTTGTAAGTAGAGACATAATACCGTTGCTGTAGAAATCTTGGGAATTTTGATCAAAAAATGCGAGAAGTAGTTTGACAGCCCTTTTGATGTCAACCTAGCACTACCCAAAGAATTCTGGAAAGACCGAAACAAATAAAAATATGAGGGTGTAAGGTCAGGACTATATGGTTGATGCATTAACACTTCCAAACAAGCTTTCTCATTTTTTTCTGAGTGGCCAAAGATGTATGTGGTTACCATGATGAAAGACCACTGCTTTTCTGTTGACCAATTCCGGGCGTTACTTAATTTATTTATTGTTTGAGTCTCATTAATTGATGGCAATAGAGATCTGAATAGACTTTGCCTGGCGACAAAACCTAGCTTCACTCATTCTAAAGATTCACTCATTTTGGCGAACAGAAAAACAATTGAAAAATGGCGGGAAAGTGTTTTTTACTTTTGATTTTTCTTGATCCTAATGTCATATATGTATTGATATTAAAACCAGTCAGATACAAATAGTACAACCAATGAGATTTTTCTTCAATTTTATAAAAAACAGAATAAGAAGAAACTTTTTTCCGACCTATTATTAACTATTTTATGTATTTTTTTGCTTATGATACTTAAAATAAAGGTAATAGAATAGCCAGCATGTCACGAAACGGTCATATGACCATTAATGGATCTTTATGAAGTGATTTTTTTACCAAACACTACTCTATTTTTATGTTGATCATATAATACATTGCTATTACTATAGTTTTAAATAAAACTGCTTCACCAATATAATGTGATTAATTAAGATATGTGACGAAATACTGAAATGTTAGATATGAAAATGATAGAAAACTCCAAAATGTTTATGTTGACAGTAAGTCATAAATTTGACTTTCATATTCGCACTCCAATTTCGAGTCACGAGTTCCGTGTGGGTGTCTATTAGTATAATCATTTGCTCCTTTTGCGTCGTAAATATATCTCAGGGAACACTTAAAAAAAATCTCGGTTTTATTCGACCTCAAAAAGGAGGTTCATAATTCTACTGTATGTTTATATTTTATTATTTATATGTGTGTTACGCGATCTCTTCTCTCTCTCTACGTCAATTGTGAACATCATTAAAATCTAATGATTATTTTTCTATTTAATAGGTTATACTTCAAACAAAGATAAAACTTATTGTAACTGTTTGAATAATACTCCACTATATATTGCACACATCGAACGGAAATTTGGGACGGAACGGATACTGTTCTGTTGCCACCAAATAAAAAAACCGCGATCCACTCAACTAAAATCACTTCCACCAGCTTTATATTGCACTTATATGATAAAAAAGTACACCAATAGTAAGAGGAAATCTCAATTAATGCTTCTGACGTAGTTATAAGATGATTAATTTCGGTTGTTATTAAAAAAAAGTTAATTGAAAATAAATCCACTTGGACGTCCGTTGGTCGGTATGGATGTGAACAATATATCTTTCGAAAACCTTAACTTATCACTTTGATTTTTTTATTAGCTTTAGATTATAATCCTTTGGAAACCTATATACATATCACTGCTAGGCACACGCCTCATCTCATTTCTGAGAGGGTAGGATAGGAAATGTCTTCCGCGCTGTCCCAAAACGTGTAGGCGGACTTCACGTGTCTTCGAAATATTTGTTTTTCTTATTTCGCAGATATGCAGATTTCCTCACAATGTTCCCCACACCGCCGAGCACGTGGTAAATCTGTAAACGCTATATGTACTCGTATTTATAAAAATAAGTAAAATAGTTTTATTCGATTCGCAGGTTAAATTTTACTAATTTATAATTCTCTATTCACAACGGCGTCTTTCATACAGGGTGATGACGCAAATGCGTGATCTCGGGGTGGTGGCGTTCTTCGGCCCCGACGGCACGTGTCTGACTGAGGCGAAACTCGCAGCCGCGTGGAACCTCCCGCTCATATCGCATGTAAGTATACTTGATGCTAGCCCACGAGCTGTGCATTTAAATGAAGTTATAGAATACATTACCATTAAGAAGTTTAATAATAGTATACTCTCTGCAGTTAACGTCAACGTCAGTTCATATTTAAATACATAAATATTAAAATCAAAAACATACTTAACTTCTGTTATAACCGCCTTTCTTAATCTACTGCAGGATATAGGCTTGTGCTATGTATGCAATAATCATTAATTCATTCATTCATTATAGACTGACTGCCTCGTTGGTCTAGTGGTCGTACACGCGATTGCTGATTATGAGGTCCCGGATTCGAATCCCGAGTCAGACCAAAAGTCAGTTATTGGGTTTTATCTGTAAATTCACAGTAGCAGCCTGGAGTTAGGAAGTTGACGGTGTTTCTCACCCGTGCCTCGGAAAGCACGTAAAATCGTTGGTCCTGCGCCTGACCTCTTCCCGGTCGTGTCGGATACAGTCCCATCGTACTATGAGGGTGAGGGAATAGAGAATACACCTGTGCTTGCGCATACACTTGGCCACTATAAGCCTGTTCTGCTCAGATGGCTAGTCTCCTTTGAGACCGGCCCCCGTGACCGAATTCAGTCTTGAGGACATCATCATTGTCATCATGCCACATCAGCTTGAACGTACCGAACACTCAAAGCATAAATCACGCTATCAAAGTTTCCGTACACGAATCGTTCCCATATCGAACACCTCTCCCGGAAGGAAGATCTGTCATAATCGTTTCACGGTTGAAGACTTTTTAGAAAAACGTGAAACGTAATTTATAACTTGAAAGATGTATTTACCTAATATTTACGGGTGCAGGTCCTCATTATCAGTCTGTCCTCCCGTTTTCGCATGTACAGCTTCCCTTTATATAAAAGTAAACTTAAGCCTATACATTCCACTGTTGGGCACAAGCCTCCTATTATTTCATATGATTCGTATGAATCGCTGCACTACTCTAGTGTGTGTTAGAAGACTGTAGATGTTGACTGATGATGTGATTTTATTCCTCGGGGCTATAGGTTTCCCCACGATGATTTCCATTACAAGCCGTAGGTATAAGAGTTGATTCGCAATATCAGTACCAGATAGGTTTATCAACATTTTTTATAATGCATATAGAGTTTTCCAGGCCTGTAAAATATGATAAATATCGAAAACTACCAAATCAGGTGACAAACGTGCACACATTACACATATGATGGTAAGTGGATCCTGTGGCCTATAGACATCAACATCTATTCTCGATTAAGAATCAAAATGCAAAATGCTTCGTTTCTCGTAAAAAGGATTTCCGGTACTCTTCATTGATAGATATTCTGTGAGAACGTACTCCGTCCTAGGGCAAGCCGATTCATTTGTACTACAACCAAAATCACAGCATAATTAATAGTACTACGTACAGAAGTTGCACTCTTTTGATGTTGACTGCTTACCGACGTTTTAATAGCTGATTATTTATTTTTAATAGATAATTATTATTAATCAGATAAATCGCGCACGCAAGGTAAATAAAACTTTATCGCTGCGCGCGAGTGTCCGTATTACTTTACATCTTTTCTCCTTACTACGTCACAACGGACTTTCCGTGGCTGCTAAGGGCTGTTAATAAAGAGTAAAAAATACATTCTGAAATGGTAAGTTACTTAGGTAAGGTACCTATGCTGACTATAACCGACCATATTATCTACTATGTGAGTTCTGTGATGCTCAACCCATGCAACTTGCAAGGCCATTCGTCGGGAATCGCGATGCTTGGTTCGTATAGGTAGATAGCGTAAACAACAAATAAACCCGAATACTAAACAATCTAATTTAATATAATATGTATTACATAAGAGATACATTGAGTTTTCATGCGATGGCCAAGTCAATCTATTTATTTAAAATATAAAAGATTTTAAGTATTGATGTGGTCACTATAAGATGTTATTAGGTTAGCTAATTACGTAATAACTTAAGACAGAAGGACCCTTAAGTAGGTACTGAATAAATTAACCGACTTGGTATTACATGGATCCCGCAACTTTTTACGGTAGAAGAACTGAGTTGCGAGACTTGGTTTTTTTACAAGTTATGTTTTTGATGGCTTGAATTATCGAAATAATATTTACGATGTCTCAGGGAACCGAGACGGTACAATTGTTTAAAGTTCCACATTTGAAATGATATTCATAAAATGTATCTAACACATAAATATTACGTTTTAAAACATGTAAGCTGAAAGATCAGCATTTATAACTTTCTTCTAAATCAAACTTTAGCATGTTTTTTATCGATCGGAACTAATATTTTTGCAAACCTAAATATAGTTTTCGGTCCTCGAGGTTGGTTAAGAATACATAAGTCAATAAAATATACAGCGTGTACGTGAGATTTGTGTTTGAAGAAGTTAAGTCGTTATTCTCAATAAGGGACATTCTTATGTGAAATAATATTCTCTTTATAGAACAACGTTTAAATAACGACTGAACGATAAACATGACGGACAAACGTTGAATGAATGTAATTATCATGTAAGTTTGTATTATGTTACTTTAATATTGATATTATCTTAAATATTATATACATTTATTAAAATATACAATACTAAAAACTATAATAATAATTTAAAAAAAAACTAAAACTAGAAACTTAAATATCATATAGTCCTACTCCCCGCGGTATCGTGCCAAGAACGCTGGCTGCGTTTCCCCGCTGAATGGCTATACTTAGCCTTTGAGCAAGGAAAGAACCAGCCCTCTTATCACCAGCAGCAACGACCAGCCGCGGATGGAGTTCCTTTAGGAACTTCACCGCACGTGGACCCCACGGACCGATAGTCTCTACAGCAAATGGCACAAATATGTAGTCATCTCTCAGAGACTCATATTAGCGCCACTTACTCAGTTCAGCTGCCTCTGATGCCGCCCCGGCTCTAAACGAGGTACCCCTGAGATGAGAGACCGCCAGAGTGTCTACGCAAGTAGCATCCCACACTAAGGCTTTACCTCTCTCCCAAGGGACCAATGTCATACCGTCGGGTCTCCTGCCATCGTCTCTAAATATTCCACAAGGCTCTAAAACCGAGGGAACATTTATAGAGACAAGAGCTCTTCGGATGACATCGTTCAAAGAACTGTGTCGTGAAAATCTACCAGCGCTTTTCTTACATGAAAGTCCGTGGAGCCCAAACTTGTCGACGTTGCTACCACAGGGAACTCAGTTAATGTCATACCATCGGGCTTCTGCCATCGTCTCGAAATATTCCACAAGGCTCTAAAACCGAGGGAACATTTATAGAGACAAGAGCTTTACTTTATTAAAGCTATGGAGAAATGCTGACTTTGAACCAATTTTTGTTTTGCAGAAGAGCTATTTGTTATTTATTAACCTAAAGAGCATTTTAAAGAAATTTTTATTGAAATAAGTATATTAACGTTGGCCTCTCGGTGTATTTACAAAAACTTAACAAATGTTCCCAAAACATAAGTAGTCTTAAGAAAAAAAATTGACACACATTGTGCAAACATATGGAACCAATACAAGCTAGCGATGCCGGTCACTCAACTTCACAGTGTCAGTAATTTATTCATGAAGCAATGTATACGCTTTTATAACAAAGTCGCAGAATGAGGCATCTTTATTACCAAATTTAAAATGTATATTAAACAAGAACTCCATAAAAGATTTATTTATTATAATAGAAATAAATACACGGTTCATTACGAGTATTACACCTAGGAATGAGGTGATCGCTTCCAAGCAAATCTTTAAATAAGTTTTGTAAGTTAGTGAACATTCTGTATTTTATTGTATAAGACTAAAACCTTGGGTTTCTTGATGGTCTTTCCCATGACAAAGGTGTTAAGGGAACTAGTGGTAAAATAACTTAAATTAAAAATTTAAAAAACCCTCGAATGAAGCAGAGCTGATGACCTTCAAGCGACGGAAAGGATTTTCTTGAATCATAGGACACTCTAATCAAAGAACACTCTCGATCAAGTCACCTTCCAACCAAAAACAACTAAATCAAAATCGGTTTTTTCGTTTGGGCGATAGGTACCATGACACAGAGAGACACACAGATATACCTACAGATACACACGTTAAACATAACACACTTCCGTTTCCGTCGGGGGCTAAAAATAACAAAAATAAAAATTATTTGTAATCTATATCGAATAAAAAAATATTTTATTCATTTCTATTATATTCTAACATGGTTGAGTAATTGGTCTTAATCTTTATAAGTAACATTTTAGGGATATATTTACACAACCTCGTATTCTGCAAAATTATTCATAGAAGTTCTCATAACAAAAGCTTGTCATTGCCATATCGTTTGGCGGAATGTTTACAGTAAATTTTCGTATTGGATCAAGATATCATTATTATGCATAACGCTCGGCTGGGCGGGTCGTTTCATTTAACCCACAGATTTATGTTTTGATTGTATTATTATATTATATACTTTGATACCACAACATAGCATATCAAATAGTTTGTGTAACAAATTGTGTTTGTGTGAATGATGTAAAACATAAAAAGAGTAAAGACCACTGAGGACCGCGTTAAGTAGCGCAGGAATGAAATTATGTCAATCTATGAGATCGTTTTTGTTTAATATTGGACTCATGATGGGCGGGTTAGATAGATGATGATGATAATGATAAAACTTCAACTGAGAGGTCAACCGACAAATCCAAAACGCCTGGGCAGCGTCTGGAAGATTACAACAGATCTTGTTGTCACGTATACCTCAACAATCGACGAGCTATGGAGACAGTTACGCTGGGGATATCGTTGCGTGATAGATTTAGTAATGAGTAAATCCGCAGTTTAACTAGAGTAAGCGAAATAGCCCAACGTATCAGTAAGCTGAAGCGGCAATGGGCCATCCGTATAGCTATAGTAGAAAAGCTCTCGAGTGTGGCTACTTCGTACCGGTAAGCGAAATGTACGACACTGCACTAGATGACGTGACTACCTGGTAAGACTTAGAGGAAGTCGATGCATGTATGTGGCTCAGGACCGTATTTTGTGGCATTCCCTCGGAAAGTTTCTTTTGAAAAGGATGGAGGACTTGTGAAGGATTGTAATGTTTAAATGGTCGAATTGTGTATTCAAGCCTAAGGCGTTTAAATTCGTTTTAGAACGTTAGACTACTGTCGATTTTAAAGTGACTTATTAAAGGAAAACTCTCCACCCAATACGTAGGCGAAAAAGAATTATTCTAATTACCTTTATTGAGAAATTGTATATATTAATTATTTAGTTTCATGTCGAAAGAGGATCTTATTAATTGTAAAACAAAAGCTGAATATAAGTAGGTTCTCATTGGAAGTAAAGACTAGAAATGAGTTGGGGGGGTGGGGGGTGACTCGAACTTTAGACATAGTCAGTTTGAATAGCCTATTATGTAGAGGATGTCATGGGGGTCATGGTTGAATAAGGGCAAAAAGTTCTCATTACACTCATAGGGGTCAAAATGGCCAAAAACCAATAAATTCAAAATTGTTATTTTAACTATAACTCCGCCTCCTTCGGAGGTTCTTACACAGACTTTACTTGCCGCATCACACTTGTTAGTAATTGAATTAAAGTAAATTAGCATTTTTCGCATTTTTTTCTAAGTATTTTTAAGTCTTAACATTTCTTTTGCTTTGCACTCCTGGTCCCAGGGGGACTGAGGTGATTAAGGTCTTGACGTCCATAGTAAACCCTGTAATTCAATAAATCCTATAATAAAATGCAAGGCTTCAAGATACATTATATGATATCTATATGATTAAGTTTATATTGTATGATTATGTTCATTCGTATGTATTTTCATATTTTTATTTTTATTTTGTACGCCTCCCTCTATTTTTTAACTATTGTTTGGATAAGTTCTCTACACTAAGGTTGTCTGGAAGAGATCACCTTCATAGTGATAAGACCGCCTGTTGTACATATTCTACTTTAGATTTAACTGTATTCGTTTTTGTTTTGTTTTTTTTTTTGGTGTACAATAAAGTGTAAATAAATAAAATAAATAAATAAATACTGTTAGCTTTTTACACGCAGATTCAAAACAAAAATAGTAATAATTAAAAGCTTAAGATAGGTATTTAGCCCAGATTAACATGACATCACATCAATCACCTCAGTTTTCACGTGAGTTCAGGTGCTCCTAGCACTTGAAATTTACATCGTCAGAAATTAAAATTTAATAAAACACAAATTACCCAACTTCAAAACAAAGAGGGATATAGATGTGTTGTCACCTCTGAGGAGTAAGATGGAATGCCTCATGGACTTTATTAATTCTGACTCTCTACACCATTCGAACCGAAATACGGCAGTGT
Organism: Parnassius glacialis; assembly: GCA_033319125.1. NCBI lineage: Eukaryota > Metazoa > Arthropoda > Insecta > Lepidoptera > Papilionidae > Parnassius > Parnassius glacialis. Next base: position 50,742,699 of record JAVANC010000005.1, read on the forward strand.
ACGTACTGCTGCTTGGTGGTAGAAAACAACTTACTATATGAACCCTAGGCTAAAATAATCTTATCACCATTAGTATTATATTATACGTGGTAGAGCCATGCTGCAGCTATATTAGTAGTATAGTTGTAGCACGAATGAATCGGCTCGACCGGGGAAGGACCACGCTCTCACAGAATACCAACGTAAAATAGTCTTTCATTGTCCTCACGGGTGAAAACGCATCTGCATTTTGATTCGTAGTCCAGGATAGATGTAGATGTCTATGGGCCACAGCAACTACTTACCATCAGGTGGACTATGTGCTCGTTTGTCACCCTTATCCTAAATAAAAATATATATACATGAGCTTCTCCCATTGAAGAACTTTTTTATATTTATGTTTTAATACTTTTTTTATAGGATAAGGGTGACACACGAGCACACAGTCCACCTGATGGTAAGTGGTTGCTGCGGTCCATAGACATCTACATCTATCCTCTATTAAAAATCAAAATGCAGATGCGTTGTCACCCGTGAGGACTAAGATGGAATGCCTCATTTCCAGTAAAAAGTGCCTCCGGCCACCTGCACTCACCATACGAAACACAACAGAGTTAAGCTGCTATTTTACGCTGGTATTCTATGAGAGCGTGGTCTTTCCCCGGTCAAGCCCATCCATTTGTGCTACAAATTGACCAATGACTTTTATCGGCTGATGAAGAAAACATTTTATAAATCATCTCTTTTTACTTATTATAAATAAACTAGTGCTTAATTGGTGATGGTGACCTAGATGGTAAATTGCACTGTTTTAGCGTGTCAAAAGTTTATTCTCTTTAATGATTTCATATATTTACGAGAATAAAAAAGTTTTATTCAATGTGTAGAAAACGAATAAAACTTTTTTACGGATTTTATGGAGTTTAATTTACTTATTTCTTTTACCAACTTCAAAAAGAAAGACTTAATCAATTCGACTGTATGTTTTTTTATGTGTGTTACCTCATAACCATTTTCTGGGTGAACCGATTTTGATAATTCTTTTATTATTTGTAAGCTGGTGCTTCTTATGTAGTCCCATATAAATTTGACCAAGGTGTGAACAATATTTTTTGAGTTATTCTTAATAATTTATATTGATATTTATATTTATTTCCAAAGTTTTAGAGGCCTGTGTATATAAGCAAATCTCCAATTTCATATCCAAAAATAACCTACTGAGTGCTTATCAGTCTGGTTTTTGCTCCGGTCACAGCACCACAACTGCTTTACTAAAAGTTACTGAGGATTTAAAATACGGAATGGATACCAAAAAAGTAACAGTGATGGTGTTATTAGACTTTTTAACGCTTTTAACTCAGTTAATCACTATTATACTCCTATGTATACTGTCTCATCTTAAATTTGCACCCTCGGTCTTGGAATAGTTTTCCTCATATCTTCGCGACCGCCAGCAATCAGTTCATGTAAGGGAGGAGACTTCCCAGTGATTAAGTCTTGATTCTTTTGTGCCGCAAGGTGGAATTCTATATCCCATATTATTTTCAGTAGTCATTAACTACACATCCTCCATCATTGTTTGTTCGTACCATCTATATGGAGATGATCTCCAAATATATGTGCAATCGGATATCGATAATCTAAATGATGCTATCGCTAAACTACGCCTTAATTTGAAAGTCATTTATGACTGGTCATCGCGGTTTGGCATTTCTGTCAATCCATCTAAGTATCTAGCAATGCTTGTTGGCAGCTCAAGAATGCTGGCAAAAATTGACGTCAGTTGCTTGCCACCTGTATTTTATAATATTAATTTGATGTGTAATAAACTGGGTAAAAAACTTGGGTCTATAAATGGATAAAACGTTGAACTGGGAAAAACAAGTCACTGAGGTAAGCCGTAAAGTCACTGCTGCCTTAAGATCGCTCTACCGTCTGAAAAACTTTCTCCCATGCAAAACTAAGCATATGCTTGTTCAAACACTCATCTTGCCTGTCATTGATTATGCAGCTGTTTGTTACTCAGACTTGAATTAAAAACTTCTCAATAAGCTTGAGCGTCTTCTTAATAACTGCATCAGGTTTATTTTCGACCTTCCAAAATATGACCATTTCTCTCAATTTCGTATTCCCTTTAAATGGTTAACTATACGAGAAAGGCGCACTTCCAGCATATTGTCTGTTCTCTACTCCATTTTATATTATTTGTCCTCACCTTTCTACCTTAAAGAAAAATTTCAATACCTTTCCTCCAACCACGACAAGGTACTTCGCTCTTCAACTAATCTGAAGATTTCAGTTCCACTCCATTTTACTGGCTTTATCGGCAATTATTTTACTGTTCAGGCTACACTACTCTGGAACTCCTTACCTGAAGACATTAGGAAAACACCAAACAAGATAGCCTTCAAAAGATTGCTCAGGCAACATCTCTCAAAAACAATATCGTCAGCATGGTCGTCAGCATAATACCAATACTGCTACCATTATCCAGACATATTATGTATGTATTTATGTATATATGTATTTATGTATGTGTATGTGAACAATACATAATATACAATAATAAATACATACATAAATATTATATGTATTTATTTATGTGTATATGTACGAGTATATATGTGTACTAACTGGCATTTAGTCCGCCCTTTGTAACTTTTTTATTGGTTAGAACAATAAAGTTTTTGAATAAATAAAATAAATAAATATCGATTGTACAAAATTTTAAATTATTATTTCCCGACTTGAGATGTTTGACGTTTCAATGTGGTAGTTGCCGGCTACCTTCAGGTTATGAATATTTTTTTTGGTCTGATCTACGCTGAACGAGCTTAAATTATTGAATCTTACATTGTAGACACCCGTAATGTAATCGGGTTATGTTACTGTTTAGAAATGCGCCGGTGCTCACGGTTCTCGTGAAGCCGGCGGCCTGGGAGCAACATTCGCAAGGACTCTACCTCCAGCTCACAAGGTCAGCAAGTCCGTGGTGGCGCTTCTGAAGGCTTTTGGCTGGAACAAGTTCGCCATAGTGGCCGGTGATGAGCGTACCGCAGCGGGACAGCAAATGGATGCCATAAAGGTAATTAAAGTTCTCTTTCTTTAGTTCGCTTTTGTAGTTATTAATTTTACCCAACTTCAAAAAAGGTGGAGGTTCGCAATTCAACAGCATGTTTTTATGTAAGTATTTTACGCGATATCTTCGTGAATTGTGAACCGATTTTAATGATTCTTTCTTTTAATTAAATAGTTTATACCTCAGGGGTACCCTATACACATGTGTAGAAAAAAATTAAAACTAGATTTTCTAGTGTAGTGTAGACGCTACCGAATCTTGGTTGAACATGTTTAATTTATCAAACTTATACTTCTATATATATATATATATATATATATATATATAGAAGTAAATATTTAAGAATAAAACTAAGTTAAGCGTTTGACTACGGCGCAGCGTCGCGGATCACAGATTTGTACCCTGCAAAAATAAGTACTTGTACGGCCTACGAATAATTGTTCCGGGCCTGAATGTACAATGCCTAATTGCAATTTATATATATATATATATATATATATATATATATATATATATACGAATGTATATATATATATATATATATAACGATATAAATAATAACGAATCTACGATGTAGGATAAAAAACTAGTGTGAGGAGATGCTTTATTTAAAAGATTATAGTACAAACTACTGATAGTACAGAATGGAATGAAAAACACTGAGCTGCTTATGAGCACGCAGGTCACCTTATGGTAAGTGGATGCTCTGGCCTTGAGTAAGTAACCTACTATCCTTCATTAAGAATTAAAATGCATGTCTTATTGATTTACGCAGAGCACACCACGTCCCATGAGTAATGTGACACATTTACAACAACTATTTTTTTTATACAAAAGTGTGACAAAAGAGCACACAGTCCAGATGGTAAGTGGATGCTGTGGCCCGTAGACATCTGCATTTATGCTGAATTAAGAATCAAAATGCATATGCGTTGTCACTCCTGAGGACTAAAATGGAATGCCTCATTTCCAGTAAAAAGGGTCTCCGGTTCTCTAAACTCACCATACGAAACACAGCAGCATTAAGCTACTATTTTACGATGGATTTCTGTGAGAGCGTGGTCCTACCATGATCGAGCCAACCCATTCATTACTAATTCTAAATTAACTTGAATAAACTTGAATAAAATATGCGTTTTCGCGGATCGCATGAGGGCTAATCGAACTGTCGTTGCCACGGTTTGATTGACGGTCCGTATTTCTAACAGATTTCTATAGATTACTTATATAATTATACTCAAGACTATTAATTAAAAAAATACTATTTAGAGAATTTCGTGGCTTTGCCCGTGGTCGATGTAGCTCATGGACGACTGAGGGAGTGTCAAAATTAAAATGATGCTATTACTTCTTGTACGCAAACTAAAGGAGTTAAGGTACCATTCCGTAGCCGACCGCAGACAGCAGCAGCAGGCGACGTGTCGTCGCGACACTACTGGTTTCTATGTAGTTCTATGAAATACCTTCCGTAGCTAGCGACACGTCATTTGCCGGAGCGGCAGACGACATGTCGCCCAACCAAAGATCAGTAATGCCGCCAACGCCCGAGCGACACGTTGAATTTTTCTCAAAAAATGAGTTTCACCGATTCCGTGGAAGAGAAACTGATAAACCAGGTGGTCCAATATCCCGCACTGTACGATGCATCTCACAATAATTATTTAAACAGTGTGACAAAAGATAATATTTGAAAAAATATAGGAAAGGAGTTAAATAAAAGCGGTAAATAGGTATATATACATATAATACCTATTTTGTTTACATAAATAGAGTACCCACAGAACATTCGGAACAGATTGGAACACTGGCTGCCGCCTGCAGTCGGATTCGGAATTATGATTGCAGCGACATAACGCGACGACATGTCGCAGCGACACGTCGCGATGACACGTCGCCAGCTGCTGCTGTCTACGGTCGGCTACGGAATTGTACCTTTAGCTATACTAAGCACGTGCTAGGAAATAACAATTTGTTTTTAACAAAACTACCTTATGGATTAAAAAAAATGGTTTATGAGAACGTAGATATGATTATTTTCTATGTTTTAAAATAATTCCATGAACTTATTCCTAAAAATATTGTGGTGGCATGGAGAAATTTTACTAATAAGACTTACTTTACAATTTTTATCTGTCGAGAAAATTACATGTTTTCGTGTTTTTCTCATATGTTATTCAAGGTGATAAAGCGCAAAGTAGCCGGCCTTTCGGTTTTCTACAAGATGCATTTCGGAAAGTGTGCGCAGGAATTGCATAATTTAATTCCTACCGCTCCCTTCCACCATCGGACAACCAGACGTTCCGCCAGTCTCCACCCTTTCGTTGTTGACTTACCACGCATTCGAACCAAACGGTTTGCTACATCGTTCATCATGCATACAGCAAAGGAGTGGAATAAGTTGCCAATATCTGTGTTTCTATCCGAGTATAATGTGGGTGTCTTCAAGGCAAGAGTGAATAGGTTTTTGTTAAGTCAATGCGCTTCACCATCTTAGGCTACATCACCACTTACCATCAGGTGGGATTGTAGTTAAGCGCTGGCTTAGAATAATATTAAAAAAATCATATAGTCAAAAAATGTGTGTCAAGGTTGCTAATTTATAAAACTTAAAGAAATACGTGAAAAAGAAAACCCAAAAAATTTTAAGCATTATCTATTTCATTAGGTCTGTCAAAAGTTGACTGCTAAACATCATAGGGGTATATTTGATATAGTTACAACTCGAGGAAGGCATATTGGCAATTGTAGTTATCAGGAAGATGCTGCTGCCCAGCTCCGTTTTCATTTCCTGTTAGCATGTTCATTTTTCCCCTTTTCTATAAAAAATCACCTTGTCGCCTCACATTCCATGTGTTGATATAGGTTCGATTGTTTGTTATATTTTGATCAAAAATACATTTAATAATTTTATTATCCGATTAATTGTTAACATTGTGACATGACCTTCAAAACTACAAACGGGAATGTCTTCAATTCCTAACTTACTTTGACAGTAAACCTTAAGATGAAAATTCGAATTCTTTAATTATATATACATGTTATATTTCATCTGTAGACGCCAAAAATATGTTAATGTTCAGCATTGGCTTTATTGCATGATGTTAGAATCCCATGTTAAAAGAATTTCAAAAGGAATTCAGCTTTAAACTTTATAGAAATTTTTCTTCAATTTTATTCAAACAAAATACGAAGTAACTTTTTCCACGACCTATTATATATGATTCCGTCCGTCCGCGTGTATGTGACTGAATTCCTTCTAAACAGCTGGACCGTGTTTGCTTAAATTTTGTGTGTGTGATTAAATTAATTAGAGAATGGGTTAGATTCACAATTGTACCCGGTAGGTGGCGTTGTTGTCGAGATCCAGGAACCAATCACCCTTGAAGTATAGCCTATTTAATAAAAAAATATTCATCATAATGGTTTCAATTGGCGTAGATCTCACGTAACATATATACAAAATGTACAGTCGATTTGAAAGAAAGAAAGAAAGAAACAGATTTTATTTGGCACAGGCAACACATTCAAGCGGATTACATAAAAAACATAACATTTAAATCATGAAACAGGACATTCACTCCTTGTTTATAGATACGGTAAAATTAAACAAAAAACAAAAAGCAAACAATAATATAAAAAAAAGAAAAAATAATAATAAAGAACTAGAGAATAAGGAGTAATGCATAAAGTGTATTACAAAGATAATCCACCCGTTAATGCTGCTCTGCTCCAAAAAGGAAAGCCACTCAGGATATGTTGGAATGTATTAGAAGTACAACACTCCAACCCTGATTTTCAGTGGCACCCTTAACTTTGGAAAACTTCGCCTATTTTGAAATCGACTAAGTTAAGAGTATTTAACATTAAAATCGAGTAAATCCTGTAATGATTTTTGCGAATATTTTACGAAAATTTACGCATTTTATCGCGCTTAATTTTAAATCTTTTATAAAATTTCTGTGTAGCTAGATGCGTTTTAAATTTCTTTTCCTCCCAAACGGCTAGACCAATTTTGATTAAATTTTTATGGGGTCTCCTGGATGCTTCCTAACTATAGTTGGAATCGATAGGTAATACTGTCGTCGAGATCCAGAAATCATCTTCATCCCCGATCCAGAAGCCGGGGCGAATCGATAGTAATTCTATACATACCCATGGTTACAGAGAACCTCGGTGTTTGAGGTCCTGATTTTTTAGCTAAGCCGGGCATCTTTCGGCTGATTAATTTTGGTCTGATTACGCTTAATAAGTTCAACAACTCTGACATCGAGACTTCAATCACCTCAGTCCCCCGTGACCATGGGTGCTGTAGCGTACCCGAAACATCGCGAGATAATAAAAAAAGTTAATTAAACGCGATAGAATCCACAAGGTGACAACGAAGTTTACATAGGTAGTTGTATATTAGACGTATACCTTAACACTGACGTATTTATCTGTTAAAAGACCCTCCCAATTAAACGACAGGAGTACTTGCCGACCGTTTGTACGTATCCCATTCATTAACGCCTGGGCGTACGACACGAAGGTACTGATAACCCTAGATTCATTATATAAAAATAGTAACCTAATATACATGTTTTAGTTTTATGGTGTCTGTCACACTATCACGTCAGTCGTAAAGTGTTAAAGTTACATATAAAATAGACATATTCTAAAAAGTCTTAGAAACGAAAGGAGGCCTGTGCTAAGAATTAGAACGCTCATAGGGCTATAAATTTACATACAGTTTTTTGAACTTCTTTAGGCGCGTTGAACGATTTTTGATAGGGGAAAATCTTTTAAGTTCGCATCACTGATGACCTTGACATGATGCATAGCGCGCAAGTGCAATACGTATCGAGTTTTTATGCTACACGACGCTTGTGCCAGACTAGCGACGCATAGTATAGCGGCCTGTGTACATAAAGACGCATATATCTTATCCTTATCTTTATGGTATGCCTCTGTTTTTTTTTCTTCTGCTTACTTACCATAGCAAATATTTACAGGAATTGTCACAGAGCAATGGGCTTGTGATTACCGCGGAACATCGCTTCGCGGATTATCTGCCGCACAAATCCGAACACATTGAGAGAATTGTCGATCAGACCTACGACAAAACTCGAAGTAAGTATTTTTGTTGTGTTGCCGTTATACAGGGTTATTTTTGATAGAATAGCCAAATTTTAAACTTAAGTTCAAATATAAAACTACTCTGTACTCTTTTCATTTAATCTATAATGTTATATCATAAATAATCTAAATTTGAACAGTGGTAGAGCCACGCGGCATCTTTTGCTGTCGCACGGATGGGGCGGCTCGAACCGGGGTGGTACTGCGACCTCACAGAATACCAGCATGAAGTAGAGGTTTACCTCTGCGTTTCGGTTGGTGAGTGCAGGTGGCCGGAGGCCCTTTTTACTGGAAATGAGGCATTCCATCTTAGTCCTCACGGGTGACAACGCATCTGCATTTTGATTCGCAAACGAGGATAGATGTAGATGTCTATGGGCCGCAGCAACCACTTACCATCAGGTGGACTGTGTGCTCGTTTGTCACCCTTATCCTATAAAAAAAATTCACTTATTTATTTGTATGTATTTTCATATTTTTTATTTTTATTTTGTACGCCCCCCTCTATTTTTAACTATTGTTTGCATCACTTCTCTACACTAAGGTTGTCTGGAAGAGATCACTTTCAGAGAGATAAGACCGCATGTTGTACATTTTCTACTTTAGATTTAACTGTATTCGTTTTGTTTTGTTTTTTGGTATAAAAAGTAAATAAATAATAATATACCGTTATTGCAGTTTTGGAAAAACGAGTATATAACTTCTACTTTTATTTGAAATTATCCCAATTGGAATGTGATTTATGGGCAACAACGTATTTGCTTACCGCGCAGCTTATCCTACTTGCGCGCTAAAATCAGGTAAAGTAATGCATTACTATGCATTTTAAATTTAAAAGATAAATAGGACAGAATCTTAGAGATTTTTTAATTAACTTTTCTGCACCAATTGCTTATATTACTTATTCTGAACCTTCCTTGAAAATTTGGCCGGTTATTGCAAAATAACCCTGTATAATAAATATCATATGCTTTCTAATTCCAAATTGCGTTTCAAGTTTTCTGTCTAAGCAAAATTTTCAGTACTTTAATTCCTTAAATTCTATGTGCTAAACGACCTTGTGCTTAGTGACCACAGTACCCGACTGCGCCACGAATCCTAGGGTGGTTTTCCGACTAACTAGCATTTGAGAAAAAATGGTAACTTGTGGTTGAATCCACCTATCACTTTTAATACAGATTATACTAATATTGTTTTCAAAACATGCGTTCTTAAACATCAAGTTGACTCAAGGAATTTTTACATCACTAATTAGTAGTATGTTACTAAATTCCTCTTTGCTTGCCTTTGTTTTTTGTTTTTTTTTTACTCTAATTACGTTAACTGCACCCGAAGGACCCAAAAAAACCGAAACTAATTTAAAATGCTTTATTATAATAATAATATTTTTATAATAATAATAATTTATTTCAAGAAACTGTACAATTAATTCAAATAATGTCTTAATTTAAAATAGTCTACAATAGGCACCTGAACCAGGATGAACCTGTATCTCAGGTGTATGTGCTAATAGATACATTTACAAATATTTTCTGTTTCTTATATAAAATGAATAACTTACCAACTAATTACGGTTAATTCGGTAAAATATATTATCATTTTAGTGAAATTGGTGATAAGAAATAATTACCGTTCACTGTTACAATGTTTATTCTTTTTATATATCAGCTCCACAATTCACAATTTACACAGATTACAGTTTTACTATAGTTTATGACAACACACAAAATATATATACAAACAGAAGGCTAATGAAATTTTTATACTAATTTAGCAACTAGATTTTATGTAAGGAAAAAACGACATCAATGACGCATAGGGCAGTTGACAGTTCAAAACGTATTAAAAACGTAACGTAAAAGTATTATCTGGCTACACGCCACAATCATTAATTTATTTAAGATTGAAATTATGTAGCTTCAGCAAAACAATCAGCAATTTTTCCGTATCATCGTATGACAAACTTTGTAACCATGTCCGAATTACATTTTTACAATCTGCCATTTTTAATGGATACATATACAAAATTGCATTGACTTGATTATACAGAAAAGAAATGTAAAAAATCTATGCATGAAAGAATGCCTTATTCTAATGTTACTCGTAGTTTCAACGACTTTATCTTTGCTTCTTTTATCAGTGACCTCTCTTTTGTAGGGCAATTTTAAGTGCTGTTTTAGTAACGTACTCATAACGAATAGCTGGCGCACTGAGAGGACATTATAGGATTTATATAAGAGATAGATCTAGATCATATAATCCTTCTGATGCTTTTAAAGAATATGTCAAAAATTATTCTAAAATGTTTAAAAAAGTTTGCTCCACAGCCAAATCGTTACATATTAGCAACAAAATTAAGACGGCTAAGAATAAAATTAAAATGACGTGGAGTATAATTAACAGCGAAACCGGTAAAGAAAAACGTCGTAACTCAAACTATCAATTAAAAATTAACAATGAATTGACTAAATCAAATCAAGAAGTCGCAGCGGTGTTTGAGAAATATTTCACTGATATTCCTATTTTGACAACAGAGTCTTTGAATACTTCTCCAACTGTCGCCGAGTCATTACTCAAACAGAATGTTAATATCTGTTTAAAAGAATTTAGATTTGAAAAAGTATTACCGCAAGATATTGTAAAATACTTCAAAACCATTGATGTAAAGGAAACCGCAGATTTGTGGGGGATTTCCGTGACAGTTATTGCGTCCATAATAGATTTAATTGCACCTCATCTTGCTATTATTTTTAATACTTGTATCGATTCTGGTGTGTTTCCTGATTTAATGAAATATAGTAAAGTAATACCTTTATTTAAATCCGGTAGTACATTGGACCCCGCTAATTTTAGACCTATTTCTGTACTGAGAGTAGTACAGAAATAGGTCTAAAATTAGCGGGGTCCATGTACTACTGGATTTAAATAAAGGTATTACTTAGCCTTAGCCAAATCGTTACATATTAGCAATTTTAGACCTATTTCTGTACTACTCTCAGTAAAATTTTTGAAAAAATAATTTTGGATCAATTGTTAATTTTTTTAATACAAATAAATTACTTCATAAAAACCAATTTGGTGTTACAAGGGGTTGCTCGACGTCTGACGCCGGTGTTGAGCTTATGAAATATATTTTAATGCCTGGGAGAATTCACAGGATGCCTTAGGTGTTTTCTGTGATCTTTCCAAGGCTTTCGATTGTGCTCATCATGAAACATTAATCAGGAAACTACAACATTACGGTGTAAAAAATTTGGCGCTTAGACTTATTACTTCATATTTAAGTAACAGAACTCAAAAAGTTGTGATTAATGGTAAAGGTTCCTCCGGATCGGTAGTATCAATGGGCGATCATCAGGGCTCGATTCTTGGCCCATTCCTGCCATTAATGCCAACAATATGCTCTTAAATGGCAATAAGACAAAGTGTGTTAAATTTACAATACCTAATGTAAAACATTCGAATACTAATGTGTTATTAAATGGGTAGGAGTTGAATCTTGTGGATACTACTGTTTTTCTCGGTATTACTATTGACGCGAAACTTCAATGGGACCCCCATATATCTAAATTAGCAAGCAGACTTAGTTCTGCAGCATATGCTGTAAGAAAGATTAGAAGTCTCACAGATGTTGAGACAGCTAGATTTGTGTATTTTAGTTACTTTCATAGCGTAATGTCTTATGGAATTTTGCTATGGGGTAATGCGACTGATATTGAAGCTATATTTGTTTTGCAAAAGAGAGCCGTTCGGGCGATTTATAACCTAAATTGTAAAGAGTCCCTCAGACAAAAATTTAAAGAAATAAACATATTAACTTTGGAATCGCAATATATTTATGAAAATGTAATGTATGTACATAAAAACATAAATAGCTTTTATAAGAATAAGGATGTGCATACTTTAAACACTAGGAACAAACATAAGCTTGTAATACCAGTTACTAGACTTCATAGAATCAGTAATTCATTTATGGGGCAATGTATACGCTTTTACAACAAAATCCCAGAACATATTCAAAGTTTATCAATAAACAAGTTTAAAAGTTTTATTAAAGAAAAACTGTACAAAAAGGGTTATTATAATATGAAGGAATACACGAATGAAAATAACCCCTGGGAATAAGGTGATTGCCACCATGCTGGTTCTATTAAAAATCATTTAAAAATTGTATAAATGAAATTATTGTTAAGTGAAATATGTTTGAAAAAAAAAGTCCCGCTGGGTTTCTTGCTGGTTCTTCCCAGGACAGAGGTATTTTCCGATCCAGTGGTAAATAAAAAATGACTTTCAATAAGAATTATGTAATAATCAATATTGAATAAAAAATTATTCTATTCTATTCTATTCTATAGATGGTAACTTAGTTTTTAGTAAAGTGTGGTCTAAAAAGAAACCACTTAGATAAGTGGGGAGCAAATGTGATGGAAGCAGGCCCTAGTATGCACATATATTAAGGTAGATGTATTATAATATAAAAATTACAATATAATTACTACAACTAAAGTGAAAGTGAATCAGATCGATGCTAGATCTAGAACGAATTTTAGTTACTACATTAAAAATAAAGTAAATGATATTACGGAGCTCCGATTGCATCCGTTGATGTTAATGCTCACGTTCTGCTGAGTTGCGCCTCGTGTCGCTGCAATATACCGGAGTCGCTGCTGTGTAGGCTCTTTACCTATAAGGCTTTGTTATAACTCCTCCACCCTCAGATCAGCAACTATTTTAGAACTTTGAGAGAAAAAGTTACTGGTAATGCCTTTTCGACTTTAGATTCTTCGGGCTTTTCATAGCTATGTTAGGTGTTATTCAGGATCTGTTCTTGCTTCTTAGTCTTGTAGTAGTTACGAAAAGGTGAGATTGTGATAATGAATACTACCACGCTTGATAACACGGCGTAAAAGGGAATAGTAGTGTGATATAAAGTTAGGAGAACCATCTCTCTCAGAAGTGGTGGTTGCATCTTGAGTTGGTCCTAGGCTGCGTGGAGTCCTTTCAGGTTGATTGTATTAAGGCTGATTCATGGTACTGCTGGGGTGCCTTTTGCGTTTATATCCATTGATATTTTCATTAGTTTCAGAGGCTAACCTTCTACTTGATCGTTAATGTTAGTGATGGTAAATTCTTGTGTTCGCAGAAGCAATTAATTGGTATTGTGGCTAAGTAAATACCCTGTATGGACCTTAGTTGGTTGAGTCAGTACAGTCAGTACAGTCAGTAATTTTAGGGTTCTGTAACAAATCGGCAGTTTTAGGTACGCATTTAAGTCTAGACTTCCCTATCGGACCGCGTTTCCTAGACGTGTAAATGTGTATTGTTAAGTCAGCTAGAACATGGTCATGGGTGTAACGTGCAGCCAATTTTTGTCGGTTAGCTAGGGGGTTGCAAATGAAAACTTGTTGGTTTGGTTGGTATTCAAACTCTGGTTCCCGCGATTTATTCCGATTATTTATTAATGCTGAACGTTATGATAAAGAATGTTCGTTAATTATTTTATACACTGTATTCATTCAATCTCGGTGTGTTAGTATGTATTGCTGCAGTAAATGTTTTATGACGTCGATTTCGATTGGTTTTCTAGGGTTGAAATATCCATTGAAAATATCGTAAGGGCTACATTTAGTGAAACTGTGTACATAACTATTGTATCCTAAGATATTATAGGGCATTAGGTTTACTACAGGCTCGTCTTTCTTTTGTAGTTTTAGGATTCGCAGATGTTCCAGTATAGTCCAGTGGAACCACCCTATGTTACCGTTGTCATTATGACAGTGGGCTAACGTTCTATGATAGTTACTTTTGTGTAATTGTACGGACTCAGTAAATAGCTGATTCGTAAATTTGGTCCCATTGTCAATGACAATAGTAAGAAGAAGACTTTGACGCGTACAGAAGGTAAGTAGGCTTTGCAAAATGCTCAATGCTGTTCCGTCTCTTAAATGATACGCTTGAGCATATTTGGAGAATACGTCTATAAATGTGAGATACTTTTCATTATATACTGTGAACATGTCCATATAGATAATCTCGAACGGTTTGGTAGCAGGGGAACGATATTGAATTGAGGTTTTATAGGTTTTCTATCGTACTTAGCCTGACCACATATAGTCCATTCATTAATATATTTCGTAATGTGTTCTCTCATTTTAGGTCAACAATATCGTTTGGAAAGGGCCAGGAAAATCTCGTTGATACCGCGATGGTTGGTTTTAACTTCGGTCTTGTTGTTTGAAATATTCTTTTACATTTTTGACTTCAACTTTAGTTAAGACAAGATTCACAGACGAGCTTCTAAATTTATCTTGAAAGATTGGAATGACGTTATAAATGCAAAGAGGGGGGTTAATTAATAATCCGGTTTTGACTTTTGGGTTAACGTATTCTTTTATGGCGTTGACAAGGTCTACTTCCATTTCCGGTTGTCTTATCTGTACAGCTGTTCGGATATTTGTAAAAAAGTGTTCTTCGTCTTTTTATGTCGCCTACAATTGTTAATATTAACTGTGTGTGCAATTTATTAAGAGGTTAGTCAGTAATGGAAATTTTGAGGATCGGATTTTCTTGGCTTGTGTGGGCCGTATGAGTAGACGAGCCAATGCTAGGGGCTGTTTTTACTGATGGGTTAGCTAACATAGAACATGATTCTTCGTTATGTATTTCCACTCGGGAAATCGCAGCGGCATTGGTGTATTTTTTTTCCTTTTTTGTATATGACAGAAAAATCGTATTGGATTAATTTTAATTTCCACCTAGTAAGTCGCAAGTTCGGTTCCTTAAGATTCATTACCGACTGATGGGGTTTATGATCAGTTAAGATTTTAAAAGTACGGCCAAATAGTTAGGGTCTAAAGTGCTTGGTTGCCCACAAAATGGCAAGGAGTTCGTTCTCTATAGTGCTGTAGCTTATTTCGCTCTCATTTAGAGTTCTACAGCGTAACATAAAGATTTGTCTGATCCTGTAGGTCACAGATATAGGATGGCTCCTATCGACATTGGATGCGTCAGTGGTTATGATGAATTCTGTGTTGAAGTCAGGATATTGAAGGATTGGGTAGTTGGTCAAGAGAGTATTTCACTTTTCGAAGTAGTTAATAAAGTCTGTGTCAAAAGTTACTTTTCGTCCGTTTTTTAGATATTGTGTCAGAGATTTAGTAATTCGAGCAAAATCTGGGATAAACTTCCGATAATAACCTATAAGGCCTAAAAACTGTTCAATTTCTTTTGTGGTTTTGGGTAATGGATATTTTTCTATGGCTGATATTTTATTAGGATTTGGCTTAATGCCATCTTTACTAATTATATGTCCTAAATAAGCGGTTTCCAATTTAAAAAACTCGGATTTATTTATTAATATATATTAGAATATTTCTGAAATACTTTCTCAAGATAGTTAAGATTACACCAGCACCACCCATAATACAGATAAAGCGTCCATCAGTATAAATATATAATCGCTGAGTATGTAGTAATTTAATTAGACTGTAAGCATAGGATTAAGGATTGTAAAAGACAATAGACAATAAATTTACATCTCTCTCTGTGAACACTTAGTTAGTATTTAGTTTTAAAAAAGCTCTCGGCAGCTCTCGCAACTTGACAACTTGGCGTAGCCGGTAGGATCACCGGAAAAGCTGTTCCACCGTTCGTGAATATCGCGTATACAATTTTACCCATTTTCACGCATCGGCGGACGATCCATACAGCGTGGTGATCCAGCAAACCAAAACAAATTCGTCGAGAATAAGGAGCCGTGAAGCTGATGATAGGCACTGCGGGCTGGTGAGTACGACTCTTCACCTCCTTCATATCCCTTAGTAAACTTGGAATTAGACATTTTCCATTTTCACTGTTATTTGGGTTTCAGATACTAATCCTATGTAAATTTTATAAAGTATTAAGTGCAATAAATAACTATTTACTTAAATAAAAATTAAAATAATATTAATTTAATTGTAATACGTACATAATTTTAAGTCACATATTAATCAATAAAGTTATAAAGTATATTATATTAAGTATTATATATTGTATTAAGTTCTTATTGTGTCTACATATGTTTGTTTATTTAAAGATTACTCGACACGTTAATACATAATATATTAGTACTTATACTCATTAAAAATATACTTATCATCATAATAAATATTTTATTTTATTTTTTATTTTTTGTGTAGAACCAGTGAATAAATTATTAATAATGTCGGCAATTAAACTTATCCCTAATGAATTAACTAAAATAATACCGATAAACGCCATTTAAATTTATTTTTGCGTAAATGTGAATATATAATAAGTAACTTCCGATGTGCAAAATGAATATATAATGCAAATCATTACTAGTCGTCTTACGGGCGAGGCTACGTCGCTTATCAGATAACGGGAAGTTATAGAGACGTGGGCCGAATTCAAGAAATTATTTTTAACTCACTTCGGCGACGCACGTAGCGAGGAATGTGTAGCCATAGAATTAGAAACTTTAAAGAAACACCGAAATGAAAATTGTACAGATTTTTGTAGTCGTATACAATCCGTTAAATCAGTGCTATTATCGAAGGTAAATCAAATTGGCGATAAAAACTTAAAAATAAGCAAAACTATTATTTATAATAACACAGCTCTGCAGGTTTTCTTATATTATTTATCCGAAAATATAGTGCGCATTGTTAGGTTGAAAACACCTTGTACACTAGAAGAAGCACTAAGTATAGTTCCAGAAGAAGTAAACTTCTATGACCAATATCAGATGCGTAGTAAAATGTTACAGTATATCCATACGTCTAACCCACAGTCTAGTAGTATACTAGTGCAACAACCATCGTTAAGTTCGCAATGCCAACACAGCCTACAGGTTTTAGACCAATGTTAGCACCACACCAGTCCCTTAGGCAGAATTTCGGAACACCACCTCAATTTAAGTTTGGCATCATGAAGCGTCAGTAGCCTAATGGCAGGGCGTGGACCGCGAACTCGAAAAGTCGTGGGTTCGAATCCGTCATTCGACTACTGTCGTGAACCACTTCTAACACAAGCATTTTAAGCTTACCAGAAGTAGTTAAACGGAATATTAGTAATGTTTTAAATAGCATTACTATTATTTTTAGGGTTCCGTACCTCAAAAGGAAAAAACGGAACCCTTATAGGATCACTTTGTTGTCCGTCTGTCTGTCTGTCTGTCTGTCAAGACCCTTTTTCTCAGGAACGCGTAGAGTTATCAAGCTGAAATTTATATCAAATACTCAAGTCTACTGTCCCTTAGGGCTGTGAAAAAATCAAACTTCTAAGCCAACGCAATCAAAAGATACAGCCGTTTATGCCGCAAATTTTCGATATTCGCAAGGGAATCAAAAGTCAAAACCTACAGGGTACTTCTAGTGAACTGAGAATCTTAAAATTTGGCACGAAGCAACGTATTATAGCACAGATAAAGGAAAAATTGCGAAAAGCATAAATTTTTAGTTACATCATATAATAAAAATATTTTTAATAATTTTAAACTCGAGTCCGACTCGCACTTGGCCGGTTTTTTTAAAAAAATTAAGTTTGACATTCCCATTAATAGAAAAATGAGGATTCCGTTACCACAAAATAAGCTTCAACAGCAAATGAGTTTCCCTAAGCAATATCACCCACCTCAGTTTGGATACCGACCTAATTTTGGATACCGACCAAACTTTGGATTTAACCCCCGGGCTATAGCCCCATGCAACCAATGTTACCACAACAGTTTGGTAATTCTCAGCGTTTTAATTATCCTAATAATAATAATGTGCATAATAAGCCGGTTTCTAATGATATTGATGTTTCTATGAGAACTGCCCCTCCAAATCCTTTTCAACCAGGTTTTATCCAAGCGACCAAACCATGGCTGGGATCTGCCTCCAATAGGCACCACAGAGACTGGAATAAAAAGTTCCATACCCTGAAGTACCGCATAAGCGAGAGAATCGGCAACAACGCTGGGATCTTCCGGCGAGAAGCAAACCCGCCCCCAAGGGTAGGATGCAAAAAAAGACCGCATCCCGTCCCAATCGGCTGACTTATAGTGCCAAACACGGCGGCAAACTGCAGATCGCAACTGCGATTGGAGCGTGAGTGGCACCGTACTCTGAATCAGACAATGGTCCGAAGAGCCCAAAGGGGCATCGACGGAGATTTGATATCCGTCCGGATGAGAGGTTAGCAGAAGGTCCAACAGGGAAGGTACATGGTCTTCCACATCTGGAATTCGCGTAGGCAAAGTAACCAAACATATATATACCGGAAATAGATAATTTTATGATAGACACAGCTTCTTTTAGAAGCCCCGATAAAGCACATCAATACTAGCGGAATTATATAACAAATGAACCCTTTAAAGTTTTATAACTTTTGCATTCATGCATTTAGCAAACACAATCAGGTAATTAAAATTCCACTATTTTCTATATTTCAAAATAATGATAAACATAAATTTTATCTTTATAATATCGATTCACATTATGATGGGTTAATTGGGAATGATTTATAAAAGCAGTTGGAAGCTGTAATAGATTTAAAAAAACAATTACTTACCACAAATTCTTCTAGAATACCTATAATACACAATAGCTTAGAATATGTTGTAATACTTCCACCTTGTTCTGAAGTTAGAGCAAAATTACCCGCTAACATGTTTTATGGCGAAGGAATATTAAATTATATCCGATTATGTGATGGAGAGCGCATGCCTTCTGCATTGGTAAAATGTGAGAATGGCTATGCTACTACAATTATAAAATTTGTGAATACGTGAATGGTAAATCGTATGTAAATTCTATAGATCACTCTGATCTAGAAACGGACCAGTTATTGCTTGAAAATTTAAACAAGTTACGACTAAACCCTAAGAATGAAGAGGAAAGAAAGAAAGCATTCGTAAACTATGTGAGGAATACAAGGATATATTTTATTGTGAACAGATACCAGAGACCTTTGATTTTAGTAATCAGGTTAAACACTTCATTCGGGCTAAAAATGAGGACCCTATATTCACAAAACCTTACAGACAAGTCCCCGTACAATTAACAGAGATAAACAAGCAGGTCGATAAACTTCAATTAGATAATGTAATTCATATTTCTCCCCATGGAATCCTCCCGTACATCTTGTTTCAAAAAAGGCTGATGCTTCGGGCAAACTTAAATACAGAATGGTCATAGATTACAGAATGCTAAATGAAATTACAATTGATGATAAAAACCCCTTTCCAAATATCGCAGACTTTTTCGATAAGCTAGGTAAGAGCACATACTTTTCGACACTCGACCTGGCCAGCGGCTATCACCAAATTGAACTTAATGAAGATGACCGACAGAAAATTGCCTTCAGCACCCAAAATGGACACTACGAGTTCCTGAGGATTCCATTTGGATTAAAGACAGCCCCCGCCACCTTTCAATGGGCAAATAACGTCTTAAGAGGTTTGCAAGGAATCCATTGCCTTGTGCACCTTGACGACTATATTATCATTATTATCATATTATTCAACAGTGGTAGAGCCACGCGGCAGCTTTTGCTGTCGCACGGATGGGCCGGCTCGAACCGGGGTGGTACCACGACCTAACAGAACACCAGCGTGAAGTAGAGGTTTACCTCAGCGTTTCGCTTGGTGAGTGTAGGTGGCCGGAGGCCCTTTTTACTGGAAATGAGGCATTCCATCTTAGTCCTCACGGGTGAGAACGCATCTGCATTTTGATTCGCAAACGAGGATAGATGTAGATATCTATGGGCCGCAGTAACCACTTACCATCAGGTGGACTGTGTGCTCGTTTGTCACCCTTATCCTATAAAAAAAATCTTTTCCGCTAATCTACAAGAGCACATGGAGAAACTCCGTACAGTTTTTGACCGACTTCGAAAGACTAACATGAAAATACAATTAGACAAATCTGAAGTTTTCCGAAAAGACGTTTTATATCTCGGACACACCATAACTAAAGACAGACTGCGACCAAACGATGACAAAATTAAAGTAATACAGAATTATCCTCTTTCTAAGACAACCACCGAAATCAAAATTTCCTTGGACTGGTTGGATATTATAGAAAATTTATAAAGAACTTTGCGAAAATCACGCAGCCCTTAACGTCGTGTTTAAAGAAAAGGAATAAGATAATTGTAGACCAAAATTATATAGATGCTTTTCATAAATGTAAAGAAATATTGACCAGTGTTCCACTTCTATAATACCCGGATTCGACCAAACCGTACATATTAACTACCACCGCTTCGAATGGAGCTCTTGGTGCAGTACTGTCACAAGGACCAATAGGGTCAGATAAGCCTATTGCATATGCTAGCCGCACACTTAGTGACACCGAGTCGCAATACAGCACAACAGAGCGTATTTACGTAACTTTTAGCCATTATTTGGGCTGTAAAGCATTTTAGACCCTACTTGTAGGGACAGAAATTCAAATTTATACAGATTATAGACCCCTTGCTTGGCTCTATTCCCTTAAAGAGCCTAACAGCAAACTAACACGCTGGCGTTTACGTCTTCAAGAATACGATTTTACAATAGTCTATAAAAACGGCAAGTGGATGACGATGACATACAAAAAGTAATACGCCAACTGAAAGAACTTGAAAAATACAGACCGCCACAACCAGAGACAGTGATAATTTCAGACTCAGACTGGAGTGTGACGATTCATATAGAATTGTTCGAAGAAAATTACCCCTGTACCATCTGTATTTAACAGTAGTAGAACAGACACGATACACTCAAATATTGAACCTGAGTCAACAGCAATCCCAATTTTGAGCGAGGCAATAGATACCAAACCAAATCAGATCCTAGTATTTTCTTGGTTCCAAAATAAACTACAAGTCAGAAATTTATCTAGAGAAAAACAAAAAGTACTAGAGGTAATTTTCCCACTAGAAAACGAAGAATTAATGAAACAATTTTTAAAATAATATATAAAAGGAAATGTATGAAATTGGGTTGTTGACATCGTTCGTAACAGTTATACAAAAATATGTATGTAATATAACGATAAATTATAAGCATAAATAAATGGTTTTTATTTCTGTAGGCCTTGGGATAATCATAAAAAGATTTTTTTCAAACTGAAATAAAAAGCTAATGCTTTTGCTTAAGCAAAAACGAAACGTTTTTAAATATCTTTCTGTTTGTCTATGGCAATAGATAATGAAGGCTATTTTTATAATAAAATAACCTTCCTTACCAAAAAAAAAACATAATATTGAAACATTGACGCGAATCTGTAGTTATTAATATTGAATAAAATAATATATTTAGAAAACGATTGGAATAGGCTATGTCATTAAATAAAAAAAACATTTGAATACTATCCTACACGACTGAATAGGCTGTATGGTTATTGATCATTGCATATTCCGAAGGAGACTTAACTTAGTAACTTCAAGTTTCAGTTGTCATGCGGCATGCGCATTTGTCATTGTAGCTGTTTTCTTGGATTGATTTCGTGTTTTTACTTTCGTGGATTTATTTAACATGACTCTTGGATTTTCTCTCGGACCACAGGACAGTAGTGTATTGCGCCCATATAATGAAAATAATGTGATACTTAAGTTTTGAGAGAAATAGAACAGACAATGAACAGCCTCCGTCTGTTTTTCTTAGATGACATTTTATTGATAATTGCAGTAAATAGTTAAACAATTAAAAAATGTTGAGTTTTATTTTACTTTATATAATAATAACTACAAAACTGCATTATTTTGTGTTTTTTCAATTTATTCAAACAACCTATCACAAGAACGGGTGATTTTACTACATAACCTACAAATCATAAAAACAAAACAAAAAATAAAAAACCCCCAGGCCCGGCAAAAATATGATTTTTGGATATAAGTAGCAACTATTTAAATATTCAAACTAAGACATATTTTAAGTTTGTTCACGCCGGGCCCAAGCTTGTATGGAATCAAGTTCATCTCCTTTAAGAGTCGATACTTTATTTATTTCGAGAACGCTGAGCGTAGGAAATTATTTGCGAAAGTTATTATAGAACTCTTTAAGAAGGATGCAGTACAATTCTTTGAATGTACACAACGCGTAGTATATGTGGAAGATTAAGAAGAACAAAAAGCTGTCATTCTCAAACACCATGAAAGAAAAACATGGCATCGCGGTGTGAAAGAAACTATCATATGAATACGCAGAAACTATTATTGGGAAAATATGCAAGACACTGTAGCTGCCGTTATAAATGCTTGTGACCCTTGCAGATTAATGAAGTACGATAGGAAACCAATAAAACCTATACTACAACTCATCAACTCACGATCGCCTTTTCAGGAACTATTTATATATTTATTTACTATGGAGAAGAAGTATTATTTAACCGTTGTGGATGCTTTTAGCACATTAGGGCAGGCCTTAGAGATTGCAAGTCGACAAACCGCTGAAGTAGCGCGAGCATTAATTATATATTTTTCTATGTACGGAATTCCTAAGAAAATGTCATCTGATCCAGGCACTGAATTCAATAACGAACTTATGCGTCAGCTCCTATCTATGTTTAAAATAGAAACTCATATCACAACTCCCAATAACCTAAATTCGACAGGCATTGTCGAAAGATTTCATTCCACTATAATTGAAATATACAGACTTGTAAAATATGAACATAAATGCACAGCCGCTGCATCTGTCATGACATATTCAGTCATGGCATGTAATCATATTATTCATTCAATGATAGGATTAACACCCTTTGAAATAGCATTTGATCATACCGATTCTGGTAAAATATTCGACGTAGATTTTGTAAAGGCATATACACAGCAACTCATTAAAGATCATGCGAGACAAACCAAATACTTATATAGGTATGTTTCCAAAAAAGTCAACACAGTTAAAGAAAAGGTTAGGAAAAAGAAAAGCCGGGAATCTGGAATTGGTTTTAAAGAAGGTGATACGGTTTTTATTAAAGATATTAACATAAGCAAAAATTAAGGATAAGCCTAGGTATCAAAAGGCGAAAGTGCAAGGTGATATTGAAAGAAACATAATACTTGTAAATAGGGAAAAGAAAAACTAAAGTGCACCTCAAACATGTGAAACGCCCTCCACAGGTTGTTGGCGATCTTCGTGAACCTGAATCTGGCAATCCGGACCCAAGGCCTTCAACTTCTAAAGGTTGAGCATAATCCAGGCATGTTACCCGTAAAGCAAGGATAAGCATACAAGGAAGTAGATAAGTGGGTTATAGTTAAGCAGTTAGACTCTAGTGGCATAAAAGATGATTTAAATTTTAATATCAATAAATATAAAGAATTTAACAGTTTAGTAGACATCCATAAGCCATACGTAAATGAATTCCAAAATATGAACACACAAGTAAATTATTTAAGTAACTTAGCTGTAGAAAAGTTTAAACAACTCATACCTTCGATACGTTTCAAGCGCGGTCTTATTAATCCATTAGGTTCTGTTATCAAAGCGCATATAGGAAACTTAGACCACAATGATACAGTAAAATACGGCAATCTCATATCTCAATTAAAGACCCAGCAAACGCATACTAATAAGAAAATAACAATAATTTCGGAGATGCTTAACTCTCTTATAAATAGTAATGGATCTCTACAGGAAAATATGAAAATTGTAAATGAACGAATGAAACGTATAGAAAGAATTGTAAAATATATAATTACTAAAGACGATAACAGCATATACTCCAAATATGTTTTAAGTATGTTTAACATGTTTGTCAATAATTTTAGAATTTTACTTAATTTTAAGCGAAACAGAAACGGCATTAACATTTACTAAACTTCACGTTCTACTTGTTAATTCCACTGAATTATTAGAATCTATATCTCAAACAAATAGTTTATGTATCCTATTACTGAAAACAATTTAGTTAATTTAGAAAGATATATGTCTGGTAAGGCCTATGTTACGGCCTACGGCTGCCCCTACGAATATCCCGGGGCCCATTGAGCGGGAATCCAACGAGCAGACGCAGGTCGGGCCGCCAAAGTGGCCACGTGAAAATCTCTAATTATACTAAACCATATGGGAGAGACTAGGGAATATAGTACGTACCTGTCTCCGAATCTAGGACCGCCCCAAGGCTCGGGCAGGCCGCATGTGGGTGTAGGGTGCATGGGAAGTAATGGTTAGTGATGTGTATATGTGTGTGACCTGGCCCAGCTGAGTTGACCGGCAGCGGCCGGGTTCAATGCTGCCTCACAATGCTGCATCACTCCAGCGATGCTCCACCGCTGGACCACTTCTTTCTTCAGTGTCACTATTTCAGTCTATTAACTTTATTGTACATTCAATCAACTTATACTCGCCTAATTCCACATTATTCGTAGAATCGAACACGCGATACCCGACACCGTAACGGACAGTAGTTCAAAGTTCAATATTCAATGTCCCGGGTTCACTCATCGCCAAATTACAAATAGGGAAATAACGCGATCTCTTCACGAGTCGCAAAGTTCAGCGTTACAAACAACAACTAAGTTCCTTCGTTCGATATCAAACATCACGCCGCGATAAGAATCATAAATACGCCTCGTTGACACGTAAACGAGAAACCGTCAACACACAAATAAGGTCACTTAGGCGGTGGCTCAATTACAATGATTTCCAAATAATCAACTGGGAGACGCCCAAAGGGGGATGTGCTGTTCGAATTCTGACCGTATAGCACACGAAATTCCGCGTCACCCGAGCAAATTAAATGTTGCAAAACTCACTTCAAACGCAATCACTATATAATTTGCACAATTACTTTCAACGAAGTTAGTTAATCCGTAAAACCCAACGAAGGCCTCCTGTCCCGGAACTCAAACCCTGGACGACCAAACCCCGACCAAAAACCGGTCTCGCGCGAACTTCTGCAGCGATCCGCGACACGCGGATGGACCGGGTCGATGCTGGCAAGCCACTTCCTTCGCACTCGCGTTCTGCCTACACGCCACCTGCCGAGCAACGCACACAGTAGTGGGGAAAGGGTGACCTTTACAAAGTCAGCGGACGGACACGAGTGGAATGCAAACTTCAAATATTAATTGTTTGACCTAAGTAGCCTATGTAAAAGAAAACTAAATAACGTTCATCATGGAAATCCCTCTGACAGATAATATTACATACACTTATTTTAAAATGTATGCTTTTCCTATGTTTGATCCCACCTATAATAGAACAACTGTTATTTTTCCCAAATATGCTTACCTCATGGTGAAAGATGACACGTACTTACCCTTGAATGGCCCATGTACGGGCTGCAGCACGTACATTTTTGTAGCGTCAGCAGTTTACGCTATTACGCTACAATAATGCATTTTGAATCAGTGCGCCAATTGAGCCCAGCAATACCGGTCGCGCGTGCTCGCAGTATCATTTCCCATCTATCATTAAATTAGATTTAGTTGGTTCTATCAATAAACTATCAATTATCAACTTCCCAGTATTGACTATCATTTACTATCAACTACTGTCAAACGAACAAACGTGGGGGTTCCGGCGCTGCCCCTACATTTTTCTGGTCCTTCGACAAACTCGCGTGTGTGTACAAAAACTGTGCATCACAAGTGAGAGCAACCAGCAGGAGACGTGAGCTATCATCGGATTATCAACATCGGGAGTCGGTGAGCTGCAAACAGCTGACCAGATCTGAACAAGTAAGATCTTTCCTTTTTTGTTATCACTATGTCCAACATGGAGGATATTAACTGTTGTAAATGAGGAGAAAACAGGGAATTTAAATCGCGTTAATTTGGATGAACTAAAATATCTCTCGTACAAACTGAAAAGAGAAATAGTTGAAAGTGAAAGTGAAAGCTTTGTGAATAAGAAAAGCGTTAGTTCAGCTACTGTACCATACTATGTTATATTAGTTTTAATTAGTCTTATTGTTGTAATTTGGAAAAATAACTCTAAGCTCTTATATTGTATGCAAAATCATCGGAATCCAAATCTTGCCGATAACTTTGCAGTTGAGGAGGGAGGAGTTATGGTTATACTAACACCACTCATAATACTGATAAAGCGTCCATCAGCATAAAAACATAAACGCTGAGTATGTAGTAATTTAAGTAGACTGTAAGCATAGGACTAAGGATTGTAAAAGACAATAGATAGAATAAATTCTCATCTCTCTCTGTGAACACGTAGTTTGTATTTAGTTTTAAAAAAGCTCTCGGCAGCTCCCGCAACTTGACTAGATTTACCATGTGCTTTTGCAAGAAAGTGCTGAACACAATGATATCGCCTAAGTACATGGGGCAAACTGTATTTTGGAGGTCACGGAGCACGTTATCCATGACACGTTGAAACGTGGATGGCGAGTTCTTTAAGCCCATGGGCATCCGTAAGAACTCGAAATGCCCATGTTCAATGTCGATTGCGGTTTTCGGGATATCACTAGGGTTCATTTCGATCTGGTTAAATCCACTAGCTAATGCAAGGTTTTGAAGTATTGGCAATTTCCTAACTTATCTAGTACATCCGATATATTCGGTATTGGGATATTTATCACTAATGGTTTTTTCCATTTAGGTTCATAAAGTCGACTATGAGTCAACATTTAGTCTTGCCAGAAGCATCAACTTTTTTAGGAACTATCCAGATGAGAGAGCTCCATGCAGATTCGGATGGACGAATTATACCTTGCTTTAACATTTTACTGATATTTTGTTTTACTTCGTTCGTTCGTGAACGTAAGGGTACCAATAGCTTTTATTATATATCTGTATCCCATCAGTGGTCCGGATGCTATGCTTTATTTTATTTGTAAATGTTAGTTGTTTGCCTTCTATATAAAACACGTCAGCGTATTTGGCACATTGGACGTGTAGTCGTGGTTTAGAATATCCACTACCCCATATCTTCCCGTGGATGTCGTAAAAGGCGACAAAGAGAAACAGGCAGGAGATGGGCAGCAGCATCTTCCTGATAACAGCAAAATTACAATAAAAAAACTGCGGTTACCAACCCGCTCACCAAGCGTGGCAACTATGGCAAATACCCCCAATGATAAGAATAACAAAGAGATGGCATCCAGTCCCCGGCGGCCCCGCTATTCCTGGCTACGGTGGCGTAACGGCGGGGTAGGGGGTGCTAAGAATCTCCGATGGAGGTTCGGTTGCCACTTAAGACGACTAGACCAGGCAACATACAACGCACGCACCCTGAGGACTGACGAGAAGATCGTGGAATTGGAAGAAGAGATAGACAAGTTACGCTGGCATATTATAGGATTATCCGAGGTCCGAAGAGAGGGGGACGACACAGTAATCCTTTAATCCATCAACTTGCTCTATCACCGGGAGGGCAACCATCTGTCCCAAGAAGGTGTCTCATTTATCGTCCACAAGTCTCTCGTTAACAACTTTGTAAAGATTGGGAGTGAGTCGACAAGGGTTGCATACCTTATACTCAGAATCACTATTATTATTATTAGTATTTGCTGAAGGTCATACAGGTTTACGCACCACCCTTTTTTATAGGAGAGGGGGCAAACGAGCATGCGGCTCACCTGATGGTAAGTGACTACCGCCGCCCATGAACAACTGCAACACCAGGGAGGGAATTGCAGATGCGTTGCCGGCCTTTTAAAAAGGAGTACGCTCTTTTCTTAAAGGTCCCTAAGACGTATCGGTCCGGAAAAATCGCTGATGGTAATAGATTCCACAAGGAAGTCGTGCGAGGAAGAAAACATCTTCTAAATCGCACAGTGGTGGACCCCCAATCATCCAGATGGTGTGGATGGTATCGGGAGTTCGGCCGCGATGTGCGTTCGTGAAATTTGGCGGCTGGGATTAATCCGAACAATTCCTCAGAGCACTCCCCGTGGTAGATGCGAAAGAAAATGCAAAGAGATGCAACATCTCTTCGCAGTGACAATGAATAGAGCCGATCGGAAAGGACTCAGTCGTCGACGATTCGAGCCGCTCTGCGCTGGATGCGGTCAAGTGGAAGGAGCTGGCACTGGGAAGCCCCTGCCCAGAGATGGGAACAGTATTCCATGTGAGGCCGAACCTGCGGCTTGCAAAGTTGCAGGCGGTATGCTGGCATGAAATACTGTCTCGCTCTGCTGAGCATGCCAAGCTTTTTAGAGGCTAATTTGGCCTTCTCTTCCAAGTGACCACGAAACTGCACGTCACTCGATATGTCGACTCTAAGGATTCCGATACTGGCTGAGGCAAGAAGGGGAGTGCCTTGAAACTGAGGAGACACGACAAAGGGGTTCTTTTTAGCGGTAAACGCGCAAACTTGTGTCTTCTGAGGATTAAACTGGACTAGATTTAGTCGCTCCCAATCCGAGACTTTGTTCAGCAAAGACTCGACTTCAGACAAAATATTGTTCCGGTACTCGGCGACGTTTTCCCGAGAAATATTGGCACGGTACATCCCGATGAGGAGGTGAGGGAAATGTATGAGGACATCTCTGGAGCCATGCATTCCTCCAAAACTGACTATACGGTGTTAATGGGAAACTTCAATGCAAAACTAGGCACAAGAGAGAACGGTGAGCTGAAGGTGGGGAAATTTGGAATATTGCAACGGAACCCAAGGGGCCAGCATGGCAGCAGGGCCGACTTCATGGAGAAAGAGGGACTCTTTATGATGGACTCTTTCTTCCATAAATAGTTCATCATAAAGAAGCGGCCCCACAGGATGTGAACCTGGTCGAGCCCCGATGGTTCGACAAAAATGAGATTGGCTTCATTATAATGACCAGACCACGACTGTTCAGTGATGTCTCCTTGATCGCGAGGGTGAAAACTGGTAGCGATCACCGAATGATTAGAGGCACACTGAACCTAACCGTTAAGTTGGAGAGGTCTCGTCTAATGAAGTCAACGCTCCGTCCCCCTTGTGATCTATTCCAAAGTCCCGAAACCTTTCAGCTTGAGTTACAAAACCGTTAAGTGTCTAGAAGATTTCAATGCAGTGTACGATATGAATGACAAGCTCGTGGAAACTGTCCATGAGGTCGGAGCTAAATTCTGCAAGACTCGCCGCAGAAGAACACAAAAACTCTCCGATCACACTCTTAATCTCATGGCTGTTAGACGGAAGATAAAGCTACAATCTTCAACAGATTTGACAGATACAGGCAACTGAACAGACAGATCTCCAAATGCATGCGGCGGGACTTACTCAACTTCTATACAGCTTTTATTGAAGAAACGACCAAGTGTAACCAAGGCTCCAAAGTATTTGCCAGAGATCTGTCTGCCAAAGCTGAGCAACTGTCAAAGCTGAAGACCGAGTGTGGCAGCATCGTTTCCGAGACACCTGAGATTTTGAGTGAGTTTGAGAGGTTCTATGGGCAGCTGTACACGTCATCGTTAGGGCAAGACGCAAGTGTGAGTAACGATCCAAGAGCGAGTCTTATCCGACACTATTCCGAAGATATCCCGGACGTCAGTCTGAGCGAGATTAGAATGGCTCTCCAGCACCTAAAAACGGCAGGGCCCAAGATGAGGACGGAATTACAGCGGAGCTTCTGAAAGCAGGTGGAAAATCGGTACTCGAAGTCCTTCAGAAGCTCTTTAATTCAGTCCTCCATGGTAGCATTACTCCGGAGGCGTGGAGCAGAAGTGCGGTGGTCTTGTTCTACAAGAAAGGCGACAACGCTCTCTTGAACAACCACAGACCAAATTTCCCTTCTGAGCCGCGTCTACGTGTGGTTTTCGAGAGTCATTATAAATCGTCTCGCGCGCAGACTTGACGACTTCCAGCCTTCCGAACAAGCCGGTTTCCGAAAATGCTTTAGCACCATAGACCACATACATACCCTACGGCAAATTGCACAGAAGTCCAAGGAGTACAATTTGCCACTATGTCTGGCGTATGTGGACTATGAGAAAGCCTTTGATTCCGTCGAAATTTGGGCAGTGCTGCAGTCTCTTCAGCGGTGCCAAGTTGACTGTCGGTATATCGAAGTGTTGAAGTGCTTGTACAGTAGGGCTACGATGCCTATCCGAGTACAGAACCAGAGTACGAAACCTATCCAATTGCAGAGAGGTGTAAGACACGGTGACGTTATATCCCCGAAACTCTTCACCGCTGAATTGGAAGACGTTTTCAAGCTGATGGATTGGAAAGGTTGCGGTATTAACATCAATGGCGAGTGCATCACTTATCTTCGATTTGCCGATGATATAGGACCATTCCTTATGGCAGAATCGCTGGAGGACCTAAACACTATGTTCAATGACCTCAATAGTGTCTCCCAATGGATCGGTCTTAAGGTCTTAAGATGAACATGGACAAAACAAAAATCATGTTTAACGTCGATGTCACACCTATGCCGGTAGCTGTTGGGAGCACTAAGCTCGAAATTGTTGACATATTTACCTGGGACAAATAGTCCGACTAGGTAAGTCCAACTTCGACCGAGAGGTCAATCAACGGATTCAACTCGGCTGGGCAGCGTTCGGGAAACTACGACACATCTTCTCGTTAGACATACCCCAAAATCTGAAAACGAAATTGTACAACCATTGCGTGTTGCCAGTGATGACTTACGGATCTTAGATATGGTCCTTCACTGCTGGCCGTATGAGGAAGCTCTAGGTCGCTCAGCGAGCTATGAAAAGGGCTGTGCTCGTGGTATCTCTGCGTGATAAACTTAGAAATGAGGATATCCGCAGTAAAACCAGAGTAACCGACATAGCCCAACGGATTAGTAAGCTGAAGTGGCAGTGGACTGGCGATATAGCTCGAAGAACCGACAATCGATGGGGAAGAAAGGTTCTCGAGTGGCAGTCTCGTATCGGTAGGCGAATTGTAGGGCAACCCCCCCACTAGATGGAGTGAGGACCTGGTAAGACATGCATGAATTCGATAGATGCAGGTGGCTCAGTACTGTGCTTTGTCGCATTCCTTGGGGGAGGTCTATGTTCAGCAGTGGACTTATGAAAGACTGTAATGATGATGATAATGATGATTTGGCATATAATATTTCTAAATTAGCGCATTCATCGACATTTAGATGGTCGGTCCGTAAACGTGATAATGCTTCTTTGTAATGCGGGAGTGGTTCAACGTTGTGAGAGGACTCGATGTTATACGTCTGGGCACATATTGGGCGATCTAGGGAGAAAATTATATCGTGCGGAGTCGGGTTAAACACCTCTATAATTCCGCGGTTATTTGATGCTAATATTAGACATTCGTTTTTGACGCAGTTAGAGATATACTGTTCGCTAACTAAAGCTTCTCCGTCATGGACATCAATAGGTAGTTTTATCAATTTTCAAGATTGGGATGGTATCACGTCCTCGTAAAAATTTACATTCCTAGAGTTATACATTAAGATAGTGTTGTTAGCTAATCGTGTTACAAGTAATCTATCCTTTAGATCTATTCTAGCTACCCATTTCTCTAATAGGTCGAGACCAATAACGCCATCGAAGTAATCGATAAATTTATAAATATAGAATTTAATACTATCAGGCTCTTGGAATTCCGAAAATCATGGAATAGTTATCGAATAATTATTCCTAGTTGTAGCATGCACACTGGTTACCTCGAACGGATCATAATTTAAAGGTATATGTGAAAAATATTTTGTATAGCTTCTGGATTAATGAAGGACTGATTCGCCCCGGTATCGATTAGAAATGTTAACAGTGAGTTAGAAATACATATGTATGGAAACTGTATTAGCGTAAGTAAGTTTACTTCTATTTTGGCTTTTTTTGAAGAACGAGCCTTTTGAAAATCCTGAGTCGAACTGCTTGTAGAAGGTTGGCAGTCTATGTTATCTTGTTCGTGTATCTTAGTTGCGTCATGGTATTGGTAATGCTGTGTGTTGTCATAGTCATAAGTCACAGTATTGGTTTAGTCGTTATTATCATTATAGTCGTAATAGTCGTATTGGTGTTCAGGATAATAGTAACTAAGTAAGATTACGATAATCTGCACATTCGTTAAAATTCATTTCTCTACTTTTGAAGTAATTTGAAGGCATCGGGTTACCATATTTTCGCCAATCGTGACCGGTCAGACCTGTCGGAGGCATTGGTTTGGCTTCGGACCTGAGTCATTAGGTGGATTCCTATTTGGTAATCTAAACGTATAACTATGGGGTGTATAATTAGATGGCAAAGCACGGAACATTTGGTGAGTTCGCGTAGGCATGTTATAAATACGATGGCACGTTAAGCTTATAACCTTGTTGTTGTGGTACATGTAAAGGTCGCTGAAAATTGGGCGTTGGCATCGGTGTAGGAAATCTGAATGATTTTTGCAAAGGTAAGGTCATATGGCTAGATTGGAGTGGCTTAGGTGCTTGAGGTTTCCTCTCAGCAAAAGGTTCACCACGTTGTTGTAAGTACATAACATTCAGTTCTTCCTGTACAAACTCCAAGGCTTTTTCAACGGTATCAGGACGCATGCAACGTATTCGTGAGCCAAGTGGCTCCTTTAAACCATGTACGAAAGTATGCTTCGTTAGATTTTTATATAATATACATTTTGGCTTCTATTGTAGTAGACAAGGTTTCATGAAGTGTAACATACGTCATGATAGTGCTGAATATTGTCTGATATCGTGCATAAAATTCTTGGGGAGAGTTGTATCCCTGAGTAGCTAACGAGAGGCCATTATAGAGCGCCGTCTCGTCTCTTTGATCCGAAAAGTTATTGATTAAAGCTATACGAATGCCATGCCAACTTTCAGGAATACCATTTGAATTAAAAGTAGTCGCGGCGGGTCCAGTTATTTTGTTTAATGTACCGTTAAGCAGGTATAAATTCGATTGTTCACTGCCAGGATATTACTTATATATGCAGCACATTTTTGGTCACATTATTTTATAAATCTAGTTAGTACATTATGGTTACCGCCAAACTCTGGCACTGGGCGTAAAACTTTGAAAATAGCGTCAGGGTCGTGGGCCATTTTTGATTCCTCGGTAATTATATCTTACTCTAAATAACAATTTCGCGATATAGGGTCACAGTGGGATGATTTCCTTGGATGGAACATTTTGATAGGAAAGATTTACACTAGGAAAAGGGAAGCAACACTAAATAAAATTCTGGTGTACTTACATTAATCTCATGTCGATTTTCTCGGGATCGATGTCTTAAAGTATCCTCTTGGCTTGCAGTTGGTCCGTAGTAGATTCGAATACTCGTTTAAAGCTTGAAAGCTACGATAGCCTAACTAGCTTTAGAGTATCCTACCGACTGCGCCAATTACATTAACTACAGCCGAAGGACCCCAAAAAAAAACCGAAACTATTTAAAATACTTTATCATAATATAAAAATTACAATATAATTACTACAACTAAAATAAAAGTGAATCAGATCCATGTTAGATCTAAAATGAATTTTAATTATTACATTAAAAATAAAGTAAAGGTATATTGCAGAGATCCGATTGCATCCGTTGACGTCAATGCTCACGTTCTGCTGAGTTGCGCCTCGTGCCGCTGCAATGTTTCGGGGTCGCTGCTGTGTAGGCTCTTTACCTATGAAGCTATGTTATAAGTCTCTTCTAAGCATAGAAAAGTAAACAGAATGATCAAAACAAAATTAACATCACGAAAGCACATAACGTCTCGAGTCTTCATATAGATCAATTTCACAATAAATACCCTTTTAAAAACCAATCAGGCGTATGTTGTTGTATGAGCTTATATAAATAAGCAATACGCATTTTTCTTTCTTTATGGACTTGTACAATTGTAGTTTTGCCAGTGTCAATTAATAGGAAATTATTGCTTATAATATTTTCGTCACAGTCGATTTATATTTAAAAAAGTTAAAGTTAAAATTACAGCCTATATACGATTCCACTGCTAGGCACAGGCCTCCTCTCAATTCTGAGAGGGTTTAGGGCAAGGAGATATCCGCCACGCTGCCGTTATGGTGGCGGACTTTAGATTTCTTCGAAATATATTTTTTCTAATTTCTCAGACATGCAGGTTTTCTCACAATGTTTTCCTTTACCGTCGAGCACATGGTAAATCAGTACTGAAAATTGCAATTAACAATTTCATTGGTGCCGGCGGGGATAGAACCAGCGTTGCCCTCGTACTGTGAAATTTACAGCGAGCGCTTAACTCCTGAGTTACCACGGCTCTATATGTTTAAATAACCTACGCAATTTTCTCTCTTACATTTTTCTCGAGTACCGCGGTAAACCATCTGAAAATTAATATTCCGAAGCAGAACTCTGTTTTGCAGCTCCTATTTTCTCGGTAGATAAATATAGGCTATATTTTTCTGAATTGCCCTCGCTAATGAAATCCAGGATTCAAGAAATACAATGTACCTTAAAGCACTTATTCGATATCTTTCACTGAAATATATCAAATACTTCCCTTCCATCCATTTCTGTAGCGTTATTTAGATTAAAGATAGAACAGTTTGTATATTCAATGATCTTTTATTTTATCAATGTTTCGATTTCAAAAAAAAATCTAATTTTCTTGAATAAAATATATACTGGATCACTCCGAGCATTGTTCTCTATATATTTGTCAATTTTCTTTACGTTCAGTTCAGCCATTCTAAAGATTAGCCTGGACAGACAAAAAGACAGACAGATAGACTAAATTCTTTTATGTCTTAGTAAGTAATCAAATAACTTTTTTGTTTGTTTATTTTTAAAAACACGTTACCCCCACTAGGATTTTCTCCTGTATCGTGGAGGCAGTTAACAAACACAAATTGCACAAGGACAAACATCCAGACCTGGAAAAATTATTTGTAGGCCACACAAATACTTGTTCCGTGCGGGATTCGAACCCGCGGCCCCCAGCGCAGCAACTCATTGTTAAGCCACTGCGCCCTGGAGCCGTCAAACTCCCTAATAAAAGAATTTGTTCCCTTTTAAAATATATTAAAAAAAAACATATTATTCATTTATTATTACATTGTTTTTATTGTATTTTAGATAGTCAAATTATAGGAACGCGAAAAAAAGATTTAATTTCTCCTGTTGTAATTATCGTGCGAACTGGCCACAAACGTTAGTAAATGCTAATAAGTATTAAAAAAAGAAAGTTTTGGAATGTTTTTATTTTTAATTTAATTTATTTGTATGTTTATTGCTGGGGATAAATATAATAACCACCAAAAAGAACTTTGTGACTATAATTTCTATTACCTAAAATATACCAATATATACCAATCAGCAAAAAAAACCTAAACCGAAAAATGAAACCTAAAATTACAATGGTTAATAGTTGTTTTAGTCATGACTGCACTTTAAATTGTACTATGAATAATCTAAGTATGAATCACTAAATTTTAATGAGCAAATTATTGCGCTATTTCTACCTAAATACACTGTTTGATTGCCATAAAATGTTGCTATACTGTCAAATATGATACATAACCGACTCCAAAGTTGTTTTGCGCCCACGCCTGCGCCCCGTGCTACTCTCACCCCTGAATAACCAAACCGATCCCCACCATTTAGTCGCGCAGGAGCACTTGCGTGAGTTTTGTATATTCCGTTCGTAGATATTTATTTTTATTATGGAATGAAATGAAACAAAAACTTAGCGGGACCGAGTCCTTGTGTTCGGCTCTTGAGTGACTCATCAGATTCGAAAGAAGGAGGCCGAGGTGATAAAATCACAGAACGTTCGAAAAAACGTCGAAGCCAAGGTAAAATTTGGGTTTTTGAAAGAAAATCTAGATAAATCTGTAGAAAAGTCGTGTCTGTAATTCTAAGATATTCTTGAAAAAACAAGTCCAGGGGAAATAAATGGTTCTGAAGCCAAATTAATGGTTTTTACAATTTTTGTCTGTATGTCTGTCTGTCCGTCTGTTTGTCTGTCTGTCTGTGTATTCCGGATTCACGCAAAAACTGTTGGAGCGATTTACATGAAATTTTGTATGTAGATAGTAACCCGGGGCACCTTATAGGCTACTATTTATACGATTACGGAACTTCAAAAAAAAAAAAAGAAGGTTAAGTATTTTTCTTCCTTTGGATGTTAATTTTCTATCATATTATCTTAGTTATAGGCAGGATGAAGGGTGTTTTTCAAATAAAAAGTAAGTAAGTAAATAGTAATTAAAGTTTAAAATATAGTTATAACCTTGGTAAAATAATTTGAAACTACTCCGATTTAGTTATCAAAACAGCGCCATCTATTATTAAAAGTAAAAAGTAGTATATTTTGCTCTCAGTTGTTAATAAATTAAATAATATAAATAACTTACATTAATATGTTTAAATAATTAGATTTTAAAATTATTAAAAAAGCTTAACGTTTAGTTTTTTAGTATTTTTGTTATTTTATTTTTAAAAGTGTAATAATTTTAATAGATAATAGTGACGTCTATCAAAACTATCTTTGATAAGGTTTTCATTTCAATTACTAATATATATGTAAACTAATTAAAACTGGTCTGTCTGCAATAATTGCAAAATTTTTCATTAACATTATAGTTTTATTAAAAATATTTTTATATATGTCGTGGCCAGATCATAGAATTAATCACATGTCAAAATGTAGTCTATCATTTAGTGATATTTAACCTAAGATTATTGTATAGCTTGACCAAATCAAAAAATTAGAAGTCGTTTTAAGATATTAATAATTAAACAACATGTTGCTATTTCATGATATGGCGATATAACGATATCATTAAATCGTTTTTCACCGTTAGCAGCGCTGATAGCGTAATTTCTAACAGAAACAGAACTTTTAACAGAATTGATTTCACTTTATGCCTTATTGATATGATAAATAAAGGTTCGCTTCTATCGCTGATATTACCAGATATTATAGTTTTGGCTTTCATTATTTCATCTAATAGTAGCGTCATCTACTTATAAATAAACTAAAATGGTAAGTCGCTGATAAAATTAAATAAGAGAATGCTACTGAATATACGATGTAAATAATTGAAAATTCATTCGTGGCATCGTTGGATGTGTAATTACTAGATAGATGGGATAGGTCAGTAATCAAACTGATTCAAACTTAAATTTCATGGTACTGTAACGACCCCCCCCCCCTCCACCTCTTCTCTTCCATCTCTATATACTTATACTTGTATTTCTTTAGAATCTTTATCTATAAGATATATAAATATATCTAATTTACGTGACCAGTATATTTGGTCTTTCTAAAGGTTTAAATATAGGCCGTTTAATAAATTTATGGTGTGATCGTCTTAGTTAGGACCCTCATTTACGTTGTGTTTGTATAGTAACTTAGTTCTTTTAGGTGTATCTTGGAAGAATAAATATTCACGAGAGCAATCGAAAGCTGTTGGTAGCGTCTTATAAGCTAAAGAACCCCGTTCACGAAGACAGAGCTCAAAAAAGTTAAGAACAATAAATTGTCCCTATTCCACTTGTATCAGGTTCACAACAGTCAATTCCTTATTAATTAATCCCTTTCCGCTTGGAAAAGGCTCACAAATATTTATATCAAGTACCAGATACAAGGGCTTCGCTCTCCCACATTTAAAATAAATGTGGAGGAGGTACACGGGTCCGCACACGCCGTGCACGGTGAGCGCCAACCATTTTAATGCGCTCCAACCGAAGAGTACGCTAAGTTGGGAACTGGACCGTAGTCCACAGCAAAATAACTGGCGAACCAGTAAAAGAGGACTTGGCCCCTTGATAGTGCGTAAGCACAAACATCGACCGAAGTCGCGCATGTCAATGCGTGTAAACGCCATACAGAATACGATCAAATCCAACCACAGTGAATGTACGTCACACGGGTTAGGCAACAATAGGCACACTGGCCATAAAAAGCACTCCGTGAGCGCCACCACCTGCCAAACCGCCGTTCCTGCAGACGTGATATAAGTGTAAGGCATCACCACCAATTGCATGGTCAGCACGGCCAATTGGCCGCAGAGCGTGTCATGAGTCTACCGCTCACCTCAAGGGAATGGGGTCTCACGTTGCGCGGCTTTCGGCCGCAGCCTTGCGAGCCTCCACAGATTCTCCCTCCAGCTACCACCCGCATGAGGTCGACACATATGCTCCACCAACCAATACAATTACAGATATAGCCAATAGGCAGTTATAAGATAATAGTAATAATTCGCCATCAGAAAGGGTTTGTGTCACTGACGTTGAGTATATGCATTTTTTGATCATGTTTGTCTCACCCACCAACAAGTTGCCTTCAATTTTTCAAAGGTGGGAACTTTATAGAAATATATTAATTAGTTTACATATAGATTATTAATTGAAATGAAAACCTTATCAAACATATTTTTGATAGACGTCACTATTATCTATTAAAATTATTACACTTTTAAAAATGAAATAACAAAAATACTAAAAAACTTATCGTTAAACCTTTTTAATAATTTTAAAATCTCATTATTTAAACATATAAATATAAGTTATTTATATTATTTAATTTATTAACAACTGAGAGCAAAATATACTACTTTTTACTTTTAATAATAGATGGCGCTGTTTTGATAACTAAATCGGAGTAGTTTCAAATTATTTTACCAAGGTTATAACTATATTTTAAACTTTAATTACTATTTACTTACTTACTTTTTATTTGAAAAACACCCTTCATCCTGCCTATAACTAAGATAATATGATAAAAAATTAACATCCAAAGGAAGAAAAATACTTAACCTTCTTTTTTTTGAAGTTCCGTAATCGTATAAATAGTAGCCTATAATGTGCCCCGGGTTACTAACTATCTACATACAAAATTTCATGTAAATCGCTCCAACAGTTTTTGTGTGAATCTGGAATACACAGACAGACAGACAGACAGACAGAAAAATTCTAAAAACCATTAATTTGGCTTCAGAACCATTTATTTAGTCCCCTGGACTTGTTTTTTCAAGAATATCTTAGAATTACAGACGCTCGGGTTGTACACCCTCACTGAAGCCGTCGACAATAGAACAACAAGTGAGCTGTTGCCGGCTCACAGAATTATAGGAGGCGGCCGTGGTGGAAGCTAGGGTGGCAGCTACCTAGCTGGGATGCCTACATAAAAGGGGTAACGGTAGTACCCCGAGCCGTGGCCACTCAGCTGACGAGGGCGAGAAGGATCTAGCTGACCGCTGAGTGGCATTGAAGTCCCTCTCAACATACTGAGGGAGGGGGTGACGACCCCCCGCCCCTGGGGGAATAAACCCGACAGGGGGCGCGGCGGAGCGCCCCCGCCCGTGGGAGTCGAGTGCCTGGAGAGCCCTGAGAGGAAACGCCGTTCGCACCCAGACACAAAACGGCACGGTGATAGCCCTGGCCGCGCGATGGCATTACTTCTAAATATAAATTACTACGCGGCTCAAATATAGATTACAAATTAACAAATAACAAATACAAAAAAAGAGCTGGCGCCTCACCTGATTTGGCATGTAGGTGAGGTAAACGCCGAGGTGGGGTGGCTGCGTAGGAATCAGTCGCTCGACGCGTGGGCGAACAGTGTGTGCTCCGCTAGCGATGGAGCGAGGAGCCCGTGAGGCCCTCTTACCTAAATTCACGCGTCCGTCGTAGGCCTAGATAACTAGATGAAGTGCGTGTTTCTTCGTCACGTAGATACGTGAATTGTGCGATATTTAATTCGTGCGAGAGTGCGGAATTGTGTACGCGCGTCAAGGAGATATACGGTCTAGGATTCGAGCCGCGCATTCCTTGTTTGAGAGCTTTTCCCGGTTAATTGTCAGGATATCGTTATAATTGTGTCGTCGCGTTAGTGCCTTTTTGTGTTTTGGTTGCCTAGTTAGATTAATTTGCGTGTCAACGAGGCGTATTTCGAATCTTGCGCGACGTGTTATTCTGATGTCGAATTAAGGAGCTTAGTTGTGTTTAACGCTGAATGGTTGATCCGTTAAGAGATCGCTCTAATTCCCTATTTATAATTTGTGATAAGTGAATCCGGGATATTGAATGTCGAATTTTGCGCTACTGTCCTTGCCGTGTCGGGTATCACATGTTCGATTCTGCGATGAGTGTGGAATTAGGCGAATTGAAGTTAGTTAAATGTACAATTAAGCTAAGAGACTGAATTAGTGACAGTGAAGAAAGAAGTGGTCCGGCGATGGAGCAGTCTGGAGCGATGCAGCATTTTGGGGCAGCCTGGAAATCGGCCGCTGCTGGTCGCCTACGCCTGCCCAGGCCAAACACCATTACACACACTCACGGCCTGCCCAAGCCTTGGAGCGAAGTTAGCTCCTGATACTGGTAAGTACTTTTGGTTTCTAGCTTTCTCCCATATAGTTTATTGTGATAGGACATTCCACGTGGCCATATTGAGGCCCAACCTGCGTCTGCTCGTGACGTCTTCTGCTGAATGGGCCCCGGAAGATTTGACCCTTGCTGGAGCAGCCGTAGGCCGTAACAGTTGTTATATAAAACAGAATGGTGGACAGACAGTCTGCAGCCCCTCAATGAA
This sequence comes from Parnassius glacialis, assembly GCA_033319125.1. Classification (NCBI taxonomy): domain Eukaryota; kingdom Metazoa; phylum Arthropoda; class Insecta; order Lepidoptera; family Papilionidae; genus Parnassius; species Parnassius glacialis. The sequence goes on from JAVANC010000005.1 coordinate 50,783,235, forward strand.
GGGACCCAACTTGGGCAAAGCTACTTAGGTTGTGAGTCAAACCAAGACGCAGAGAGCGCCGTTGAGAATAGCGACCCGCCAAATAACCATCGTAGAGACGCAATGCTGCAGAACGCAACAAGCATCAATACGACTATCGTCGGGCTTACACCATCCCAAGGTCCCCCATACAGTCAGAGCAGACATCACCACCCGCATACCTCCATCGACCAGAACCACAAGATGCGTCGAATCAGGTGCAGCACACCCGCAGATCCATCACAAGACACAATACTGCAAGTAGCAGTAAGCATCAATGCAACTATCATACGGATGGCGCCCCCTCACAACACACCCACATGGTCCCTATCGACTTTGGTAACAAAATTGATAATGTTGTTAACTAAAAATACCACTAACGCATCATAGTAGCACGGTACTAAGACGTCAGTAGCCAAAACTCCACGTATCATAGCGCTATTGCAATAAGACATGGAGTTGAGTATGCTTGCTGCACTTAAAAGTACTACCAAACACACTCACCCTAATCCGAAAGATAGCCGACGTATCATAACGCTATGCGTTAAGACGCTGCCCACAAACGGTAGGGGTGTGCGATATCCACGGGCAAGTCGTATAGCTACAACAAACCCGCTTACCACCGGCACTAAGATGATATGTCTAGGACACATCGGTTAGCGAGTCCAAGTTTACCTCGGTCTCAGACGCTATGAAGCAACCTACACGCCACTATAACAATCCTTTTCAAGTCCCATTTCTTTCAATATAATGCTTTTACATATTTGAGACCTTCCACATATTTGCTTTATTTCATAAACCATACTATTGTATGTCTTATTCATATGGGACTTCAAGTCATAACTCTGCTATCATAATGCTTATGCATCATAGAGACCTTCTATATTAATAGTTCGTAATCATTTATATTGTAAAATTTATTTAAAAAAAATGTCCCGCTGGGTTTCTTGCTGGTTCTTCCCAGGACAGAGGGTATTTTTTCGAACCAGTGGTAAAGTAAAAAATGACTTTCAATAAGAATTACACATGTAATGTATATTGAATAAAAATTATTCTATTCTATTCTATTCTATTCTAATGCTTTGGTTCGTTAGACCTTACTATGATAAGTCCCTAATATAGGACTAGTCATTGTGCAACCTTAGTACTAGCAGTCGATCAGCCGACCACCCCATATATATGTACAACCTTGGGTATGATGTGTCTCCGGCAACGTTTTCCGGCAATTTTGCTAAATTAGGCACGGAACAGCATTTAATGATGTTCCTAAATGCATGCTCACACGAGCGAAACCGCGGGTAAAAAGCTAGTTTATGAATCATATGCGAAGCGCAGAGGAATTTTTAAAAAATAAAAAAACTTGGTCGGTATAAAATGTTCATATGACTGAAGACGCTTCTCAAAATACTCCTTATTTTGAGAAGCGTCAGTAGGAATTACTTGAATCCTGATTCCCTACACGTATTATCCAGAGGCCCTATTAATCAGAGGCCAGGTCGAGGGTTAGTTACCATCCATCTGTCAAAGACATATCGCCAAATAATGCAAATCGTGTTCCGGTATGATGTTACCGATATTGTGTACAAACCGGTTGCTACGCGGCCGTTTTTTAGTGTCAGATGCCTGGTTATGGAGGTTAGCGGGATCCGAAACACGGTTGCACCGCTAGCCGCTGGCTGGCTAGATAGTTGGGGGCCCAATTAATGAGCCAGCCACTCATGAAAGGCTGCCCCGCCATCTTACGAAAAATACTGAGATGGCTCCATCATGCCGGTTGGCGACCGGAGGAAAGGGCCTGGTAGCGATTTCCAGGGGGGTTCGGGCGTTCCCGCAATCTCCACGCTATTTGCGTCCCTAGGTTATATATGTGACGCTTCGTCCCACTGCCATTTTCTCAAACTATTCACTCCCACCATTTATGAAAAAAAGGAAAAAGCAGAGTAAGTTTATACAGCAGTTGCACTCCCTCTCCATCAAAGTGCACCTCACAAACATCCGGACGAAGATTACAGTGCCAGCCTCGGGGCTGGCACTATAATCTTAATGCAGTCCATTACCATCTTGAGACTAACAAGCCGCACTTACTCTTCTTGACTGAGACGCAGATCAGATGTCCTCTAGATGCAGCGGACCTTGCCTACCCTGGTTACACATTGAAGCATAATTTCCATCAGCGCACCGGAGCCTGTGTTTACGTCTGCAACGACATCTGCTGTAAACGCCTTCGTCACCTAGAAAATACCACTTTCTCTACGATCTGGGTATTGATAGACACAGGAATGGATAAAATTATTTATTCTTGTGTCTACCGATCGCACAGCGGTGACCAAGAGACAACTAGCCTGTTTCAACAACTCAGTAAAGCCTCTTATGTGGCTCTAAATCACTACCCTAATGCACAGTTGATTTTTTGAGGGACTTTAATGCCTGTCATCAGGACTGGCTGTTCCCATACCAGAAAATCGACCACGCTTGGAGAGAGGCGTGGAATTTTGCCTTGTCGTGATGTGGTGTGGATGTCGTGTCGTATCTGATGTGGATGTGCACACAGCCAACTACCTCGACCTTACACTCGATACATACTCAGATCAGTCGCTAAACCGATCTGCATATTGCATAAGGACGAGCGGCCTGTGTTGGTAAACAAATTCGAAGCAACACGACCGTTACTATTGTAATTTTTAAGTTTATTGAAAGTAAATACTAACTAACTGGTCTAAGAGCCAGTAAGCGGCATACTTACAGTATTTCAATAAGATTCACGTGTTTTTCAGTTAATCCCCTAGATAATACACTATATGCCTTGGAGTTAATCCCCTATACCTGAGGTACATGAAATGGGGATTCTTCGGTTTGACTGGCAGTTTATATAGAGACGCTTTTAGTTTGTATTGCTGACGACCGATCCAGACAGGTACGATATTTAGGTTATATCACCCTTGTGAACTTCTGACCACTGTCTGGTGCAATCTGTGTCGTTATATTCCCCACCTAACTACGATTTCCACGGTGTGCGACGAGTGTGGCGATACAAGTCAGCAGATTGGGATGAAATACAGCATTTCTTTGCATCTTATCCTTGGCGGCAGATCTACTTCTCCTCTGAAGAACCGTCGAGCTGCACGAATGCGATAACCGATGTAATACGTCAAGCGATGGAGTATTTCATGCCCTTTGCTGACGTGCCCATTGGTGGTTAAAGCTCGCCCATTTTGCAACGACGAGTACTTATCCTGGGTAGATGATCGAGACCGTAAGCTCGGAATGTTAGCCTTAAGAAGAGAGCCTTTAACTGAGCCGCCAAGTTCTACAAAAATGCATTATGCCAAGCGAGTTTCGACCACATTAAACGCATTGGTACAAAACTCTCTGTCAAACCATCTGACAGTAGAGCTTTTTGGTCTCTCGCCAACGCATTCGAGACAAACTTTTGTCGGTCTACACTGCCTCCGCCGGTAAAATCAGATAGCTCACTGTCGCATGCGCTTAAGGAGAAAACGGACTTATTTGCTTCTCTTTTTACTTGCAATTTGCGTCTGGACAGTAGCAACAGTGTACCATCTCAATTACCTCACTGCGGTACCTCTATGTCAGAGGTCCATATCATCATCAAGGAGGTTCTTAAAACCTTGCAAAGTCTAGATGTGAATAAAGCTAGTAGATCTGATGCTTCTAAAGGTCTGTGCACCTGAGTTGTCTCCTACCCTTGTTTCGCCTCTCTTTCAGGACTGAAATAATACCTAAATCTTGGAAGCTGGCCAATGTACAGCCTGTGCCTAAAAAAGGTAGCCGTAAAAGCGTGCGAGCCTTCCAACTATCGGCCAATTTCAATTACCTCCATATTCTGTAATATTATGGAGCGTATATTGAACACCCACCTCATGACATACCTAGAGCAAAATAATCTCTTCAGTGATCGCCAGTACGGGTTTCGCCGAAATCACGACTAGCGCCGGTGTTCCTCAGAGGACCATTCTTTCCGTAACTCTTTTTCTGCTGTATATAAATAATCTGATCATTCCCGGTGTACAGATACAGTTGTGGAAAGATACCAACCAAGTGCCCGGGCCAATCGGGATCAAATCCAATCAGAAAGAGATTCTATAGTTGAGCGTGTGAGTCTCACACTACAGGCATTCTCCAGATAGGGCGATGGCAATATCGTGAGATTTAACGCCTCCAAAATATAAGCCTGTCTTTTCACCGCTAAAAGGAGCCCGCTCACCAAGCCTCATACTTTCCGGAATGTATCCTTGGAGTACACTGACCGCACTCTATTCTCAGAGGTTGAATTTTCTCCGAACCTCAGCTATGGGCGGTTCATTGAGTCCAGAGCCAAAGCAGCCGCAAGGAAACTTGGTTTCCTTGTAAGGGTACGGCAGTAATTCACAGGCATCTTCTTACTTTATATAAAGCACAAGTCCAGTCATGGAGTACTGCTGTCACATATGGGCTGGTGCTGCAAAATGCCACCTGGCAGCGTTGGACTCAGTGGAGAGACGCGCTAAGAGGATCATTGGATAACAGTGGTAGAGCCATGCGGCAGCTCTTGCTGTCGCACGGATGGGCCGGCTCGAACCGGGGTGGTACCACGACCTCACAGAATACCAGCGTGAAGTAGAGGTTTACCTCTGCGTTTCGCTTGGTGACTGCAGGTGGCCGGAGGCCCTTTTTACTGGAAATGAGGCATTCTATCTTGGTCCTCACGGGTGGCAACGCATCTGCATTTTGATTTGCAAACGACGTCCATGGGCCGCAGCAACCACTTTCCATCAGGTGGACTGTGTGCTCGTTTGTCACCCTTATCCTATAAAAAAAAGAATGATTTGGTTGAAACCAATCTTGTCAGCTTCGAGCACAGGCGCAGAGTAGCCAGTCTCTCTGTACTCTATAGGATGCATTATATTTATATTTGCTATATAGATGCATAGAAAGAGAAATAGAAAAGCTATTTGAAATGCGTTTAAAACCGAAATCTATTATGAAAACTTTAAGTAAAATTGATGGTATAATTCAGCTAAGTTACTGTTAAACAGCTATCTTAAAATTGCTCGTTAGAAATAAACAGGCCAGTAATAATAACCTTCATCATCATCATTACAGCTCTTCACAAGTCCACTGCTGAACATAGGCCTCCCCCAAAGAATGCCACAAAGCACGGTCCTGAGCCACCTGCATCCATCGACTTCCTGCATATCTTACCAGGTCGTCACTCCATTTAGTGGGGGGACGCCCTACACTTCGCCTGGCGGTACGAGGCTATCACTCGAGAACCTTTCTTTCCCATCAGTTGTCAGTTCTTCGAGTTATATGCCCGCCCATTGCCACTTCAGCTTAGTAATCCGTTGGGCTATGTTGGTCACTCTGGTTCTACTGCGGATATCCTCATTTCTGAGTTTATCACGCAAAGAAACTCCGAGCATAGCCCTCTCCATAGCTCGCTGAGCGACCTTGAGCTTCCTCATCCGGCCAGCAGTGAAGGACCACGTCTCAGTTACGTATGTCATCACTGGCAACACGCACTGGGTGTACAGTCTCGTTTTCAAGTTTTGAGGTATACCTGACGAGGAGATGTGCCGTAATTTCCCGAACGCTGCCCAACCGAGTTGAATCCGTCGATTGACCTCTCGGTCGAAGTTGGACTTACCTAGTCGAACTATTTGTCCCAGGTAAACATACTCGTCAACAACTTCGAGCTTAGTGTTCCCAACAACTAGCGGCATAGGTGTGACATGGACATTAAACATGATCTTTGTTTTGTCCATGTTCATCTTAAGACCTATCCGTTGGGAAACACTATTGAGGTCATTGAGCATAGTGCTTAGGTCCTCCAGTGATTCTGCCATAAGAACTATATCGTCGGCAAATCGAAGGTGAGTGATGTACTCGCCATTGATGTTGATACCGTATCCTTTCCAGTCCAGAAGCTTGAAAACGTCTTCCAATGCAGTGGTGAAGAGTTTCGGGGATATGACGTCACTCTGTCTTACACGTCTCTGCAATTGGATAGGTTTCGTACTCTGGTTCTGTACTCGGATAGCCATCGTAGCCCTACTGTACAAGCACTTCAACACTTCGATATACCGACAGTCAACTTGGCACCGCTGAAGGGACTGCAGCACCGCCCAAATTTCGACGGAATCAAAGGCTTTCTCATAATCCACATACGCCAGACATAGTGGCAAATTGTACTCCTCTGACTTTTGTACAATTTGCCGAAGGGTATGTATGTGGTCTATGGTGCTAAAGCCTTTTCGGAAACCGGCTTGTTCGGGAGGCTGGAAGTCGTCAAGTCTGCATGCGAGACGATTCGTAATGACTCTCGAAAACAGCACGTAGACTAGTAGAATAATAACCTTGGGAGAGCTTAAATCATGGTTGAAGAAAACTCACAAGTGAGTAGGAAGTCATAATGCCCCAAGTAAAAGAAAATTGCCTCCATGGAACGTGCAATTGCCCAAAATTCTTAAAAGATGCAAGCATCTGGTTGGATTGGCAATTCGACTTAAGCACATCCAGCCACCTTTAGAAGCAAGAGCTATTCCAATTGGCGTGAAACGTAAAAAAGGACGACTAGTCAAACCTAAGAAAGCATTAATTTTGTAGTAGTATATTTCAAAATGACTATTTATAGTACCAGAATATTGATATTTGACAGATTTTTGTTCTTCTTATGATTATAAAATTACTACTTAAGTATATTTATAGTTGTTTTTATGACCGATTCTTAAAGAATTTAAAAGATGTTTAAATGATTAACGTAAATGTTATTTACACGGTCTGGTTTTTTAAGTTTATTTAAATTTTAGTAAAAGGATTATTTTTATTTTTTATTACGTAAGGGTAATATGGTCATCCCGTTAATATTTTCACTTTCTTATAACTCAAAAACTACAGCCTAATTTGCATAAATGGCTTTGCGATACGATAGCTCTTCATCAGTCTATCAAATAATAAAGGGTCAAAAAGCCGCCGCTTTATCGACGTCATTTTGACAGTTGATATTATAGTAAGTACGTGAGGGTAATATGGTCACCTTAAGCTTTATCGCCCTATAAAACCAAAATTAGGAGAACAGAGACAAAAATACAAAGTCGTATACTATAACTAATACGAGTATATTAAGAAAAAATTAGCAAACAAGATTTGGAAATAATTAGGAACACTTCGAAAAATCTACTTAAAAAAACTAACTACATTACACAATACAAAAATTGACTAAAATATTTACAATAATATCAACTGTCAAAATGCCGTCGATAAAGGAGCGCCTTTTTGACCCTATATTATGTGATAGACTGATCAAGACCTATCGTATCACAGAGCGTTCTATGCAAACGACGCTGTAGTTTTTGAGATGTAAGAAAGTGACCATATTAACCGGACGACCATATAACCCTCACCGACTATAGTTAGTTTTTTTTTAAGTTGATTTTTCGAAGTGCTGCTAATTATTGCCAAGGCTTGTTTGTTATTTTTTTCTATATTAGTTATAGATACAACATTGTGTATTTGTCTCTGTCCTGCTTTTAGTTTTAGTTTTATAAGGCGGCAAAGCTTAAGGTATATTACCCTCAAGTACCTTACTAGTTGGTTATTTTTTAACCTCAAACCTTTGCGTCTTTGTTAAGCCCGCTACTAAATTAGGATTAGGTGTTGTAAGAAAACAAATTGAATCCTTTGATGTTAGTTGATAGTAGAATATACTTAGGTGTTATGCAATGTATTAGTAATTTTATGATAATAAGAACATTATTGTTCAATGTGAGGAAGGTTAATATGCAACATCGAGAAAAATTAATATAATAACAATGTCTTTGAAACTCAGATAATTTACCTACTTACCATTATTAACCGATCTCAAAAAAAGGACGAAGTAGTCAATTGGACTGTATTTTTTATGTGTGTCACCTCAGAACGTTTTTCTAGGTGAAACGATTTTGATGGTATTTTTTATTTGAAATCTGGTGCTTTTTAAGTAGTCCAATATAAATTTGATCAATACTTGACCAATAATTTTTGAGTTAACCTTGATAATGTGTCTTTAATTGACTTCGACTACATTGATGATGTTCTCATTTCATTTCTATAGAAACCAAATTTTTTCAATTTTACCACTTGTAGGAGATAAATTTGTTTTTATGCATGATAATATAATATGCTACATGTGCATACTGCGGCAGTAGTTGATGAATACCTTCGAGACGTTGAAACCAATGCTACGGGGTGGCCAGCCTCCTTGCCCAACTTAAACCCACACAAACAAATAAGAAAATAAATCCTGCCCATGCTAAGTTAAGATATCTTAAAAACCAATAACTGGAAGAATGGAAAGCAATTTATCAAGATTTTATTGATAACTTGATTAGGAATATGCCAAGGAGACTGGAAGTAGTTCAATGTCTAGAGAGGGCAACACTTATTTCTGATTATATCCCACGTTATAACCTTTCATATTCATTTATGGGAAAAAAATGTTAAGTAAAAAAATGTTTCTTTGATGGGAAATTTATCTTTTTTCTTAATTTGATTAATTTGTGCGTTTGTTGTTTTCGGCATTTGTAATTTTAAATTATCGAATAATAAGCAAAATCAAATGTATAAACTTAATTGTCACAAATATCAATGATATTTTGTATTATACACACTTCTGTGTTCCTCTAAATTTGTCCGTGAGTGTATTTAATATATAAAAATGAATTTTTGTTTGTTCGTATTTTATGCGCTGCCATACCGTTCATCAGATTGCGGTAAAACTTTGTCAAGTTATTGTTAACACTAGCGCGAAGGCATAGTACAATTAAATTACACTAGATGACGCGTGAATCGAACAGCGAAATTTATTTGAAAGTTATATATCATTCAATGACTGTATTATCCTTCGTAATTAAACAATACAACTCTAAAAAATTTATAATCACATATTCATAATTATTTCTTCTGTGCCAGCAACGCGCCGGGTCATCATCATCACCATCATCATTACAGTCCTTCACAACTCCACTGCTGAACATAGGCCTCCCTCAAGGAATGTCACAAAGCACGGTCCTGAGCCACCTGCATCCATCGACTTCCTGCATGTCATACCAGGTCGTCACTCCATCTAGTGGGGGATTACCCTACACTTCGCCTACCTGTACGAGGCTGCCACTCAAGAACATTTTTCCCCATCTTTTGCACGTTGTTCGAGCTATATGGGCGGCCCATTGCCACTTCAGCTTACTAATCTGTTGGCTATGTCGGTCACTCTGGTCCTACTGCGGATATCCTCATTTATAAGTTTATCACGCAGAGAGCCAAGAGCAAAGCCCTCTCCATAGCTCGCTGAGCAACCTTGGTACCTACTAGTATGATATAATTTATTACAGAAGATTTTTACAAGAATTTAATGTTATCAATAGTGAGTTTCAAGTATATTTTTATTATTCATTGTCTTGTAACCGCCTTTTACGTTTTATTATTGCCGGAGAACTATGACTGGCAGATAATGCCTTTAGCTTTAAGTCTGCCTTTTGTTCCTAATCGTTATATAAAGTTCAGTAAAGAAAAAACTGTCAGACGGGGCTCTAATGACTTTTAATGACGCTTAACCTAAATTCAGACGCGTTATGAAAAGATATATGTCCAGCAGCGAACCGAAAGCTCGGGGGATTAACAATTCTCTTAAATTTTAATATACTTACGAGCTACCTAATTTCGATCGCCATAGGTACAGACGATGCAAGGGATTATAAATTAATGGCGGGCACTCAGAGCTACCATGGATCGAAATCCAAGAAATGAAAGAAGAAAGAAAGAAAACGCTTTACTTGATGTCTCAGTAACGTATGAAAAATGACAAAAAGAACACGAAATATATAAAAAATTAAAAAAGTTAACAACACGCAATGATCATGATCGAAGTATAATGATCCTGATAATTATTTTATTTTATCCTAGTGATTCTGATCAGGATATTAGGATAAATTTACGAGTATTAAATTATTGTATTGTCATTGATCCTTCAATAGTTTGCAAATTTTTAAATCAATCAGTCATCTACAAGTTGGTGAAAATTAGATTAAAAATGTCCGTTACCTAGATAGATAGATAAATAAATACATAGATACACGCGAGGCTTATAAAAGCCTACTAAAATACATCCAAAAACACACATACGGTGTAATTATAAACCTTCTCCTTTTTTGAAGTCAAATTGAGACGCCGTTTCAACAAATTTCTCCTGTTTTAATGCATATTATTTTATGTTATAAAAATATAGTTAACGTAGCTGACTGCAGTGGCGTAGTTAGGCGTGGGCAAAGTGGGTCCTCGCCCACGGCCTCACACTTAAACGGGGCCTCGCGATGCCCCCAGACTTTACCACAGATGACTAATTAATTTTATCACTTTTACACTCCAAAAAGGCCGTCACAAATTTAAAAGTGTGTTTGTTTCGGGCCTCGCAAGAAGCCCCTCTTAAGTGTGACCACGAGGACGTTGTAACCACCTTCAAAGACCGTTAGATTGACGGAATACGAGACTTATAAGAAATTAATAGCTATGAATATTTTTGTCACTTTAAGATTGCGGATAAAATAGCTGCGTTAAATTTTCATAGTATTATATAAATATCTATATTGTTTTATTGTATATACTCACTATATTATTTATTATATACATTTATATATACCTACTGCATAAATAAAGTTCCCATCCTTTTTCGTTTCCATTATTTTATTTTTTATTTTGATAACATCTTTCTCGAAAATAGAAATAAAACGAACATACTATCCTCGCGGGTGAGTCCAACTTCAATGGGCATTGCTGAAAACCAACGCTACCGCAATCCTGCGATAGCATTACATTGAGTCAGTGCCTTTTCAGCATCACATCACTCATGCAATCGGATCAGTTTATGACTGTTTTTGTTATTTACTTTTATCTTTGATGTTTTTATGTATTATTTTATTTTCTGTATCAAAACTGTACGAGTGTATGTTGCTCAATAAATGCATGTCTATGTCTATGAATAGGTATGTCGTGTAAAGCATATTTGGTAGAATAGGGTAGATCTTGAGAACAAAAGAAAAGGGGCCTCCCTGATGCGACTTCGCCCACGTCTATATATTAGTCCATTAGTCCACGCTACGCCTCTGGCTAACACGGAGGAAGAAATTTCTTATTATGGTTCTTTTGAGAAGAATATTACATATTACAATATCCTCCTGGGGCATTTTCAACCGCTTTCCATATTAAGTTTCCTGATTACTTCCGAAAGTTGTCAAATGCATAGAAGATATTATAATATTAAAAAGCTTACGTACTGACACTGACACGTGTCACGTTATACTTATGTAATAAAATTGCAAAAGAATTCTATTTTCTTACTTTTGGGGTAAAATCAAATGGTGTTTTACACTAATGTGTACTCCGGCTAGGAAACCTAGGTAACGCAGCAATGCAGCACGGTCACTAACATTTTTGATGTGATTTTCCGAACACGGAAATATAACACTTCTATAACATTCTTGCGCATATGTTTCTTACGTATGCACAGGAATTACATGGTTTAATTCCTCCTTCCCATTTTCACCATCGGACAACTATAGTAACCAGACGTTCGGCGGGCTATTATAGTTGTCTCTATGTACTTAGTTTCACATTCCACGAATTCGAATATTTGCTTCGGCTTTGGTGATGTGTACTGCAAAGAGTGAAATAGGGTATTACACCCATTTTTAAAAAGTATTTTAAATGAATCCTAGAGTGATAATGAACCACTATAATTTTTATTAAATTTTTTTAAAACCGAATAGTGACATAAAAATTACTTTTAATCTATCATTTTCAATTTTCGCGTGAAAACGCTAGCCGCCATACTGTTCAACTCGTGACGTCACTGTTGTAGAATTTTGACAATTTTGCAAAGGAATAATATATGTAGAAAGGGTAATTGAGTATAGTACAGAGACTAATTTTGTAGTCAGGAATAATAATTAATTCGTTTACACGAATTAATTATCCAACGAGTCGAGGATAAACTAGTAACGGAATACGACAAGCGTACCGTTTCACGTCAGAGCCAAGACTGCCTTAACGGTGGCCGCTCCCTCCGTTTTATACAAGCAGGACCGCACCGCAGGTGCAATGCCGCAGGTGTGCGGTACACGTGTCTTTTACAAGAATTCTGTCTAGCTAGACCGACGCCGCCGCACCTGCAACGGTGCACGTGCCGTCACGGCCATGCTGACATGCGTGCGTCCTCGCACGCGCTCCGTCACAATCTTCCTTATCTGTAGAAAGGAAAACATCGTTCGATCATCCTGATAATACAGTGTCTGGTCCGGTCCATATTGACCCTTCAGATTTGGGCGACAATCAGTTTCGTTCCGGCAGTAAGCCCTACAAAACTTTAATCATCTTTATGCTAGATCGGAATGATTAGTCTGTAGCTGTTTCTATTTTCTCTCTAGTTTTTTTTTTAAGTACTGTTTTTGCTAGTCCGGAATCACTATTCCCTATAGCCATATCATTGGACCGGCAGAAAGCCCTGCAATGATATTACACTTTTTTTTTCAAGTACTACTTGCTAGTCCGGAATCACTATTCCCTGTAGCTATATCATTGGACCGGCAAACGCCGTGCAATGATAGTAAGAACCACTTTTTTTTCTTACTCTCTTTTTTTCAATTCAGTATAGAACAGTTACAGACCAACCATACCGCAAACGTGTCCCTGTTACAATCACACAAAAGTGTATCGTGAGGGACGTAGTGACATGATAACACCTAAGTATGTAAACCAACAGCACCTTCTTCGTACATTATTAATAGGACCCAAAAAGTTGTGGTTAATGGATTCTCCTCTAGCGAAAAATTAGTATCCTCAGGTGTACCACAGGGATCTATACTAGGTCCGATGCTCTTCACATTGTATATAAATGATATTCAGTCTTGTTTTATAAATAGTAATTTTTTGTTATATGCAGATGACCTGAAAGTTTATCGAAGTGTAAAGTCCCTTAATGATTGCGAGAAGCTACAGGAAGATCTTGACCGGTTATCTAACTACTGTCTAATCAATAAATTGCAATTAAGCATCCCTAAATGTAAATCTTTTTCTTTCACCAAAAACGTAAAAACCTACAATTACATATATTCCCTTCTTAACAGTCCCTTAGAAAAAGTATCATTAATAAAAGATTTAGGCATCCTTTACGATTCAAATCTAACCTTTAATGCTCATATCAGCAATGTAACAAATAAAGCGTATCAAATGTACGGAATTGTTGCACGAACGTGTAATTTTTTTAAAAGATCCTCATCTTATTTACTACTTTTCAAATCACTTATCAGACCACAAATTGAATATGCAACGCAAGTATGGAACCCCTATTATAATAAATACGGGGAACTTCTAGAATCATTACAAGCAAAGTTTCTTCGTTTTATAAATTATAAATGTTACCACGCTAAATCATCGTATCGCAACTTATTAAAAAAGTTTTCAATTCATACTTTAAAAGCAACAAGAATATACTTTGATCTAATACTATTATTCAAAATAATTCGAAATGATTTAGATTGTAGTGAACTACTTAACAAAATATATATCCGTGTCCCTAGTCGCTCTCAACGCATTAGAGACGTGTATACACATAAATTGTTTGCGCCTAAACTATGTAAAACCAATGCAGGTGAACGCGCCCCATTAAGACGTATTATGAAAGTATTTAACATGCATTTTTCAAATATTGATCTATTCGCTTCATCACAGCTACAATTTCGCAAGAACATTCTAAGAAAGTTGGTAGACGTTCAATAGTATATGAAAATATTTTACAAGATAAATTTGTACTGTTAGCATTTTTTTTTCCTTTTGTGTCATTTTGATTTTATGTTACTGAGTACTGTCAATTTAATTTTATTTTCACTTATACTCTGTTTATTGTGCATTTCTTATTTACTGTTACCAATTTAACATTACTTTGTGGATAACGGAGCTGGTTACATAATGACTAATATTATTTATAAAATGTTATTTGGTTTAAGCATTATTATGTAATTGTTTGTTGTCCTGAATAAACTAAAAAAAAATAAAAAAAAACAGCACCACGACACATCCCAGTGCAGAACAAACCAGCCTCTTAGCGACACCATCTTCTTTTCGTGCACTAGAAGAATTACTCCGCTAGAGTGTTGCAATGTCTCTAGTATTTTCTAGATGCACAGACACGGCTACCTCCGACTGTCGCACGTCCTCGTGCGGTTGACAGTGAACAGCATACGGTCTACGGTCAGTTATCACCACCTGCTAACAGATATTAACTCTTGTTAAATATTACAACGGTCGACCATCCCAGACTCCATTTAAGTCATGGACGCGCCAATGTGGCTACCTCCAAGCAAACGCACTCCTGCTTTCCGTTCTACTGCGTTCGTGCCACATTCGCGCCAGTGAGCCGTCGTGCCGTACTAGCGTTAGCGAATCGTCGTACTGCTTTGCAAAATTAAAAGAAATCGAGATAAATGTATTGCGAACCATGGAATTCCGAGCTTCCAAAATTCATCACATATTCGCCTATGAAACGGCAACATTGCAAAAAAAAACGGAAACTATGTGTAGAGACAGATACCACAACATATTTCAAAGCGAAGGAGGCAACTGCGCAAAATCTACGAAAGCCGACCAAGCCTCAGACGTCCATTTACAGCGCCAAAGCACCATTTGTGCGGCGGTCGCTTGAATTGCCTTGCCGTAAGATTAGCCGATAAGTTACCGGCTGTAACGGTGTAGGCTCAATCTTACCAGCGCTCGGCCGTACCTGACCATGTTTGATTAGCCGTCACAACATCTTCCTCATTGATCATTGTTGTAGAGACTTCTACGAATCCCTCGACATCAAACCCCAATCTTGTCGACGACACAATATTCGGAGCAAACTGCAACACTGATCAACACATTAGAACACGAAAATGTCACTTATTATTTTTAATTCATAGCATGTTAAAGTTAATCCTCATTTTGGTACATCCCTTAAACGTTTTGAACTTCAAAATATAGCAAATGATAATAATGTTTCGCGTGAACTATCAAATTACAACGAAACTTAACAACTTAATTAGAAAGCCTTCAACATTTCTTTCGAGATTTGTTAACATATTTAGGTACGTCAAGAAATAATGACAATACTTGCGGGTACTTTTAATACAAATCAAAGAAATGAAAAAAAATTGGCTTAAACAATTTCACTTTATCTTTTCTCTACACTTTAATGATACGACAATATCTTAATTAGCATAGCAAATTTCATTACGGTGATTAACATAAAAACAGATTCATCATTGCGGAATGCATTATAGTCTTCCACAAATGTAATAATCCTCATACTATTCGAAGATTATATGTGGGCAAAAATGGGGACTTTATCCAACTTCTGATGTAGAAAGGGTAATTGAGTATAGTACAGAGACTAATTTTGTAGTCAGGAATAATAATTAATTCGTTTACACGAATTAATTATCCAACGAGTCGAGGATAAACTAGTAACGGAATACGACAAGCGTACCGTTTCACGTCAGAGCCAAGACTGCCTTAACGGTGGCCGCTCCCTCCGTTTTATACAAGCAGGACCGCACCGCAGGTGCAACGCCGCAGGTGTGCGGTACACGTGTCTTTTACAAGAATTCTGTCTAGCTAGACCGACGCCGCCGCACCTGCAACGGTGCACGTGCCGTCATATACTTTTGAATGTTTAATAATGAGTTATCATTTATGTCATTGTTGTGTTATGCCTAATTGCAAAAATACGAGCACAAGAACGCCGGGGAAGTTATGGATTAAAGTGCCAACTGATTTAAATATGAGAAATACTTGGTTAAAACTGGCAAGAAGAGACCCGAATGCATTGTCTACAAAATCTAAACTATACTTCTGTGAAGATCACTTTGATTTAATTATGACTTATATTTAACTATCAATTAAACAAAACAAAACATCATGACATGATAGGTACCTATTGCAAGTCAAATTTTGTAATAGATTAGGTTTATCGCTCGTCTGTCCCGCCCTTTGTGGGCCATTTTGATGGCCCTTGCAAGTGCAGTGCAGTGTTTTGCTTAATTCCTGTTTTCTTCTATTATATGGGAATAAAGACATGGTTTGTACTCAGACCAAATAAAAAAGTGACTTTTTATTTCGTCTGAGAGTTTGTACAAAAAAATTTAACAAAATGTTTTTCTCACCTAAGCTTATATTATAATATCTACAACATTAGTGCTAAAAGCGAAGTAATAAACTCGCTTTTACGAATCCGTCTTCCATGATGCCTTTTGAATAAAATTCAGAATAAAAGTCAACAATCGTAATAATAACTTGAAAAAATTCGAAATTAGCTAGTTAGTACACAGCACATAACTTAGTTCTTTGACCTAGTGACGTCACGACGCTATGTAATATGGCGGACATTGTTTTGCAGATTTGAGACACAGGTAAAAAAAAATATTCTTTAAATTGAAATATAAAATTTATAATGCATTTTTATAAATAGAAATCAATATTTCTCGTTTACTTTTTACAAAATCTATCATAAATATTTATTCTTTGACTTTTTTTTACATGATGTAAAATACCCTATTGCAAGCTTATGCCTTTCTGTCCGATTGTAACGTGTGTCTTTAAGGCAAGAGTAATGCGCTATAACACTGCAATCTACCATCTATTCTCCGTGTAGTGGCGTGTCGTCTGTATCGTAAAAGGCGACAAAGGGGAATAAAATAGGAGATAGACTGCAGTTTTTTTTTAAATAAATAAGACGTTATAACAACTAAGAAATAAAACATTGCGGTATCCAACCCGATTGCGAAACGTGCCAACTATGGATACGTCGCTATGAGGCAATCTAGGGGGGAGGCTTATGTTCAGAAGTGGCCTTTTGATATTTTTTTTGGTATCTAAGACTTTATCACCATTACCACCAGTTGGTATTATAGTCAAGCACTGACTTATAATAATAAGCAAAAAAATATGAATCACTGGATTTGAATTATTACTTCAATCTTTCAAAGCTTGCGCTAGTCCTAAGCGGAATAGGTTTCGTACACCTCAACCGTTGGAATTTGAATAATTTTCCAAGTAATCAATAATTTACCATTAATGACGATATTTCAATTCCTGCTTTGAATCAGGGTAGCTGCTTAACGTGAAAAATATAGGCAGAGGTAGTATAACTCATAATGTACTAAGTATTTTAAAGAAAATAAACAAAACTATTTGGGTTTGTTAGGGGCATCTTAATTATTAATCGAGGATAGATGTAAATGTATGTGGAGCATCTACTTACCATCAGAAGGACTGTGTACTCGTTTGTCACGATTATTCTATGACAAACTGTACGTGAACAACCAGAGTTCAACCCGCAGACATTAATTGATATTTGTGGATATTTACCACGTACTCGGCGATGAAAGAAAAAGTTGTGATGAAACCTGCGCGTCTTTGATGAAATTCTTTATCGTTAATTCCACATTAGATAAAGCATTTCGAGTACAAGTGAAATCTGCCATGCTATACGTGGGGATAAAACTGTGAAGTCTTCCTTGCTTTAAAACCCTTTTTAAAAATGAATGACTCAGCTATTTTAGCATATACAGACTACATTTTTTTAAATTATATTCCTCCTTTATTATATTCCTTTTCTTCATATATGTTGGGTCTCTATCTGTGTCAGAAAAATAAACATAATTTAAGCTTACGGATTTTTAAAGGAAATGTATTTTTTTCTTATTTTGCCACTAGTCTATGTGTTTCTGGGCGAGCATATTGCGTTGGTGGAATTCGTGAATGTGCTGAGAAGACGTGGTCTACTTAAAGCTGGTGAATACGCCGTGGTCGCAGTGGACGACGAGATTTACGACCCAAGCACTGCCGCTATGACTCACGCAGGTACACAAGCAATTACTTAATTTTCTAGAACACTGGTTACACATTCTGTGTATGAATTTTATAATTTTATTATTTAAAAGAAAAGCTCAATTGAGTTTATTACATTCTATTCTATTTCATTTCATTCCATGCCGTTCCATTACGTTTGGTTCCCTTCTGTTCCATTACGTTTGGTTTCCTTCCGTTCTACTCCATTCCATTCTATTCTGTTATATTCTTATTCGTTCTGTGATGTTTTGTAGTTTCATTCCGTTCCTTTCTCTTCCATTCCATTCCATTCCTTCCAATTCTGATATATTCGATCCCACCCTATTCTATCCTATCCAATCATATAGTATCCTGTCCTATCCTATTCTATTATATGTATATATTATGCTGTTATATTCTATACAATTCTGTTCTGTTCTTCCGTTCAAATACAACACTTAGGAGTTCCTACAGGAGGGTGGCATTTATCCGTTTTTTGCTACAATGCACCCACTGGTGCATTGTCTACCGTTTTGTTACAATAAATGGGTTCATCTAAATGAAGCTATTAAAGAGACGGCAAATCCTAACAGTGCATTTGATGTTAAAATGCTGTTGCAACAAGCCAACTTTAGAGCCATGCTGCAGTTATATAAATTATATAGTTGTAGCACGAATGGGTCGTTTCGACCGGGGAATGGCCACGCTGTCACAGAATATCATCGTAAAATAGTAGCTTAATGCTGCTGTGTTACGTATGGTGAGTGTAAAGAACCAGAGACCCTTTTTACTGGAAAAGAGGCATTCCATCTTAGTCCTCACGGCTGACAACGCATCTACATTTTGATTCGCAAACGAGGATAGATGTAGATATATATGGGCCACAGCAACCACTTACCATCGGGTGGACTGTGTGCCCGCTTGTCACCCTTATCTTATAAAAAATAAATAAAAGAAAAACAGGTAAAATAGTAAAAGGTGCCCTTATTAGGGCAACTTTTACTGTCCTAAAGTGAATTTTATTCAGTACCTAAAGTTAGTGTCACGTAATTGTGACAGCTAATTGCCGAGTTCTCTTTTGCTTTATACATTATTCATGGCTAGTAAAAAGCTTTTAGGGCATATAAGTTTTTTAAAATATATACGTACAGTTGAGTCAATACACTATACCTAGTCAGGTCATAAATTCTGTCACATGTTTAATATAAAATAATTGAAACAAGTTTATTCATTATGTAACAATTTATATACCAAAATGAATTTAATAAAACATAGATTCTTATGACACTAAAGTTTATTCAAAATGTCCTCCGTGATTTTGAATAAAGGCCTTCAATTTGCGCGGACTGTCGTCTATCGCAGCACGAACGAGGTCCATGTCAATATTGGCGGCTGCCTTAATCAAGGATGTCTTGAGTGACTCCAAATTGGGATGAGGCTTTGAGCACGCGTTTTCCTCCAAGTGTTGCCATATCTTGTAATCTAACGGATTCAAATCTGGACTGGAGGAGGGCCAGTCTTCGTGCCGGATGAAGTCGATTTCACGCGCCGCCAGCCAGTCTTGTGTGCTCTTCGCTCTATGAGCTGGCGCCGAATCTTGTTGGAATACCCAGTGCCTGTTATTGAACATGGTATGAGAAACAGGTTCCACAAGGTTCATCAGGACTGTATTTTGATACACAACTGCATTCGTTTTTACACCTTTCTCACAAAAATGTACCTCTGTTAAGCCCCAATAAGAAACTCACAACCATACCATGAGCGAGGATGGAAAATGACCTCGTTGGACACGCGGAATACGGTTGCTCGCTTCTTCACTACTGTGTGCGTACACCTTATCATTTTGTTTGTTGTAGCTCTCTTCTACGGTAAAAATTTTTCATCCGAAAAAAAGAATTTCCCGATATTTTTTTCCCGCGTACCGCTTCAACAAAGCGCGGCATCTCTTTAGTCTCAGGTCCATTAGACGAGCATTCAAACGATGTCCTGTTTTTCTTCGATATGCCCGAAGCCCTAAGTCTTCATTTAACACCCTTTTCACCGTGGTTCTGCTTATCCCCATCTGAAGGGACAACAGTTTCTGCTTACGTTTGGGATTTCTTTGAATACGCGCCTTCACAGCTTTTATCACTGCTGGAGTCCTAACAGACCGAGGGCGACCACTTCTTGACCTGTTATCTACACTAGAGTCTTCATTGTATCGTTTGATGGTACGATAAACGAATCTTTTGGTTATATTGAAATTTTTCACTATGTCAAAAATTTTAATTGGCGCGTAATCGCAACGATGCAACGCAATAACTGCAACACGGTCGTCTTTAAGCGTCCACTCCATATTTAAAAATGAGTAAAATTCTAAAAAGTATACAGTTTTATTTTTATGAACAATTCGAAATTTGAATTCAATAAACTTTTTTGTGGCCAGCATTCTAAAAGAAAAGTTTTTACTGTGTGACAATACTTATGACCTGACTGTGTATGTAAATCGGCATTATGGGTTTACATCGAACGGGACATGTAAAGACTTTTTTCCTATAAAAAAGTAAGGTGACAACGGGCACACAGTCCACCTATTGGTATGTAGATGCCATCACCCATATACACCTTAATCTATTCTCAATCAAGAATTAAAATGCAGATGCGTTGTCACCCCTGAGGACTAAGATGGAATGCCTCGTTACCAGTAAAAAAGATCTTCGGTACTCATCACTCAGCATACAAAACACAGCAGTATTAAGCTGCTATTTTACACCGTTATTCTGAGCCAGCGTGTTCCTTCCCCGATTGTGCCGACTATGTTACATCGTGACTTCATCACGTAATAATATAAGTATACTCTCTACTTCTTATATTTATAACCCTGACAGAAAGACATTTGAATGCGGAATGGGAACGGAAGTGTGTTTCATGAGGTCGCTTCGCACTGCTGTGAAACCAGCCTAAGGCGCCGTCCTATTGCCATCGCTAGCGCGGTCATGCGTACGTCCGACGAAAATGATTGTGCGACTGTGCGTTCAAACATACTTATATCTGCGGAATGTCCTATTGAAGGTCGTACGATCATGCGATGCGACCGAATTGTCTAATTTTCGTCGTGCGATTATCGACGCATCGTATAGATCGGACGATCGCCCAATCAAACATACTAATCAGTACAGGCGCGCGACCAAGGGGCGGAGGAAAGGGACGGATTTTCGTGAAAATCTTCTTCGTTTTGTCGTACATCGTAATACTGATTGTGAAATTCACCGCACTGGTTTTTGTTTTTATACAGTATATTATGTGGTGTAGGTTTTTTTTTAATGCTATACACTATTACAGAAATATTGCTCGGCAGCAAAAACTGTGTATCTCTGTTAGGAGTCATTTCGAGAGTGATCGCATCGCTCCAAAATAGGACACACGATTTCCAATCGAGCGAGAGGATTCATCGGACAATGAAATCACATCGCATCGTCGCGCGAGGGATGGCAATAGGACGGCGTCTAACACATTTCGTTGAATGCAGATTAGCTTTTCCTTGTTCGACTTATAAAGGATGAAGTTGAAAACATTGGCATTCTTTATATATACTAACGATAAGAACTACGTTCGGATTAAAATAACGCAAATCGAGCAAGCAACGCAAGCTTTGATATTGTAAGTAAGAAAGACTGAGATCGCATTAGTTCATTTTGCAAATGACTATTGCAAATAAACAAGAAAGAAATAATTATAACAAAATAAATATACATCATCATCATTGCAGCTCATCGCAAGTCCACTGCTGAACATAGACCTCCTTCAAGAAATGCCAAATAACACGAGCCTGAGTCACCTACATCTATCGACTTCCAGTATCTCTTACCAGGTCATCACTCCATCTAATAGAAGGCCGCCCTACACTTTGCTTACCGGTATAATGATTTTGAATGACGAATTTTCTTCCCCGTTGGATGCCGGTTCTTCGAGCTATATGGCGGGCCCTGCTACTTCCACTGGTTTTCATGTTCTCTCGGTCGATAATGAATATCATTCTTAAAATTCTTCTACCCCCGCCGCCCCAACACCACCGCATCAACGGTGCGGCCCCGTCAGAATCGCGAAAGATAGAAGATAGCGCGTATCGCCATACAAACACTCTCCTTCCTCCGCGACTCCACCACGGCTGCAGTGGTAGGGGGGAGGACACCCTTCTCACCGTGCCTACCAATACATATCCGAAGTGGGCTTGCCAAGCCCATTTGGTCTGTTCAAGTTCTGACAATGTTCAAGGCCAAGACAAATTCAAAGTCACATTTATTTGAAAGAAATTAAACAAAGGCGTAATCAACTTTAAAATATTCCTCAACATGAATAGCAAATGAGTTCAGTTTAACTCTTTAGTTTTAGAATGGAATCCGCTTTTGATGTCTTGATTCATAATTTTGTCACCAGATCACCTGATCCAGAATAGCAGCAGCGACATTTTGGCATTCAGGGCGGTGCTTAAACTAACTCCTTCGTATCCCACTAACCCTCACTATCCGTAAGTATGTGCTAGTAGTTAGCCGACAGCCTTTTTAGCGTAAAGAAGAAATATTTTGTAATATATAAATAATTTGATAACATATTATTATTATTATTCTCATTAATAATAATAATAATATGTTATCAAATTATTTAAAGTAAACTATTTACCTAGCGACCGGCTGTTCACACACTACGATACGATGCACATTATTTAATATTTCGTTATATTAATCACTTTTTTATTTATTCCAATAGCTTACTTTAAAAACGTATAATTTATAATAGACACTACACCCTATTATTTTATTATTTTCCTCATGGTAAAAAGACAGCGGGTATATTAGTTACACGTTTTTATAATTACAAAACTTAATCTACTTTCAATTCGTTTAATCGACCACACTTGCACACCACTGATACCTAGAATACCTAGATACCTAGAAACAGTCATAGTCGTCCACACTTGCAGTATTCATGTTTGTACACCAATGAATACGGCTTAATCGAACTCAGTGGCTTACATGACGATCTGCTGTGTTAAAATCTAACTTCATTTTGCAGAACACTGTGCCGAATGATACGCGAATTGTCTGCAACTTCACCTTTCTGCGTACCAAACTATCACAAAATTTTCGAGGACACTTCGGTGGGTATTTTATTTAACATTTATCTCAAGTCTTCTTCTTTATTTTAGTCACCCCATGGCTCTTGTTCAGAGTTCGCGAGAATTGTTTACGCTTCCAGGCGATTTTGGATGTGTTAGATAGATAGATAATTCTTTATAGCACACATCAAAAACAAACAGACCTCAAACAGTGTTCAACAGACCTTCTAAATTAATTGCTGAAGGCAGGATTTGAAATACCGATGAAATATTTGTACCTTATTGATTTAACGTTGCAGTTAATGTTTTAACGGGACATTTAATTTTTTACGCCTGTTACCCATATGGGTAGGCAAAGAATAGATGGAGGTAGAGAGAGGACTTCCATTTGGTATTGCAATTTATGAATTAATTTATCGTTATTCAAACTGAAACGATATTAGAATTTAGAGTCCATGGATACCTGCGGCTAACTTCATACAAAGAAGGCTATAGATGCATTATGTTACAGTTGCATTATCAACCCTGTGTACTTAGACTGAATGCCTCATATCCTGTAATTATATTGGCTATCTATACCCTTCTAACTGGAACAGCAGTGCATGTACTGCTTTATGGTGTCAGAAATAATTAAAAGCGTGGTTCCTACTCAAACGGACTCCTAGACACAAACGGAATCCTACCACTTAGTCAATTACCACCGAATAGTAAGTTTGTATACGAAACAACGTATTCAAAATAACAACGAAGAGGAGCACGTGTATTCAGGTTTTAAATCAACTTCTAATATAGTACTTGAGGGTAATATGGTCATCCGGTTAGTATGGGCACTTTTTTATAACTCACAAACTACAGCCTTGTTTGTACAGATGGCTCTGTGATACGATAGCTCTTCATCAATCAATAAAATAATAAAGGGTCAAAAGGGCGCTGCTTTATCGACGCCATGTTGATAGTTGATATTATAGTAAATATTTTAGTCAATTTGAGTATTGTGTAGTGTAGCTAGTTTTTTTTAATGTTGATTTTTCGAAGTGTTCCTAATTATTGCCAAAGCTTGTTTGCGATTATTTTCTTAATATATTAATTATAGTATACGACTTTGTGTTTTTGTGTCTGTCCTTCTCCTGGACTTGGTTTTATTGGGCGACACAGCTTAAGATGACCATGTTACCCTCATGTACCTTATTACAACTTTACGATTCCGTACCCTGTGTTTTTGAAGTGAAAACTTCTTTAGCGGCGTTGTGGACTTTTTTGTAATGGTAAAAAATGTTAAACTCGCGTCAGGACACGTGACCTGATCGAAAATTCGTAAGACGGACGGAGAGTATACAGCCGGCGCGGCGTAGGAGAGGAAGTATCCCCCTTTCTTTCTACGGCGCGGCGAAAATGTATGCCTGCGCCTGCTGTTTCTTTTAGACGGCGCTTGCTGAACGTTCGTGTGTGTTTATGTTACAGCGTGCCACGCGTTAAAAATCAACTATTAATTGAATTTTGAAATAATGAATTTGGTTTAACTATGTCAAATGATCGTAATCTTAGCACAACGAAGTGCAAAACTACTGTTGATGTGGTCTTTATTAGATATTTAAATAGATTCGAATCAAAACTGTTCGTTTCTTACTTCAGCTATCATAAACCGATCGTATTAGTTTTAGAGATTGGCGATGATGGTCCTGGTAATAATGATGGTGAAAAAGTCGTTGAAATTATGGATGGAAGTTGATTTTTCTGAGAGATAAACTTTTTAATGTATTATAAATTGTCATGTTTGTGTACGATAGCGCAATAAATAAATATTGTATTCTACCACATAAATGATAGTACTTTTATACTGATAATTAAAGCAATTCGTGCAAAATTATTACATAACCATTCCAAAATATCAAAAATGCAAAACGTTAATATTCAAGTTTTCATTTCTGCCGGCACTCCCGGAGTGCAACCCGTCGTTTTTTTAATGATTTCTTATATTTATTGTTGTATAAAACTATTTTTACTGTAACACTGCAAGACTTCAAGATACTGTAAGCTCGTTCTGCGTAGATTGAGAAAATTGTTGGACAGCTGCCTTTATTATGTACACCCACTACATGGTCAATATTCTATATCTCTTATCGCCCTGTGGGTGTCGCAGGGGGCGACAGAGGGAAACTGAAACAGGAGATCGGCAGCAGAATCTTCCTAAAAAACTCAAAATATTAAAAAAGTTCAAAACCTGAAGGTAGTCTGGCAAACTATGACAAACATCTCAGTTCTCCCCATGACCACGGATGCTGTAAAGCACCCGAAACGTCTGGAATTAAAAATAAGTAAATTTAACGCAATAAAATCCGTTAAAATAATTTTATTCATGCTGTGGTTTCTTCTTTAACGATACTTTTCACTCGTTACTTTTTTAATAACTGCTATGAAATGAGATATTTCTAACGTTAAATAACGTTATTTTTTATATCTTTATTTATAAAAATTACGTGTCACATTGTTTGTCCGCGATGAACTCCTAAACTACTGATTTCAATGAAATTTTGCACACTGTGAGCAATTTGGTCCAACTTGAGAGATAGGATAGTTTTTATCCCGATAAGTGACCCTTCAGATTTTTTATTAGGAATTTAAAGATTTTTTTTATTGGAGAAAGGGTCATCTCAGGAAAGGGCAGAGCAACATCTGCCTGGTCAGCTAGTATATATACTAGCTTGCCAGGCAGACGTTGTTCTGTCCCTTCCAACGACCCTTCCTACAAAAGTCCTTAAATTCGCAATAAAAAAGTAATTTAGCGGTATAAAAACTATCCTATATATCAAGTTGGACCAAAATGCACACAGTGTGCAAATTTCATTGAAATCAGTTAGTAGTTTAGGAGTCCATCGTGGACAAACAACGCGACACGTATTTTTTTATATATAAAGATATATATAGGCGCAGCCATAGGGTGGATAAAATTTCCAAGGGTAGACCCACTCTCATGTATTTCTAGAACACACCTTCTGTAATATGATCACTATGCTGGAAAAACGATTTAGTGAACGCAGAGTCGATACAGATATTGCTGTTCCTATTTTATTTAGGTTTCATAATCATCTAGAATTAGGAGCGGTTGAAATTTGGGAAAAAAAGCCTTATATTCTCTATAAGGCTCTCTTGTTGTAATTTTTTTTATAAATAAAGAGTTAAAATTAAACTATCAAATGTAAAAATTGACTTAAAAATCTAAAACATAATATATCGTGTACGTATCTTGTACATATCGTGTAATATAACATAATGTATCGAAGAATTAATGGATTAAAGCTATTATGTGAAAATTATGTTATTCTTTTTTTAGAATTCAACTTTTACTTTTTATAAACAACAACAAGCATTTAAATAAAACTAGTTTTTATGGATTTTATCGCGTATATTAACTTATTTTATATTCCCGACGTTTTAATCTGTAGGTAGCCGCGGTTAACTATGACATTATATGACAATAACCACTTACAATCAAGTCGACCATTAGTTCTTTTGTCACTCTAATGCTGAAATACTCAAACGCTACTCGATTTTAAGATGCCGTTAAGTCTCGTGTTGTCTCTATCACTTTAAGTCAAAGTGACTGTGACACCAGGAGACTTAAATAAAATAAAATAAAATAAATCAAAACATTACGTCATCAAAAGGTCGGGAAGGGTGTCTATTAAAAAGCATCGCGAGATATCCTCGACCTAATTTCATTCAAATACCCGAGCATACAAATTGTTTGATTAGTTCACAACAAAACAAATTACTGTCAATTTTCCTTATTCTGATGTTCGTTAAATATAATTGGCTTATATAAATCAGCAGTTTAGTAATATTTGGTTTATTCGGTTGCGAGTGACGAGTACTGAGTCGTTGAATTCCCTCAAATTCCCACAAAGCTATTATCGTGCCCTTGTTGCGAGCATCGATTTGTTTTTAATTAATTTACTGTGATAAGGTTACACAAACTGTTCATATTTATGGAACAGCTTGTTGATAAACGTAGCCAGAAAACAAATAATTTTTAATCTGTAATTCGTTGACAAATTTGAAGATATTGTTATATAGTCTAAAATCCATCATTAAATCCTGCACTGCCGGAGACCCTGGCTGTCAAATTCTCGCAAAGGGAGCGACATCTTGACGGTTAAAATAGTCGAGCAGAGCGAGGCTGTTACAAGCGTTATACTTGTGAACAGGTGCTGCTTGTGGAGATTACTTTGAGCTTAATACATCTTTATAAGCTTTAATTTTTTACTGTATAATTATTATCACTTATTGAAATTGCTTACCCTATATTAGCGTTGTAAAAATATCCACTATCTCATATCGTCCCGGGGGGGGGGGGGGGGTAGTAAGGGGCCACAGAGGAAAACTTAAACAGCAGATGGGCATCAGCATCATCCGGATAATAACTCAAAATGATAAAAATCTGCGGTTGCCAACGTGCTTCCCCAAACGCATATGACATAATCCGTATGAGGCTATTTTTTTATAGGAGAGGGGGCAAATGAGCATGCGGCTCACCTGATGGTAAGTGACCACCGCCGCCCATGAACAACTGCAACACCAGGGGTGTTGCCGGCGTTGCCTTTCAAAAAGAAGTAGGCTCTTTTCTTGAAGGTCCATTCGTATCGGTCCGGAAAAATCGCTGGTGGTAATCGATTCCACAATTTCCATTTTTGGGGAGGCCTATACTCAGCAGTGGATTATTATAGGTTGTAATGGATGAACTAATAATATAACTTGCTTGTATTATATAATAGTTCTATTCCTTTTTTTTATGATTCACAATATTTTCTGCCAACTTCAAAAAGGAGACTGTACTCAATTCGACTGTATGTTTTTTATGTGTGTTACCTCATAACTTTTTACTGGGTGAACCGATTTCGATAATTCTTTTTTCAAGGTCTGATCTATAGTTTTTGAGTTATTCTTAATAATTTATATTGAAGTCGGCTGTACAAAATTTTTAATTTTAAATTATATTATTGGCGTTTATAAAAATTACCAAAAAGAGAATACCTGTGAAGTTTCTTCCGCCGTTTCTTCTCCGTTTGACAAACGAAATTTTACGTAAAAAAAAAAAACAAAGACTTCATTTCATTACAGTTTAGTATAATAATCTAAGTGATCTATGAAAACATCAGGTGGATGATAAGGTTGTTTGTCCTCTAACGACGCCTTCCACTCCGTCCGTCAAACCATTAGGTTGTAGGAGATCCCAAAACTCATAAAACTCTGAATGAAATACCCTTAACTCGTGTAACACAGTTAAAATATCTTGGCCACATAATTAACAAGAATTTGTGCTTTAGATATAGAGAGAGAGCGCAGGGCACTGTCCGTGGTAATATGTTGTTTCATAGTTTTCCTCTTTGCATAGCAACAGCCAAAATTACTTTATTCAAAAGGTGGCTATTCACGTTGGCCAACATTGTGGCGAATGTTGTGGCCATCGTGTAGAGCGGGTGTATGTGCTTCACTTGGTATGTATGGAATGATGGCCCACAAGTTGGCGCGAGATCCGTATGGTGTCGGTTTTTTACAAAAGATCAAAGGGTTGTGGCAGAGTATTGGCTGCACGTCCACACGTTGGGCACACGTATAGTTTGCTATTCCAATTTATAAGAAGTACTCTGTGGTTTGCTACGAGCTCCCAGAGTGATCGCACGCGCATGATTTAAATTTTATATTCAAACATCGTAACTATTGTCTACAAAATGGTAATAATAATGAACAATAAATAAACTTTTCGCTTTATAGAGTCCTATACCAAGCCAAAAATTGTTTGTGGAATACAAGACATAAAATTTATTTTTTTAATCACCTTTTTCTTACCACACAAAAAGCATTCATTTAGTAGCGGTATGCTGTGAATAAATAAACCGCAGGAGCTGTTAGTGTCTTAATATCAATTTTAATAAATTCGCCGCACATGGGCCTGAAGCGAAGCAAACTGAATGTGTTCCATCACAAACTTTTGGTTTAATATCTTTACCAACACATTCACCACTATGTTGGCCAACGTGAAGAGCCGCCTAAAGCCTACTGACAAACGTTTTACACGGGCAGCCTTTGGACCAATTTCACCCAAAAAGCATAAAATGTTCTGCGAATTCAATACAGTAATGTGTTCAGGGCCTTGTTGGGGCTCTCTCGCTATTGCAGTGCATCAAGTATGGATTCTAAACTATTTGCAAGGTTTATTTAATTACATGTTATACACAAGTTGCAGAGCAACAAACACATATGGATTGCGCCGGCAATCTTCCAGTTGTGGTTAATTTAGACGATACAGGAATAGTCGCCCATGAACTAGAGCAAATGAGGAGCATATTGGAAGAGGCGATTACGAAAACACGCAGTACGCCTCTGGAAAGTCAACCACAACTTCCTCGCATACCTCTAAATAAACGGAATCGAGCTGTCATGAGGATTCTAAACCCGATGCTGGTGACCTATTTTAAAGCCAGCCGGAACTATTGCGAGACGGACTCAATACTTTTTGGCGCCGCACTGACAGTCGGCCGTATATTTGGCGCCAAGCTTTCCACGAATGGATGCGCTAGTGAACAACGTAGTACTATTCCAGCCTGGAGAAAAATAATTAAGGATCATATCGTAAAGTGAAAGGCACTCAACTCATTGGCAGACTGCCAAGCTTCAGGTCGGGTGATAATAGACTGCGAGTGGTGCGTACCGTAGAAATGGCGTTTTTTTTTTTTTTTATAGGATAAGGGTGAAAAACGAGCACACAGTCCACCTGATGGTAAGTGGTTGCTGCGGCCCATAGACATCCACATCCATCCCCCGCTACAGATCAAAATGCAGATGCGTTTTCACCCGTGAGGACTAAGATGGAATGCCTCATTTCCAGTAAAAATATTATATTATATATATATTATTATATTTACTGGGACAAATATGTGTAAAGTGGTTTATGCACGCTTGACAAAAGTGCTTCAGAACAGACAGTCAGTCAAGACAGTCAAGACAGTCTTTTATCAGGCGTAAGTCACACGCTTATAACGGCTGGGTCAAGCCTGTCCTCATGTATGCCTTTGGCATACTCAGTTGGACTCAGACCGATTTCTTTGGATAGAAAAGTCTGCACTGTTATGACGTCCCACAGGATACAACACTGGAGATCGTCAGTAATGAGGCTGTACTTGCCACGGAAACATGGTGGGTGCGACATTTTAAGTGCTTTCAGTATGCATAATCACAAAGTATGCAGTCTTCACATTTACTTCCTGACGAGAACGGATGATCCATTCTACAAAGGTGTCATTTCGTGTGATAAAGGGCTAAATGGTCTATCTTTAGTCAACGAGCAATGGCAAGACCCAGAAGTACACAGTGCATTTTCCATCAGGAGACCGTATAGAAGAAGAAGAAGCTCCACGGAGGTTTTAACTAGCTACGTTTTGGTGACTTTTCCGGGAAACTTAGGGTTTGGTCTGTGCAATACAGAATCCTGTTATTAAGACCTACAACTATCGGAGATACATCCTAAAGAATTGCACCGGCGACATCTGTCGAGCTTGTCGCTATCCCGGCGAGTCACTTAGGTATGGTTGTTCGGCTTTTTCTAACTTTAAGTATTTACACGGGCACAACCTAATAGCCAGGATTCTACTTCAGGAGCTCACCCTGAAATACGGTCTCGTGGATCGGAAATTGCCTTTTTACAAGTACTTGCCGAAGCCGTGCTCGAAAACTACTAAAACTACTTATACAATTACTGTCATTGGGGCAAGCCGTTGTAATTAATTATAAATAAATATCTTAAAACTACTGCGCCAGACTATTGGGATCGGGTTATCATCACAGACAGGACTATTCTGGCGAATAAGCCTAAAATTGCGCTGATGGACCGGGAACAGTCAATGATATTTTTGGTCAACATTACCATTCCGTATGACGAGAACCTCGTGAAAGCCGAAACAGATAAGTGAACTAAATATCTAGGCCTGGCTCACGAGGTGACCAACATGTGGGGTGGTTTGCCAACCGAAATCATTCCTGTTGTCGTTTCTGCAAACGGGCTAATCACAGCTAGCCTCTCGGTCATCCGATGCTACTTAGACTCCGTGACGGACCACTCTGTGCTCAATTGCTTCATGTTGCTGCATAGTGAACCGGTTTCTTTCCCTTTTACCCTAACCCTCACCAATTGGTTGGGTTTTTATATATTTATGTATTATTTATTTATTTATGCTAGTATATTAGACCCTTTCGCTGTCCCGTGCACTAAGACAATAGCAGTGCCCTATATATAGGGCACTGCTATTGTCTTACTATTGTGTCTGGAAACCGGACAGTGAAAGTGTTAATGTACATTTATCATTTCCTTTTATATATGTATTCAGCCCAACCAGATGAGAATACTTTATAAATGCCCAAAATAATAATAACAATAATAAAACGGACAAATGTACCTAAGTACAATGGAAAATATAACCTTAACGCAGTCTAGTAAAAATTTCCAATTAGTAATTTAATACTATTAAGATTTTTAATAATATCTATTAGGTGCCAATAGAAGCTGCTCATTTATATGATGCTGTGACACTGTGGGCGCGCGCCGCCACCGCAGTCATGAGGTATGGCCTCCTGCCGACGGATGGCGCTACTTTGATGAAGCTGCTTAGACCTACAACGTATAGGTCTCTTCAAGGGTTTGATGTAAGTATTCATCCGCTAATTTTTTTTTATATAATTAATTAAAAGATCAAGACAGCCAAATGTCAGAACTTAGTGTAGATTTCCACGTAAACTTTACAATCACTTGTGCTCGGACTCACTGCTTGATGTTTTTTCTTCTAAAAGAATACCAGCGTAAAATAGCAGCTAAATACTGTTGTGCTTCGTATGGTGACTGTAGAGAACCGGAGACCCTTTTTATTGGAAACTTAACCAAAATACACATGCGTGACAATTAAAATTAAAGACTAAGTTCAAATGCTTCGTTACTAGTCAAAGAGTCTGATGTGCGCCCTAGGCTGTAATGCGGTATGACATGCTTTACGTGATGTCATAAATGTGCATGTTATTAACTTCACATAAAAAATGGTTTTATCTTCTTATCCTATAACACTCAAAGTTTTGATGTAAAATGGGTCTTTAAAAATGTTGAAAATCGATTTTGGATCAAAATTCAAAGAAACGGAAGATCAATTGTAAGGACCACTTTTGTTTAAAGTTGCAAATAAAAAAGTTTTCTTCTACACTTTTATTCCATGTATTTTATCAGTTTTTCATTTTAATATAAAGTACTACATAATTTTCGGCCAAAATATAACCTAAATTATTTCTGGCATTGCTCTATATCTATTCGTGAGCAAGTTAAAGTCGCTCGTGACGCGCCCAAAAAAAAATATATCTATCAAGTCGCTGGTTCGATTCAAACGAAATGAATATACGGAAATATCGGTACGCTACAGTACTGATATTTCCGTCTATGTTCATTCATGTGCAATTGTTTTTTAGTTTCTGTAACGTGAAACCTTTTGACATTACAGAAACTCTTCGTGATGAGTAATGTTTTTTTTGTAACGAATTTCCTTATCGCACAGTACGAATTTCACGGATGGGTGCTAGGCGAAAAAATGTATAAGATTTTTCCGTCACGACCCCCTTTCTATAGTACGAGCGAGATGGAATAATATCCACCTCCCTTGCACTTTATCTTATCGTGCCATGAAAGAAATATTATTTTTAATGACGCTTTATTTTAATAGACGCTAGTAATTTATTTATTTGTATTTGTTAATCAATAATCATCATCATCATCGTTACAGCCTTTCATAAGTCCACTGCTGAACATAGGCCTCCCCCAAGGAATCCCACAAAGCACGGTCCTAAGCCACCTGCATCCATCGACTTACTGCATGTCTTAACAGGTCGTCACTCCATCTCGTGGGGGGTCGCCCTACACTTCGCCTACCGGTACGAGGCTGCCACTCAAGAACCTTTCTTCCCCATCGGTTGTCGGTTCTTCGAGCTAAATGGCCGGCCCACTGCCACTTCAGCTTACTAATCCGTTGGGCTATGTCGGTTACTCTGGTTTTACTGCGGATATCCTCATTTCTAAGTTTATCACGCAGAGATACCACGAGCACAGCCCTCTTCATAGCTCGCTGAGCGTTTCTTTTTTTTCGTTTATACAATTTCGTTTTAAGGTTTTGAGGTATGTCTGACGAGAAGATGTGTCTTAGTTTCCCAAACGCTGCCTAGCCGAGTTGAATCCGTCGATTGACCTCTCGGTCGAAGTTGGACTTACCTAGTCGGACTATTTGTCTGAGGTAAACATCTCATCAACAACTTCGAGCTTAGTGCTCCCAACCACTAATCAATAATATAATACGTTTATCAATAACAATAATAATATACTACGAAAGAAACTTCGTTCCAACCGAATGTTCCACGACACTCGCGTATGTTTTATTTTAATAATAAAAATGTCTATTTGACCCGGGCTTAGGATGCGATTTATTGTGAAAGTCAAATTTAATCCTATCTCGAAAGTTTACTACGTGCCTTTGAATTTAATAAGTCTATTCGAGCTCTATTTAAAATTACAAGAGTTGTTTACCTTTTATCACAGCAAATCTTTTGAAGAAATCGACATTATAAAGGTGACCTAAGCAAGTGCAAGTGTAACTTCACTCGATCGTCTGAAGAGAAGACTAGTCTTTTAGGTTCTAGATTATTTTCCCGCCCGTCATAGATCTTTAGAATTTTAATGGATTTGTTGGAGTCGAATGAAACAAAGTTAGAAATACCACCAAACATTTATTTACATAAAATAAGAAGTCTTAGGTGACTAACTCATCTATCAACGCACAAATATAAAAATTGGACAGTAGCTATCCCTTATGACATATTTACGTCGATGGTTTTCACTATTGGATTACATGTGGTAGCTTAAGCTATTCGTACTATGCGATCTTATAATAATCGTGAGTTTGACTGGGATGAGGTATGAGGACATTACAAATTGGTCGCAGGTAACACCACGAGTGTAAAAGCTAGTATAAAGCGCCTTATTGACGGTCCATCTTGTCATCGTCTCGCCAAGGTCATGCACGACGCACCTCGCAAAACGGCAGTGAGTAGGCTTGACGTACGTAATTATTGATATACTTAATTATTAACGTACGTAATGATGTCCAGCAAGCAATTAATAATATCTAATTATTTATAATTAATTGCTTGCTGGATACAATGAATACATTTTATTTACATTCCAGGAAGGCAGCAACGAGCCTCCCCACTACATTTCACATTGTGTGGATGGATAGTGAATAAGTCGGTCGTGCGTCAATGCTGTCGTGCATGAAGCATACTAGTTCGTGTGGATACATGCATGCGATCGCTCTGCTGTCATCTACATTTAATCATTAAACCTTTACGCGCATTCCCCGTGACATGATAAAAGAAATAAATAAAACAATTTATTACGTTTTAACATAATATTATTATTAACAAAACAACCGCGGCCTTGAGCGGGTGTACATCTGGGGTAGACCATGAATAAGGCGCTTAACAAAAAAATAATAAGACATTTGAAGGCTCCGTGACGCAGAGGCTTAACATTAAGTTGCAGCGCTGAGCGCCGCTATTTCAAATCCCGCACAGAACAGGTGTTAGTATGGCCTACAAATATTTGTTTCGGATATTTGTGCAATTTATGTATATAAATTGCGTCAATGATACCCGAGAAAATCCTATTATCCCCGTAATATTATTTTTTTAATAAAATCTATTTATATCAACTTTTATTATTACATAATTTAGTACGCACATTACAATACGTGTGCGGGGTTAAATTAAGACTAGACTCGGCATAATGTAGTGGTTTTATTAAGCTGGTTAATAGTTACAGACTTTGAGGCATTCCATCTTAACCCTTAGATGCCAAGCTTAAGTGCCAACGCATTTGAAGCCGCTTAATTCTTTTTAATAGCCTTGTCAAGAATATTTCATCTGGCAACATAATTTTAAAGGCCCACTACTTATTGCTAGCGCAAAACTAGAGGTCAAAGTCAAAGACAACGTCGAAGTCTAAGTTAAAGTCAAATATATTTATTCAAAATTGACCATCTTCATAATAAGTCTTTACTGCGGGAGACTTTGTTGGGAGATGTTCACAAGTTTTTCTCTCGTTTAAATTGCATGAGCCAATGAGCTTTTCCCGCTGTAGGGAGAATTTGCCTGTATCGTTCTGCTTGGCAAGTGGATTGACGTACCAGGCGTTTCGCACCTTTGACGCTGCTGTCTATTGCCTGGGTATTTTACGTTTGGCGTAAACATATTATCATTCTAGTATTTCCCAAGGTCACCTCTTACAAAATATCAAGTGCTATTCATTTTACAGCTAACTTTTATTTTAGGTCAACATGGACAGCGCTGGAGATGCGGAAGGCAATTTCTCAGTCATAGGCCTAGTGGAAGATCACACTGTTCCTGGTGGTTGGAGCGCTCAACCAGTAGCAGCTTTTAGATATGCTAACTCTTCGGATCCATTGCCGGTTGGTGACAAATTGATATCTGTTTTTATTGACCTTTTGCTTTACATAGAACAACTATGGTGGCGCCGTCGTCGCGCCACAAGCGTAACGCACCGAAGCTTAAATCGCGCTATTAAAGTTCTAAATTACTGCAGTATATGTATATAGAATAACTCCGAACTACCACACGGAGTGTTGGCCGCTCCGTGGGCTGAACACCTTACTTGGCGGGAAGTCTCCCCTTTCCCTTCCTTGGCCAAAATGGTAACCCCGGCGTGATCTGAAGATGCAACATGCAACCTTCGCAAACCTCAATTTCAAGTTTTCGTCATCGCCTTCAAGTACCCCATATATTCGCTCCCGAGCTGCTATTGTCTGCAGTCTTCAGATTCTGCAACCCATCTTCAAAATAACGCTTCCCGTTTCTTCAAGCTACTCTCTGCGCTACAGTGTTTGGCCCGGATCTGCGCCTTATTGCTCGCCTCTGCTTCAAGGCACACTCGCCGATTAGTTGCCTTCTTCTCGACTCACCGCAAACTTCAAGGCAATCCCTGGCTCTTGCACATTCGTTGACAACTAGACTGCATCATCGATCTCTGGTCTGAGCAGAGGGGTGATGTGGCGGCGAACCGAAACGCACAGAAGCCTAAAGCGCGCTATTAAAGTTCCGAAGTACTACTGTATATATAGAATATACGTCGAGTATTGGCCGCTCCCCGGGCTCGCCCAAGCAACCAAACGAACACACTACTACTTAAACAGTGAATTATTCTTAGGCCGGAATAGGTTTCTCCAAAGTGTATGTAATTTCTTTAACACTTGATCACGAATACAGAGCTGTGGGTAGCTTAATAGCTTAAGTACTTGTTGTAAATTTTACAGTACGGGTAACCCGGGTTCAATCCCCGCCGGTACCAATGAAATTGTTAATTGCAATTTTAAGTACGGATTTACGACGTACTCGCCGATGAAGAAAATTGTCGTAAGAAAACCTGTACATCTAAGAAATTTAAAAAATATTTTTAAGACATGTGAAGTCCGGAAACACGCATTTGTGTAGCGTGGTGGATGGTGGTGGTTGGATTGCCCTAAACTATTTATAATATAACCAATATATAATGATCTTTACTTACGCTTTGTAACGTCCACGGAAACCTGACTTTCTGACCTAAAGGTTTTGTTAAAGTCTGACACGCCGTCAATAACTTAGTATAACATTCAAAACCAACTAAAACCCTTTTATTAATAAACTCTTATAAATCAAACAATTAAATACCAATAAAAATTAAGATTCCTTTTATACTTCTTTCTTATAAAGTTAAAAACTTGAAAGTTTTCCTACAGGAATTAGTTGGAGGCAGCCAAATCGCGTGGATTGGAGGCAAGCCCCCAATAGCTGAGCCTCCTTGTGGTTTCGATGGCAAGAAATGCTCCCTGCCCCATGACCCTGGCGTGCTCTTCGCAGCTGGAGCAGTCGCCGCAGCCGCCGTCCTAGCAGCGGCCTTGCTTCTTCGCCATTATAGATATGAGCAGAAACTTGCCTCCGTGCTTTGGAAGATTGAGGCGAAAGATTTGACTTTTATTTCGGCTTGCAGTGATAACAAGGTTAGTTGGTTGAAAACGTTGAATGTGTTGTTTAAATTAAATTAATCTAAATTGTTTGATAACATTTTTTTTATTGACACAAAGTAAGGTTTACATTATTTATCGTTAAGACATTTGAACAAATGATATGAGTTATAACTTATATATATATATATATTGCACGAACATGATGCCACGGCCCTATAATGGCCAGGGCAATCACCAGATTAAAATCCCATTGAACATGCTTGGGATTTGCTTCAAAGAAGAGCTCTGAAGGATTCTCTTGAATATCTGGTTATAGAAAAACAGCTATTTATGCGTCTCAGTAGGAACTAGGACAATATCCCTCAACAAGATATTGACTCCCTTGCCTTGTGAATGCCATGTGTGTTTAATTGATTATTCATTCTTAATTAATAGCCGCCCTTACAAGGTTTACTTTATTTTTAACCTACTCCAAAAAGGAGGAGGTACTCAATTCGACGGTATTTTTTTATGTGTTATGTCATAACTTTTTTCTACGTGAACCGATATTTATGATTCGTTTTTAGGGTTTCGTACCCAAAGGGTAACCAAAGGGATCCTATTACTAAGCCTCCGCTGTCCGTCCGTCTATCTGTCACCGGGCTGTATCTCATTATCCGTTATAGGTAGACAGTTCAAATTTTTACAGAATGTATTTCTGTTGCAGCTATAACAACAAATAATAAAAAAAAATATTTGAAAGCTGATAATTCTCATTTAGTCCCATATAAATCAAGGTCTGACCAGTAGTTTTGAGTTATATTTAATAATTTATATTGAAGTCTGTTGTACATTTTTTTTAAATTTTACCACTTGTTTCATTTAAACCTTAAACTTCATGATGTACAGTTTGGAGTATTACGTTTTTTTATTCTCTGTGAAATTTTTTAAAGTCAATGTTCACATAAAAAAATGGTAGGTTATTAAAGTGTTCTTGGATATCTACATGTCCTAAGAAAATATTGACATACTCTTTGGAATTCATGCATTGATAAA
Source organism: Parnassius glacialis (assembly GCA_033319125.1). NCBI lineage: Eukaryota > Metazoa > Arthropoda > Insecta > Lepidoptera > Papilionidae > Parnassius > Parnassius glacialis. The sequence continues at coordinate 50,821,371 of JAVANC010000005.1, forward strand.
ATATCCCTATACCGCGTCGATGTGTTTGTGTGATCTGTTTCTTATAAAATAATATTTGTCCTCTATATAATTAAAGGTTTATGTGATTGATTTTAGACTTCTATACCTCAAGAAGTAGACACAAGACGAGCGCATACAACGATTGCTCTGTACAGGGGGAACATCGTCGCTGTTAAGAGACTCAATAAAAAAAGCATCGACGTAACTAGAGTTATCAAAAAAGAACTAAAACAAGTAAGTGAAAAGTTTTGTACGTGGTAGAGTGAACATTAAAAGGTTAATATGGAGAGAGACGCATTTTGGGAAATTCAAAATATTGGCGTTGATTCAAAAATATCGATCCTACATAATATATTTGTGACTGGCCTAACTTCGTTCGCGTGGAATTAGTGATAATGACTTATCTGTACTTTCAATTGTTGCGGAGAACCTAGACCCTAATCTGGATTAAATCTTTAACATCAATAATAAATTTTCTCAATAATCACCACATGGAGGAGACTTCAACTGATAATATTCCATAGAAAGTCAAAAAATAAACCGAAAACCACTTACAGAAACTTTTACATTTAAATTTTTCCATTGTAAGGCGCAGAACACTTTAATCAAACTCTTGTAAGAATCGGTATTTTTGATTAATTCAAAAAATAGCAAAGCAATAAAATATAGATCATCTTTTAATAATTATGAGTATCTATATAAAACATAATGAAGATATTTAAAAAAAATCTATTTACAGATCCGCGAACTGCGTCACGAGAATCTGACCGCATTCGTCGGTGTATGTGTGGAGAGCGGATCCGCATGTATCGTGTCCGCATATTGCTCACGCGGATCTTTGGCTAGAGTACTCGCAGACAGAGACCTTCTACTCGATGACATGTTCGTGGCCAAACTCGTTGCGGATCTTCTCCGCGGACTAACATATCTTCACGATTCTCCTCTCGTGTCACATGGAAATCTCACTTCGAGCAACTGCTTGGTGAACAGTCATTGGGTATTGCAGATTGCGGATTACGGATTACACACTTTAAAATGTGAGTTTATTTATATGAAAATCTTATTTTAATGAACATACATTTTAGATATTATTGCTAAATATTTAATACTAATCAATTGATATTTTTTTATAAAACTGACGTTACAAACAAACCTGTGGTTTGTTTGTAATCTAATGGTAAGTGGTTACTGTAGGTCATGAACACCTTCAGCCAACTTCAGAGAGAGAGAAGGCTATAGAAGCGTTGTCACTTCTAAAGACTAAGATGTGGAACGCCTCTCCGTAATATTATTAATCCTTAATTATACTGGCACTCGATACCATTCCAATAGGAACACAACTATGCATGCACCGCTACATATATTTGTCGGCAGGAATACATAAGAAGCCAATCCAGATGGACTCCTAGGCAGTAAAGTCCTACCGACTAGTTAAATACATGATTTGAGACATATATAAGTGATCATTTGAGCGATACCAACTGAAATACGTAAATATTGAAAGTTTTTTTTTAATTATTTTAGGCCAGTGCTTGACTACTGTTTCACCTGATGGTAAGTTGTAATGCAGTCTAAGATGGTAAAGGCCACTGATTTATCTTAGGAAAAGCCTATTCACTCCTGAAAACACACAGTGAATGAAAATTTCAAAATACGAAAGCAACTACTACTACTACTACTACTACTACTTGACGGCTCTGTGGCGCAGTGGCTTACCAAGGAGTTGCTGCGCTGGGGGCCGTGGGTTTGAAATCCCTCACGGAACAAGTATTTCTATGGCCTACAAATAAATGTTCCGGGTATGGATGTTTGTCCTTGTGAAACTTATGTTTGTAAACTGCCCCCACCATACAGGAGAAAATCCTAATATGGGAGTAATGTTTTTAAAAATAAAACTATCAAGGAGTATCAGTGACAGTAATTTGAGACGCAGCTCGGTTGGCTGATGGCCTGTTGGGCTTAGGAAAAACTAATTTAGTTACGGAAATCTCCTAAATTTTTTTGACTTGTAGCATGTATACAATATGCATATATATTATGAGACATTATTTATATAGGTATGGAAACAGAGGACGCACTTCGATTGGAGAAGCGCATGCTGTGGAGGGCACCAGAACTCCTGCGCGATCCAAATCCACCGCCCTGGGGCTCGCAAAAAGGGGACGTCTATTCTTTTGGCATTATACTCTATGAAATTCTTGGACGAAGTGGTCCTTGGGGTGACACCAATTTGACAAATGACGGTAAGTTTTAGCGAATTTACTTAGAAATAGCTTCACATATGCATTTAATAACAGCAACAACCCACTTGACATAATGTTGGCTTATTGCAAAGTATAGAAGGTGGGCTGTAATAGGTAGCAGGTGAATTGACGATCGCAGAAACAGAAACAGAAACTTTTTATTCAATATAGATTATAAATAATACTTATGGAAAATCGCTTTTTTTTAATTAAATTACCACTGGTTTGGCAAACAAAACTCTATCCTGGGAAGAACCAGCAAGAAACCCAGCGGGACTTTAAAAAAAATAACAGCTTACAATTATGTATGTTACAATTAAAAACAGAATACAAATTAGAAATAGCTTGGTAGCGATCATCTTTCCCATGAGTTATTGTCAACCATAAATTCCTTAATATTATAATAACCCCTTTTTACTAGACGTATCGCACTTTTGTCACTGCTCCCTGTCCTCAATATGGAGATTATGAATTTGATATTTACGATTGTAATGGATGTCACCATGTATCGGTGCATTTTCGAGAGAGGACCATGGAACAGAATCCTTTGTCCTTTATTAATTTTATTAAAGATATAACAAAGTCTCCTGAGCATCATTATACCTTTATAAGGCAATACACAGAAAGAAATATTGGCAATTTCTGCAAACACAATCGTTATCATTTTAGATGTTTATGCAGAGGAAAATTCAATTATGAAATTTTATGATACGTTTTTATTAATTTATTTACTGTGCTTCCCCATAAAGTCAAAGTTAATAATTTTGGTCAAAAATTAAAATAGAGTCAGTATAAAAATTACCGAAGAACCAAATGTACACTCCGCTATAAATATTATAAAAATAAAACACACTAGAACTAAAAAAAAAACTATTTTGCTGGCAAAAAAGCAGGATAAATTACAACTGCGTAATAAATTCAAACAATATAACTAAAGATTTCTATATATGATAAGGGTAACAAACGAGCACACAGTTCACCTGATGGTAAGTGGTTGCTGTGGCCCATAGACACCTACATCTAGCCTCGACTATGGATCAAAATGCAGATGCGTTGTCACCCGTGAGGACTAAGATGGAATGCCTCGTTTCCAGTAAAAGGGTCTCCGGTTGTCTACACTCACCGTACAAAACGCAGCGGCGTTAAGCTGCTATTTTACGCAGGTATTCTGTTAAAGCGTGGTCCTATCCCGGCCGAGCCGCTATACTACTAATATAGCTGCAGTATGACTCTACCACATATACTACTTAGCTACTTACGTACTACTACGCACGCTACTTGGATCCTCTTAAAACAAAATTGAAACATCAAATAACCAACACTTATAGATAGTCTCACATTCAAAATCACAACAAATTCCTATTGCACTACATATTTGAATCAGCATTTCATACATATTTTTTTTTACTTATTATAAGCGAGTTATTATAAGCGTCACCACAATCCCACCTGGTGGTAAGTGGTGACGCAGTCCTCGATGGTAAATCGCACTGTTTTAGCGTAACAAAAGCCTCTTCACTCTTGCCTTGAAGACGCCCAGATTGTATTCGGACGGAAAGATAAATGCCGGCAAATTATTCCACTCCTTTGCTATACGCATTACAAAAGACGAAGCAAACCTTTTGGATTGACAACAAAGGGGTGAACCTGGTTGTCCAATGGTGGAAAGGAGAGGGAGGAATTAAAACGTGTTATTCCTGCGCACACTCACCAAAATGCATCCTATAGAATACCGAGAGACTGACTACTCTGCGCCTTCCATTTCAGAAAAAAATACAAATCAGTTCAAGAAATTTAAGTATAAATAATCTAATAAATTAGTGTAATATTTAAGACCATGTGATATGACCGATATTAAAAACGATATCTCATCACTTAAAAACGCAAAATCTACTGGCTGTGATGAAGTAGAAACACGTATTGTGTTCTCTCATATAAGTCACTTAACACTAATTTTTCCTAAACAATTGAAAGGCTCCTTTGTAATACCATAGCATAAATAAATAAAAATTATAAATTTTGTACAACCGGCTTCAATATATATTATTCAGTCTAACTCATAAACTATTAGTAAGACCTTGATCAATTTATATGGAACGACATGTAAAGTACCAGCTTTCAAATAAAAAAAGAATCATCGAAATCGGTTCACCCAGTAAAAAGTTATGAGGTAACACACATAAAAAAGACATACAATCGAATTGAGTACCGTCTCCTTTTTGAAGTCGGTAGAAAAAGTTACATAAATAATATTAACAACTATAGGCCAATAACATAAAAATAATACTAAGTATCAAAAGTACATGAGAAAGTTATGCACAAGACTTAAAATGTTGAAATCCGTTAATACACTAAAACCAGAGCAACATTGTTTTCAAAAAAAATCTATAACACGTGTTATTTTGCCTATATAAAAATTGTAATAGATTACGTAAAGAGAAAAGATCCAAAAGAAAGAAAGATCCCAATTTCAACAGACTATTTTGATATAAGCAAGGCATTTTATATATAGTGTTAGTTATGACCTTATCTAAAGAAAAAATGAAGTGTGTGATATAAGTGAGCCAGCTTACTCCCAGATACAAAGCTGTTTAAAAGATAGTAAACATTGTGTGGAAATAAAGCGTCTCCCACACAGAAGCGGCTTGCGGTGGCGGCCGCGGAGCTAAATCCGCGGCCCGCGATCAGCCGCCACCGCAAGCCGCTTGTGTGTGGGAGACATAATCAATGGTAGGAAATTTAAAAAATTACATCTTAGTATGTACAAAACTATTACGAAGTGTTGTAAAGAAGTGTTTTGGGCCCTATTATTTTTAATTTACATAAAATGACCTACCACATTATATTAAATATACCGAAAATAAATTTTAATTGTAGTTGTAATAGAGATTATTAAAAATAAATAAAAAATATACTACTGAAAATGTTGTTAAATGAAGAAACAACAATAATCTAAGTAAAAAATAAAAATAATCCGCAATTACTTGATATTAAGTATAAAGATGAAAAAAAATAATGCTACTGAATGTCTGCCACCGTCTAAGGTTTTATTTTAGACAAATGTTGTAATTGAAAAGATCATTTATATAAAGTTTGTTCAAAAGAATTTTTATTTAAATTTTCTCTATGAAAGCTAGCTTCAATCTTGTCAAGAAACACCACTCTTATAGCATAATATCGTGCATATTATGCCGCAGCAATGTTAAGACATGGCCTCATATTATGGGGAAACTAAGCAGATATAAACCGTGTTCGTATAGCGCACAAACGCTATACAATCAATTTGTGGCGTCGAGCCACTTGTTTCATGCAAACATTTTCGAAATCATAATATTCGTAAAAAATATTAGTTACGAAACTAAATGGTGCAGTAAAATATAGTACTAGTAACCCAGAAAAATATATTTTGCCTTCAGTAAAAACTAATCTGTACTCAAAAATTATTATATGAAGGCCATTGAAGAGTTTAATTAAATTCCAAATGAATGAAATTGCTGTGGCCCATAGACATCTACATATATCTTCAATTAAGGATTAAGTTGGGCACCCTTGACAATTAAGATGGAGTGCCTCGTTTCAAGTTAAAAGGGTATCCGGTTCTCTACACTCATCATACGAAACACAGCAGCATTTAGCTGCTACTCGTATTTTACGTTGGTATTCTGTGAGGGCGTGGTCCTTCCCCGGTCGAGCTGACAAATTCGTGCTACAACTATACCCCTAATATACCTGCAGCGAGGCTATACCACGTCGGGAACTTATTTCACTTATTTGTTATCATAATAGCATATATTTAGTACTACGAGAGTGACACTGAAAGTTCTTAGAAAATCAGAAACTGAATAAACTAGCAAGTTAATAGTTTTATTATATCTTATCAAAATGGTGTCCATTTACATCGATACATCGCTGCATCCGATGGAACCACTGAGAAAAGCACTTTGCCCACTCGAACTATTCAGCCAATCGAAGTCTATCATAACGTTCTTGTTGACTTAAATGACATCGCAAGTCATAAAAAATCATTGTACGAAAGTCTCGTGTTAAATTCATGCTGACGTAACACAGACAATTTTCAATTTGCCGCCAAATCGTAAACAAAAGAGAAATTAATAAAATACATGCATAATAATATTGGCAAAAACTTCCATTTTCAAAATTTGAACTTATTTTTTTTATTATATCGTTTACAAGTGGCCACTTCTAAAAACTTTCAGTGTAGCCCTCGTATAGAAGAGATCCATATTCTGAAGTGGACTGTAAACAGATTGATAAGATAGCTGAAGCTTCAAGTTTTTTTTAATTTTAAAACAGAAATAATCGGCCGGGTCCGCCATCCAATCGGTGGCGTGCTGTTTCGCCCTCCGCTTAGCGGATTGGCGGCACGACCGTCAGTGTTAGCAGTGTTGAACGCTTGCTGGAGCGAGCGTCCCGACCGTAGACCTGATCTCCGTCTTGTGTGGCTGCGGCTTAAGGATATGCATGCTGGAATGTAAGTAAATATTTTATCAGTGAAGTTGAAGTAATGCTACTACCTTTATCCATTTTACCACTTGATGTATCTTGCTCTATATGTACTGGGTATGGTGGTATATAATAAATGAGAAGCACGTCGAGTGTCTGCTCTTGCATATGTAATGCGAATAAGTACTGCGGGGTAAGAGTATAACCCGGGAGTTCCGCGGCATTTGAACCTATGTGTGCCGAACCGTTACCTGACGAGACGAAGGCGTCCGCTTTCAGTACGAACTAATCTAATGACATGAACACTTCTAGCGTGAGCCCTCTTCGTGGTCAGTCAAGCATGATAAAATTGACTTACTTAGTTGCCACTTTCGTGAATTAGCAAATGTCATATTATTATATTGTTTACTAGCTGTTCCGGTTTAAAGTTTTTGCGCGGAACCCTAATTATTTTTCTAAAATAAAAGTAGCCTAAGTTACTCCTTATGAAATCTGCTATCCACCAGTGAAAGTCCCGTCAAAATCGGTTCAGCCGTTTCGGAGATTAGCCGGAACAAACAGACAGACAGACAAAAATTTTAAAAATTGTATTTTAGTTGTAAGTACCGTATTTACTTTCATATGCATTTAGTAAAAAAACTGTAATTTTGACATTACAAACAGACACTTCAATTTTATTTATTTGTATAGATTACCGTTAGGGTTACTGTTATTTTTTGTTGTAATGTGTATTAAAAATACTAAAAATATTAGTGTTTTAACTTAGTTTTCGTATATTGGCTTTATATCGATTAACGTTTATATATTTTATTACATTTTTAGTAATGTAAATATTAATATAATTATTATAAAATTTAGTTTAAAATTCAATACTATTCATGGCCCAAATTCGTTCTGGTGAACAATATAATATTTATAACTATAAGATTTGCTTTTTCTGTGAATAGGAAAACCAACACATTCGACAATATGCTGGCCATGATGGAGAAATACGCTTCGAATCTAGAAGCGCTCGTCGAAGAGAAAACTAACAAACTATCAGAGGAGAAGCGAAAAGCCGATGACCTGCTACATAGGATGCTGCCAAGGTGAGAAAGCCACAATAAAATTTAAAGAACATTCTTCTAACGACTTATTGCTGTCGCCCTTACTTAGACAACCGAGAGAGACAACTGCAGCTCGGACCTATTAAAACTATGAAAAATCTTTCCGTATTTCCCTGTTTCCTCCTCCAAAACTGGAGACACACTACACATTTAAAATAAATTAACTTAAATTATTTCACGCCTGCACAGAGCTATCAGCCTAATAAAAAAATATTTTTTTTCTTTTCAAACGCTCACAATATTTGCCCTGGAAGATGGGCGTCTATAACTACAAACACATTTTTCCTTAACTACCTAACGTAAGAAGTTATTATCGTAAAAAGTTGGTAAACATAAAGCGTACATACTGTTCCACTGTTAGGTAGAGGCTTCCTTTTTATAGAATAAGGTTGACTAACGTCTACACCTGATGCTATGTGAATACTGTGCACATTTACATTATAGTTATTTAGATATTACAGACACTTTAAATTAACGTTGTAGAGCCACGCTGCAGCTATAGCATTATAGTCTAAAATAGCAGCTTTAATTTCAGTGGTGTTTCGTAAGGTGCTGTAGTAACTGAAGACCCTTTTTATTGGAAACGAGGGATCTATACCTATATATTTAAATCTCTTTGGCAACACATTTTTATTTTTTAATAGAGGATAAATGAACTACAACGTCCACACCTACAATGTCATTTATCATCGATTTAAAATCAAAATGCAGATGCGTTGTCACCCCTGACCTCTAAAATACAATGCATCATTACCCCGCAAATAGGGTGTCCAGTTCCCTTTCTTCACCGTGCGTGGTTCTTCACTTTGTTTCCCTTCACCGCCGAGCTTCATAATTTCATTGGTATCGACAAGAATCGAACCTGGGTTGTAAAGTGAAATTCCCGGCGTGCACTTAGCTCCTGAGCTACCATGGCTCTATTATCGTATAATTGTACATATTTGTTTGTTTTCTGTTTCAATAAAATATTTAATTTTCTCTTTCAATTTTTCTGATTCAACTTTCCTTGTGGATTTTCTCATACAGGACCATAGCAGAAGCTTTGAAACGCGGGGAACCCATCCAGGCGGAGAGTTACGACAGTGTGACCGTTTTCTTCAGCGACATCGTTGACTTCTCGCATCTGGTCGCCACGAGCTGCCCAATGCAGGTACGTTCCAACTCATTCATGTTGTTCTACTCTCCAGTATGTAATATTTTAGTAATCTATATTACGGTATTTATGCAGGTGGCTCAGTACGTGCTCTGTGGTATTCCTTGGGGGAGGCCTATGTTCAGCTGTGAACTTGTGCAGGGCTATGATGATTATGGGGGTGATGATGATGATGATGTTGCCCTACCTACGAATCTAACACGAATCGAATTCCATCACTGCATCTCATCGTTAACAATTATCAGTCTTACTCATAAAATTCGACGTCAAATTTAAGAAATGTTGAAACTTGCCCTGTCTCTCTTTACTAAATGAGTAGAAAGAAATAGATATAGAGATAAAGCAATAATCAACGATTAACAAGACTAAATTAAAATTTGTACATACCTTTAAGTGGGAATAATAGCTTAAAACGTTAAAAACGACAATAACATAAATAATTATTTATGTTATTATAAAATATTTTTTCTTTTCTGGTGCTTAAACGTTGAGGAGACTTCTTTCATGTTAGAATGTGTATAGCGTTATTGCAGTTCAACGTTAAAGTGAAATTTATACTAGGAATTTATATTGTTCACTAAGCGGACCAAGAAGAGACGTTTTTCACATAAACTTGGAAAATCACGAACTAGAAAATATGTTCATCCGTGTGCAATTTATATATAAAATTAAAAAAACAATGATATGAAAGAAAGAAATTTGTCGCATCTTTGCTTTTCAAACAAAGCCTAGTTTTCTTTATTTTTTGAAGGAATTCTTTATCGGACGGCACGGATTTGGCGGATGGGGGCTAGGCGACAAAAAGTGTAAGGTTTTCCGCCACGACCCATTCTGACGCAGTGTAGACGGCTTTGGCGGCTAAAAAAAAAGCGAGATGGAATAACATCCATCTCCCTCGCACTTTTTCTTATCTTGCCATGAAAGAAATACTATTTTATTTTAATATACGCTAGTAATTCATTGAATTGTATTTGTTAATCAATAATATAATACCTTTATCTTTATATAATAATAAACTACAAAAGGAACTTTGTTCCAACCGAGTTTTTCACGACACTCATGCATGTTGTTTTTATTTTTAAAACAGTTAGTGTTTTTATTATCCACAAGCTTATGCGCTTTTTCTAAAAGCTCCACTCAAATACTATTCACATCCGAGCGAACACAGAACTTCTTAAAGCCGTTACTTGATTATTCTGTTAAAACCACACTAATTCGACATACACTCAACAAAATAAGCCGATATGCGTGCTATGAAATATTTTGTGCATTGCTTATCAAATTATTAAACGTAACTACGCAGGAAAGGTATAGTCTCTTAAATTCGTTAATGATTATAATGTTATAAATACTACATAACCTATTATTTTATAATAAAGGGCTTAAAAATTAGATATCTAACGTAGCATACAAACCAATTTATTGCAGATCCAATTTTTTTTTGTTTTATATAATATAAGTGTAACAAACGACAACAGTCCACCTGGTGATAAGTGGACGCTGTGATCCATAGACAACTACATTAATACTCAATTAAGAACACCCTTGAGGGCTAAAATGGAATGCCTCGTTTCGAATAAAAACGGTATCCGGTTCTCTACACTCCATTTATGCTACAACCATAACATAGCTACTGCGTGGTTTTACCACGTAAACATCAAATTGTTTATTTGTAAATAATAATTTATTTGTTTTTACTAAAATGACTATCTACAAAACTGCCCACTATTTCTATTCACTATGACTATTTCGTCATTACCACCATCACTGGAGCCCTTCATTAGACATATATACATTATAAGGCTTCACGCAAGGAATGTCACAAAATATAAACATGAGCCTCCTGCATGCATCAACTTCGTTTATGTCTTACCATTGGCATTAAATACATTGATATGATCCCACAATTGAAATTTCATTTGTCTGGGTAAGTCGTTTTACATGAACAATTAATACACAAACATCCAGACCGTGAGCAATTATTTGTAGACCATGCTAATATTTGTTTCGTACAGGATTCGAACACGCGGTCCACAGCCAAACACTAACACAATGTACTACCGAGCTGTAATGTCTTAAGCTTAAATTTTCATTTCAAAATTTTCATAAGTGATATATACAAATATTACAGGATATTATGAAAATGTTTATTCAACTGAGTACATAATCAGTTCTGTATGCGTGGGTGGATGACAAAATAAACACTCCGCGCTCGATAACATGCAAATGTTTGGTCCAACCTCGAGCGATGGATTTTATTGCTGCCTATAAAGGCTCTATTTATTAATATATTATGTGAGTAAGGACAAACTCCATACATTATACGAGCGATATAAATATATTTGTTTGTAATCGCGTTTTCGAAAATAACTCAAACGATTTGGATGAAATTAACAAGATTCACGTGTGCGAAAAATCGATCTAGTAATAAGATAAGTCTATAAATTATTTAATTTATAAAATTCGTTGACTTTGGTAAGAAGAAAGAACTCTGCAAGAAATAAAAATAAATAAGTATTTTATCTAATAAAGTAAATAAAAAATAAAATAAAAAATATAAGTAATAAAGACTAAAAAAATGAAAAAGTCCGTCTGAAAACACGACTGCCAGCCGTGGCAACTATGGCAAAATCCCCTCTATGGGTGACTTTTTATAGGCTGTAATGGTAATTTTATGAAAGCGTTGTCGGGACGAGCGACTGTTCTGTAGTCATAACATATTAATATACGAGTAGTTGCAGTGTGGCTCCATCACTTGGAAAACTTACTTTGATCATCTTACCATAATTTTTGTTTTGTCTTTTAGATTGTGGACGTGTTGCACGACCTGTACACATGTTGCGATGCCATTATATCATACTACAACGTTTACAAGGTAAGAGAATAAATATAATATGCACGTGAGGGTAATATGGTCACCCGGTTAATATGGTCACTTTCTTATAACTCAAAAATTACAACCTAATTTGCATAGATGGCTTTGTGATACGATAGCTCTTCATCAGTCATTCAAATAATAAAGGGTCAAAAGGGCGCCGCTTTATCGACGCCATTTTGACAGTTGATATTATATTAAGTACGTGAGGGTAATATGGTCACCTTAAGCTTTATCGCCCTATAAAACCAAAATTAGGAGGAGGACAGAGACAAAAACACAAAGTCGTATAATATAACTAATATATTAAGAAAAAAAAAATAGCAAACAAGCTTTGGAAATAATTAGGAACACTACGAAAAATCTACTTAAAAAAAACTAACTAGGTATACTACACAATACTAAAATCGACAAAAATATTTACAATTAAATAATTAATTAATTTAATTTAATTTTCCAAACGAGAGCTGTGATAGTTAAGAGGCTAAAGCAATTCATATTTTCTGCCGACTTCAAAAAGGAGACGGTACTCAATTTGACTGTATGTTTTTTTATGTGTGTTACCTCATAACTTTTTACTGGGTGAACCGATTTCGATAATTCTTTTTTTATTAGAAAGCTGGTACTTATCGAGTGGTCCCACATGAATTTGATCAAGGTCAGATTAATAGTTTTTGAGTTGTTCTTAATAACTTTATTGAAGTCGCCTGTACAAAATTTTTAATTTTTAATTATAATCTATTGCCGTGGTTACCAGAAACAAGATTGATAAAGATGAGTTTACTAGTGTTGACAAGTGACGTCAATCAAGACCCGATTTTAATAATTAATAAATAATAATTAATTGAATTAAGTATGAATGTGTCTCATGCTCAGTGAAGGAGAATACCGTGAGAAAACTTGCATTGATGAACAACATATTTCAAGGATATGTGCAGTACTCTAACTAGCACTGGAGTTGCACGGCGGTTTAAATAACTCTTAGAAAATAAGTAAAGGCCTGTGCCCAGCTCTGCGACGAATAAAGGTTGTAACTTTAAATTTTCAAACAAGCATATTAATGCTTGCAGGACAGCTGTTCATTCCGGATCGTATTTTTACCGGATTGTTTTTTTTTTATATAGGTACATACATCTTAAAACATGGCATTCCTATAGGTGGAGCCTGTACGTGACGCGTACATGGTGGTGGGCGGACTTCCGGAGCGTTGTTCCAAACACGCGGCGGAAGTGGCCTCAATGGCCCTGCATTTGCTAGATGTCGTACCACAAATCCGCATCCGGCATAATCCAGTTGCCAGACTAAATATTAGAATTGGTAAATATTCTTTTGAAGCATTTTGAATCTACTTTGGAAATGAATTCATTATGCATAATGATGGACATGTGGGGAATCGATAATTTAATAAAGCATTGCAAGTGTGAATTAACGCTTTTGCCTAAAGAATGATTCACATATTTTCCTTATTTATCATATCTTCATCATATATATATATATATATATATATATATATATATTTTATTCGAACTTCGTTACCTTTTTGTCGCACTACCTCCCATGTGTTTATCTCTGCTTAGCCTAATGGTTAACAGGGAGAGAATGCCTTAAGGCATTAAGTCCTTCACATGTACGATTTTTCTTTTGTGCATATAAGTTTAAGTCAATAAATAAAAAAATAATTGCAGGTAAATTAACACCGTATTTTGGGGAAACTACAAGAAGCCAATTTTCAGCAGTGGATCTATGGTGATCTTCAATGATGATGATAATGATAATGCTATCTGTATTAGATCTGCAATATTTTTGTACACGTAAATGAATCACGAGAATAACCCTCCACCAACACCCTCATAGATTACTTCACAAAGAAGGTCTCCCCGACATAAAGGGCCTCATAAAGGGAATATTTACCGTAGCTGCTACGTTTGGTAAGTGAGTTGGTAACCACAGTGTATTTTTATCCAGCTGTTATTACGAAGATACTGCTGCCCATCTCCTAGTTTAGTTTCCTTCTGTCGCCTCTTACGACAACTACAGGGTGATATGGGATAGTGGATATTCTTACACCGCCGCTAAACGATTAAAAAATTACCCTCATTCTACAGGCATCCACAGCGGACAATGCGCCGCAGGTGTAGTCGGCATCAAAATGCCGCGTTATTGCATTTTCGGTGATACAGTCAACACAGCCGCCCGTATGCAATCCACAAGTGATCCGCAAAAGATACACGTCAGCCATGACACTTACGTCATGTTGCGAAAACATGGCGGCTTTCACTTCAAGGAACGGGGAATTGTCAATATAAAGGTAAGCAGAGATTTTGCACATGTAAACGCAAACAACACAAAACATAAAATAATAAGTTAATTATTATTTTATGATTTGTGAAAGTAATAGAGACAATTTATTGTTTCTTTATACCATAACGCCATTATTGTGAAATTTAAGTTTAAAAACATTCTACAAGTATACATTTATTTTACACACACAAACATCCATACTCAGGACAATTCATCGAAGACCATAAAAATCTTTGTTCCGGATTGGATTTGAACTCACAGCCCGCATCACTGCCTTAACTTAGACTTATTTTCAATCCCCAGATAGACAGCGTTTATTCGACAGAATAGAAAACAATTGAATTTTCAATCGTGTGATAGGCTTATTTGACACATGTGCCTTAAAAAACCAGATAACCAGTTATTCCACAGAACAACGTATCTACACTTTGATTAGTAATAGAGGATAGATGTAGATGTCTATGGACCGCAGCAACCACTTACCATCAGGTGGACTGTGTGCTCGTTTGTCACCCTTATCCTATAAAAAAAGATAGTTTTAATCTTGCATGATGGCCTAGTTTGTCTTATGGTCGTCAACGCGACCGCGACCGCTGATACTGAGATCCCAGGTTCGAACCCCTGGTCGGGGCAAAAAAACATCTGTTGTTTTCTGTCAATAAATTCTCATTCTCAGAGTGAATCTGAGGACATTATGATTAGCTCAGATGTATTCTCTATTCCGTCACTCTCATAGTCCGATAGAAATCAGGCGCACGACCAACGGGTTTACGTGCTATCCAAGGCACGGTGGTGAAACACCGCTAAATTCCTTACAGTGTATTGCTACCGAAAATATCTTGATAGAATAAAAACCGGCAAAATGCGAGTCGCACTCGCGCACTGAGGGTTCCGTACAAATTTGTAGGAGCCTAATACTTCTATGTTTGTAGGTATATAAGTTTAAAATTATTAAAAATATTTTTATTATATGATGTAACTAAAAATTTATGCTTTTCGCAATTTTTCCTTTATCGGTGCTATAAAACGTTGCTTCGTACCAAATTTCAAGATTCTGAGTTCACGGGAAGTACCCTGTAAGTTTCGATTCCCTTGCAAATGTCGAAAATTTACGGCATAAACGGCTGTATCCTTTGATTGCGTCGGCTTAGAAGTTTGATTTTTTTCACAGCTCTAAGGGACAATTGGGTACACAACAAACTTGGGTATTCGATGAATTTCAGCTTGATTTCTCCACGCGTTCCTGAGAAAAAGGGTCTTGACAGACAGACAGACGGACAACAAAGTGATCCTATAAATGTTCCGTTTTTTACTTTTAAGGTACGGAACCCTAAAAATAACTGATTTTAGCTTGACCCGGGATTTGAACCTCCCATGATCAGCTATCGCGTCTGCGACCCCAACGAGATCAACGAAGCAATCAACAAAAAGTAACAGTAGAAAGCAAGTCGAAGTTAAAAAATCCACACAAACAATATCTAAGAAAACAGCCACGAACTTAAACTGACTCTGTTACTTAATAGTGTTGACGTTTTTGTCTCACAGAAATTAGAAATAGTTTATTATAATGTAATATAGAATAGTTAATTATATCATGTTCTAACGTTTTCTTATGCAATATTTTTGTTTTATCTAGGAAGTTAGCGTTTAAGACTCAATCAGACAGCTTTTCGTGAGATAAAATTACAATTAAAAATAGACAACTATTACGCTACAGATAATCAACCAAATCGTTTTCTTCATTACATAGTTATTGGACATTTTATTTGGGGTATGGAAAATCGGTCCTTAGACGTAATAAGTATACGTGGTGGAGCTATGCTGCAGTTATATTATAGTTGTAGCAGGAATGGGTCATCTCGACCGAGGAAAGACCACGCTCTCACAGAATACCAGCGTAAAATAGCAACTTGATACTGCTGTGTTTCGTACGGTGAGTGTAGAGATTCGGCAACCCTTTTTCTGGAAACGAGACATTACATCTCAGTCGTTATCTTAATAGAGGATAGATGTAGATGTGTATGGACCACAGTATCCACGTACCACTACGTGCTCGTTTGTTGTCTTGTTTTCTTCGTTGTTGTTACTTATTCTACAACAAGAATGTTGTCAAATTAAACTAATCTTAACGCGCAAGCGATTTTCCAAAATATTTATTAAATCCTTGTCGTATGATATTTTTAATAGTATTGGCAACGCCTTAAGCTTTATTTCTACTGCCAAGTAGCAATTCCTGTACTGCTGTGTTCCAATCGGAAGAGTATAGAGATGTAACTACAGGCTGTGAGGCATTCCGTCTTAGTCCTCAGAGGTGACAACACATTTGTAGCCATCTATGTTTGAAGTTCTCTTTGTTTGTCTTTTGACTGTTGCACTTTCCATCAGGTGTTAAAAAAACAGCAATACTAATTAATCCCGCTCTCCCACTCCTACAAATGTGATCATAAATATGACAGTAGGACAGTAGTCGCATAGTGAATTCAAAGTCACAAAATCATTTAAATTTCATTTTATGCTGTCGCTACGAGTATATTGCTTATTTTAAATATTTAAGGTAACGTAATGAAAGAATGTACTCAACTTTAACAGGGCAGAGGAGAAATAAAGACATGGTGGTTAATTGGAGAGGACCACGAAAGAAGACGGGCGCCATTTTATCGCTTTCGTAAGTTCGGCATTAACTATTTAAATAAAGCCGCTATAACGCAAGAAATCGAATTAAATATTTTACCAATTTACATGGAAACTTTGACAAAGTTCAAATATCTTTAATTTAGAGAGTGTTTCGATGAAAGAAGCAAGGAAAAGGGAATATGGTATATAACAATCCAAAAACTCTTCAATACAGTAGTATAATAATATTGAAATGAATAGAAACCATATAATCGCTATTCATACGCTACGTTCTGGTCACTATCCCAATAAAAAATTTGTATTTTTGATAGTATAATTGGGTATTTCTTTACGTTTCCATCTAGTTAGTGTCTTAATTAATCAATTTTGTTAAAATGAAAAAAGTTTCAAATGGTTTAATTAGTTAAAGCGGAACCTTAATTAAACTTGTTCTGGGTTTCCGAAGGGAATTATAATTCCTTTACATTATATATTAGATTGTTACACTCCTGTATGTACCACATTTTTGTTGACCCACTTTTCACTCTGTCAGTTCGGTGCAATCGTACTGAAACTAATTTCCCGATGAGCTAGAAGTTTCACACTTTAAACATAGCTCAGAACTGGGTGACAAAGAAATGAAATAAAAAAAATAAAAAAATTAATGGTAGGACTTCTTTATTTTGTCCAGAACCAGGTGTCAGCCGCAGTTCTGTAAGGGGAAGCTACGACGAAACTGGATGGAGTTCCGAGCGCTCTATATTGAAAATTAGAGACAGAGCTCGTCTGTCTTGTGGTGGCTCTTTAGGTCCTGGATCAGCGCTCTCTTCTCCTGGACCGCCAGCTTGCGCTTGTTTTGTTCCTCAAAGAGACCATCACTCAGCTCCAGCGGTCTCATTCTGCGAGTACTGACGCTAATACAGATAAAAATGGAGGAATACGTATGTTATCAAGGCGGAGATAAATGAATAGTTGTGCACTGAGTTACATAAAATAATGAACTTGGTCAACTCTAGCGAAAATTGTTAGTTTAGAAAAGTAATCATTTAATTGTTAGTTGATAACAATTTGTACTGACAAATGGGACGAAACATCTAAACTAATAGTGCGAAGAACTCTTAAAATGTTTATGTATTTAATTTCTGTCGACATCGAGGGCAGGTGGCTTATGTTTGATTGCGGGTAGCTTAAAACTACTACATAGGAAGTGTAATAATTGAAGTGCTGGATTATGCTTTATTTATATACGTATATAATTAATATTATAATACTCATTGCAGGCGTTATGTAGTCTTACGTTGATGAGTTGGCACGTCTATTATAAGTGTTTAAAAAATTCATGTTAAATTATTGAAATTGTAACTGTCATGCTTCTGTGAGCTTAAAGATGGTGACTGTGTGGTTAGTCGGTCGGCGTGTAAATTAATAAATATTTATATAATTAAAAATCAAAATTGGAGCATAGCTTTAAATAGTATGGATGTGTTTGTTTATACATACAAACCACAGGATAATGACGTATTTTCGAATGACTGTGTGTAGAACGACGCAAACTGAAATTTGTAGTTTCAATTGCGGCGTTTTGAGCTGACCATTGATGATATATCAACATCGATTATAGTATTATAAAGCTTAATCGAGACCAGTTATAAATTTTTTATAATATACATTTTAATCTTATTTTTGTTTCGTAGGTAAATAAATCTTTATATATCTAATTCTTCTGTACATGTGTATGTGACTGAACAGTGCTTTTAGACAGTGGTAGAGCTACGCGACAGCTTTTGCTGTCGCACGGATGGGCCGGCTCGAACCGGGGTGGTACCACGATCTCACAGAAACCCAGCGTGAAGTAGAGGTTCACCTCTGCGTTTCGCTTGGTGAGTGCAGGTGGCCGGAGGCCCTTTTTACTGGAAATGAGGCATTCCATCTTAGTCCTCATGGGTGACAACGCATCTACATTTGAATTGTAATAGAGGATAGATGTAGATGTCTATGGGCTGCAGCAACCACTTACCATCAGGTGGACTGTGTGCTCGTTTGTCACCCTTATCCTATAAAAAAAAACTCTCCTAAACGGCTGGACCGATTTTGATGAAATTCTGTGTGTGGGATTAAGTTGGTTCGAGAATAGTTGATCTAAATCTAATAATATCTTTTTTTTTTATTTTTAAATCACCCGAGTGAAGTCGGGGCGGATCACTAGTAGTAGTATATATGTGTAACGTAAGGAAACAAATTTTGTAATCAATGGATCGATAAATTCACAATGTCAAAGTTTGCGTAAAATAATATTATGGTCTAGAGACTTGACTGTACACTTTGACCTATTATAAGTCACATTTTGACATTGTTTAGTCTTAATTTAAACTACAGATTTTCTCTAAATACCGGCCCAAGACACTTCTCATCAAGTATGTATGTCACGCGGCTAGGATTTCTAAAGTGAGTGTTTGAACAAATCTTTAGCTAATGGTTGTAGCTTATAATCTATTTTGTCCTTATTCTGTAATGAGGCCATCCACGACTATTCTGTCGCTCTAAGCGCCACTTAGAAATGAGGTGAAATATTATTTGGCAGATTTCATGGCGGAGGGAAGTTAATTAGTTGGGAAAAAGAATTATCATTTCTTTCTGTTAATAAGATTAGAAATGGATAAATCAAACTACCGATATTCCAAAGTTTAGAAAAATATATTCTTAAAAATTTCAAAAAATTAAAGAGCAAAACACTGAAGCATTTGTTTGCGTGTTTACGTTCTCTCTTCTCAATTACAATGAAATTGTGTAACAAAATAAATAACTTAACTTCAGTCCCAACTAGCGACCTCTGGTGTGCGGAATTTTTTTTATCCCTCATTGACACATGACGGTAGTGAAGTTAGGCCACAGTAGCCTATTTGTTAAGGGTGCGTACTACTCGGAAAGTCGTAGGTTCGAATCGGCTAATTGACCGCTGTCGTGAGCCACTCCTAACACACGTTATTTTATGACTTACTGGAGCGGTTAACGGAAGTATTAGTAAAAGCTTTACTGGCATTATTTTTTTTTATAAATCTATTGGTAGTTATTTACTAATTAGGAGTATTAAGTAAGGAAAATGGAAGAGTTCCCTTCAGTAAAAGATGTATAACTCTTAACATCGCCTTTTATTATAATAAATACAATATTTATGAATGTTTTGTGGCAGTTTTATATTAAATAATTAAGCTTAAAGTATTAAGTAGAATATTGTAAGTCAAAGTCAATGTATTACGCTGGGAACACATTTAAAATGCTATAATAATAGGTTAATAAGTATCTGCGCTTAGAGCCGGAGCGGCATCAGATTCAGCTGAACTGAGTAAGTGGCGCAGATATGAGTCTCTGAGAGATGACTACATATTTGTGCCATTTGCTGTAGAGACTATCGGTCCGTGGGTCCACGTGCGGTGAAGTTCCTAAAGGAACTCCATCCGCGGCTGGTCGTTGCTGCTGGTGATAAGAGGGCTGGTTCTTTTCTCGCTCAAAGGCTAAGTATAGCCATTCAGCGGAAACGCAGCCAGCGTTCTTGGCGCGATACCGCGGTGAGTAGGACTATATGATAATTAAGTTTCTAGTTTTAGTTTTTTTATTATTATTATTATTATTATAGTTTTTAATAAGTATTTACTTATAATATAAATGGAGGCTTCTCGACGTTTCGTCCCTAATACTTCTATTCCTTAGTACACGATACACACATAAGAATATTTTATAATTTTTAATACGTACGTATTAAATAATCATTGGAGGCGGCTGTTGGTAACTTCTGAAAGACTTGGCCGATTGAAGTCATATTCACATAATATATTTATATTTTTTGATTATATTCTATATGTATATTTATAAACAAAAATGACTCGTATTTATAATAAATTTTATAACAATGTAATTTTATATTTACACACAAAAAAGTCAGGTAATGAATTCTGAGTAAAAGTCATCTATAATTATAATAACACGCGGTGCAGAAGACCATAAAAATGACTATAGGTTACAAATAAAGTAAGTAAGTATGAAGACGAACGTAATATTTTTACCACGTTTCGTGTTTGTCTGTTCGGGTCGAATTTAGTAATTGATTTTAAACTAACTTCCCGATGAGCTAGACGCTTAAAATTTGGAACATACGAGCTCGTAGCTTGTAGCTGAGAATCGAACGACAATGTAAGAATATGAGAAAGAACGTGGTATATTAAAAAACTATGTACCACGTATATTAAAACAATATACCATGTAATTGCTGAAATAGAGAGACGAGACAGTTGGTAAACTGAGGAGCTTGATATATTCGCTATAATTAACGAACGTTAACTTTATCTTTTAAAAATTATTTTTTAAATTTGCAGTAAGTACACTATTAAATGTGGTATGTTATGATCTATAGTAATTGTAGCTTTATTAAAAAAAAACGAATGTATTTAAAAGATTTAAATTTAGGGTGCAGAAGTATTCAATAACATAAGGGATACTTAAGTTTTGAAAAATAACGTCCAAAGTAAACATAAATTAATATATTTAGTAAATTATTTGTTTCCGTATTTATAATATTTAGGGCTGATTTTTCAATCGTCGGATAAAACATTTGTACAACAGTAATTTTTAATTTGTCAATATTGTATTTTATCCTTTGAAAAATCGGCCCTTTGTGCTAAATGTATATCAAAGATGTTATTTAAACTGTAAACCTCTTAATATTAAGCATAGATATTAATTAAAAATATAAAAGGAACATTTTATCGGTGTTGAAATCAATATTATAAAAATCTAAAATTATAAAAAAAATATTTATATATTTACTCTAGCCATATCTTATATTGTAAGGACTATTCCCTATATTTATATATGAAGCCGTTTTGGCGATTTTGTTTTATATTCAATGTTATAGAATAAATGTTTAAACAGAGTAAGTATTATATAAAATAGCATAGCATAACCTACTCAAATATTCTTACATACCTTTACAAATAATAAGGGCAAACGTGCCAAAAAAAAATTCTAGTCAATTTTTAAGATTAACTATGCATGTATCTTTACAAAACTTTAAATATTTATAAAAAGTAAATTATAGCCTGACAAATAAAATAAGAAACATCGCAATGTTATGGATATTTACAGAACGAACAAAAGAATCACCCAGGGCTTGTCAAATTCAAAACTGATATTTCTTTGTAATATTGTGTTTTACGCATAAAGTAAAAACATACATAATAATATGTATTTTTCACGCAGTAGTAACATAAGCGGTGATTTAAGTTTATTCATGAACCGTTCGTTGATTAAAATGACATTTACGACGTTCAAAACATTTCATTTTCAAGTAGCCAAAAATATTGGGTCTTTGACATGACGTCTTATACTTATTATGTAATGTTCTTTATGAATGTTGATTATTGACTGTTGAATAAACTAATTTTGTACAACTTTTTCTGCGGTCATAAGATGCGCCCATGTTACATGGTTTTTTATTCTGTTTACTCGGTTGCACTCTATTTAAATTTTTATTTATCATATATATTTTTATTGCATTTAAAATTCTCTTATTTCCATTAAGTACATCTTTTTTATTTTTGTTTGATTTTTAAATATTTGAAAATAGGATATGAAAGCATTACAATTCTATAAATGTTTCACCTGTACTTTTTCCAATGTACTAACCTGACGATAATCAGGGTGTCGTTTATATAGGTTTCTTGTTTAAGTGTTGGGATTTCTTCATACAAAAATTACATCACAATAGAACTTTGATATTTTATAACGGCATATATTATTCGGAATAGAATAAAGTCAATATAATATTTTTAATTTCATGTTACAATGTATATTATGCAATGTATATTAGCTAACTTATTGTTGTATTTGTTTAAATTGTATTGAATACTGTAATTCTTAATTCAGGGCTCTGTAATTACGTCTTAGTGAACTAAAGAAATTGTCCTAATTTTAAGTGATCACTCAATGTGTTTGCTGTTGTTTGTTATAATATACATTTTTTTAAGTGTGGTCAATTTTATTTCTACATAATAACAAATTATTTATTGTGAATTTGATTTCTGATTTCTGTAAAAATACAGATTAAATTTGGGAATAAAATAAAATAAAGAAATGCTATGACACTGACATATTATTAGAACCACGGCTAAGAGAGTCAGTATGATTGGATTTTACCACGTTTTTACTAACTTGCTTTCGTGTATATAAAATAGTTCTGACAAATAACCTGTTTTCATAGAAAAGTCTTGCAAACAACAAAAGCAAATCTAAATACAAACGTAATTAATCAATTATTCGTTTTGGACACTTGATCAATCCATGTAACAGACTCCCGCGCAAAAAAACTGTGTTTTAATTAAAAATCTCAAAAGCGTCATGACATGTCAGGACAAATCCTCACGTTTGGTATCTGTATATATATCTGTTCGTGTCGAATTTAGTAATTAATAAAATAAAGTAACTAAACTTACATTACATACATTAGATTCCATACAGACATCCATTGCGTGTTGCCAGTGATCTGAGACGAGGTTCTTCATTACTGGTTGCATCATGGTCGCTCAGCGAGCTATGGAGAGGGCTATAGTAGGAGTTTCTCTGCATTATAACCTTAGAAATGAGGATAGAATCAGAGTGACCAACATAGCCCAACGGATTAGTAAGCTTATGTGATAATGGGCCGGCCATACAGCTCTAAGAACCGACAACTGATGGGAAAAAAGGTTCTCGAGTGGCAGCTTCGTACCGGTGGATCAAGTGTAGGGCGGCTACCCACTAGATGGAGTGAGGACCTGGTAAGAAATGCAAGAAGTCGATGGATGCAGGTGGTTCAGGACCGTGCTTTGTGGTATTCCTTGGGGGTGGCCTATGTTCAGCAGTCATGAAAGAAAATTACAAAGAGTAGTATAGTTTTACCATGTAGTTTTCATTAGTAGTATAGTTGTAGCACGAATAGATCAGCTCGACTGGGGAAGGACCACGCTCTCACAGAATACCAGCGTAAAATGGCAGCTTGACACTGCTGTGTTTCGTATGGTGAGTGTAGAGAACCGGAGACCCATTTTACTGGACAAGAGGCATTCCATCTTAGTCCTCACGGGTGACGACGCATCTGGATTTTGATTCTTTATTGAGGATAAATGTAGACGTCTATGGGTCACAGCAACCACTTACCATCAGGTGGACTGCGTGCTCGTTTGTCACCCTATCCTATAAAAAAGAATACCCTTTAGTCTGTTTTTAAAACGTGGTATATTCAAAAATTTATACACATACATGTTGCATATTAGTCCTCAAAACTGCCAACCATAATGTTGGTTGATAGGTGATAGCTCGTTTGTCACTGTTATTTTAAAAAGTATGATAAAATGCAAGCACTTCAGATCCGTGCTTTTGAGGAGACATGTACAATAGACTTCATCATCATCATCAACATTACAGTCTTTCAAAAGTCCACTGCTGAACATAGGCGTCCCCATAGATTGGCATCCGCAGTTATTTATTATCTTGGTATTGTAAGGAAATCCCTATCTCCTGGTTTGTTGCCCACTGTCGCCTCTTAGGACACCATTTGGGACCTATACCCAATAGTGGAGTTTTATTGTCAGATGATGAAGAAAAAGAAGTATAGAACTAAAAACCTGTAAATACCAGCATAAAATAACAGCTTAATGCTGCTGTCTTTCGTGTGGTGAGTGTAGAGAACCGGAGACCCGGAAACCCTTTTTACTTCAAACGACGCCTTCCATCTTAGTCCCCAAGGGTGACAACGCGTCTGCAATTTGATTCTTAATCGAGGATAAATTTCTGTGAGCCACAGCATCTATTTATCATCAGGTGAACTGTGTGCTCGTTTGTCACATTATTCTATATATAAAAATATAGCTTTTACTAAATACGATATATTTAAAAAAGAACATTGAATTTCAGTATTTTCCTGTAGGTCGTGTAGAAATTGAAATAGATTCATCAATCACTGCCACCATTTTTCCGAACGACGATTGATAAATTATACGCATCGAGTGATATCAGATGAAACGCATCATTTCAACATACGGTTAAAATAAAATAAAAACAATTTTTTTCAGAAATCTTGATTTATGTATTTGCACACAATGCATCCTATACTATTACTCGGACAACAACATTTGTTCGAAGTTATTTTTAATTTGTTTTGTATTGTTAATTTTGTAACGTCATAAATGTAAGAAAAAAAATTCATTTTTTCAAAATAAATATACTTCTGGGTTTCTTGCTGTTTCTTTCCAAGACAAAAGTATTTTCCGAACCAGTGGAAAATTAAATATAAGACTGGCTTTGAATTAGTTTAATTTATAACATATATTGAATAAAATATTTCTATTTCTATTTCTATAGACGCTTCCGGGTGCGAGAAAACGATCTAATCGGGTCTCATTTCTTTAAAAATTCATTTTATTCCGTGTTTTCAAGCAAAAAGCAACAAGATTGACTAGCGTGCCAATATGATTGCTAAAACTGAATTATGTAACTGGTTTTTCGTAAACGACTATATTTGGATGAATTTTTGTACTAAATAACGTTTTACTTTATAATTTTTTCTAGATAGGTGTAAAAACTCGATTGCCAAGGTACTCTACCTATCTATACTATAAAATAATAAAACTGATTTTTTTTTGTTTGTTTAAACACGCTAATCTCTGGAACTACTGTTCTGATTTTTTAATGTTTTTTTCTGTATTATAGCCAGATACATGAGAAATAGTATAAGCAATCTAATTTAGTCTACACCTCTCAGCTAGCCTTAAATATTAATTTTTGTTTAGGCAGTCCAAAGAAAAAGCGCCCCCTAACTGCATTATCCGTGCGCTGACGTAATCGTTAGTGATACACAAATACAATGCTCTACCAAAATATTGATCTTTACTCCGTCTATAAAAAAATCTGCGATACCATATGCCTATATCTTATACCTAAGCCATTAGGTAATTTGTGACAAAAATTTTCAAAATTTAAAAGTAATTTATGGGCGCTATTATTAGGCATGACATATTAATCCTAACGAACGAAAGTTACTTGATCATCAAGACAATTTTATTAACATAAACTTTGTACTTTATACCGTGTTATTTGGACGCATAGCTTAAGAGATAATGAAAAATTAAAATAATTCAACACTCGGCTCGACGCGCGAACGACTCATAACCATAGCAGCCCCATGAGATCCGAGAGAAACCAGCAGTGAACGCATATATAAGTATAAGTGAAGTGTCATGTTGCGCGACTCAGACGCATGATATATGCGGGTGAAACCGCGAGGCACAGTTAGTATTATATGATGTTGTACTATGGTTGTAGCACGAATGGATCGACTCAATCGGTGAATACTACGTTCACAGAATACCAATAATAGCTTAATACTGCCAGAGGCAATGTCAAGATTTTTCTTATAGTGAGTGACGAATACCGGATATCCTTTTACTAATAATGAGGCATCCCACCAAAATCCTAAGGGGAGACAACGCATCTGAATTTTGATTGCTAATCGATGATAGATGGCTAAAACATCTAACTACCGTCAGGTGGACTGTGTTCTCGTTTGTCTGCTTTACTCAGGAATCTTAAAAATGTCAACATGACCTAAACCACCTGACGTAAAATTTACTTTAAAAGAGTTATATGTAGATCATAATCTACTCTGGGCGATGCATTCGTCAAGTTCAAGTTAGGAGCCGACTATAATAACAAGCCAACCAAGATCCAAGAAAATATACTGTTGACCGAATAGACAATGCATATAATTAATTGTTGCATTTATAATGGCGCTGTTTTCGAGATCCAGAATACACCCTTCCGAATCGCTTGTTTCATTGTCTTACCACATTGACACAGCAATAAGACTGGCCACTATATTTTTTATTATATTAAGAGTGACAAACGAGCACACAGTCCACCCGATGGTAAGTGAATGATGTGGCCCGTAGCCATCAACATTTAAGATTCAAAATGCAGATGCGTTGGAGACAGGGGAGACCCTGAGGACTAAGAATCAATGCCTTGTTTGCAGTAAAAACGGTATCCGGTTTCATACGAAACACAGCACACTCATCATACAGTCACAGCAGCATTAAACTGCTATTTTACGCTGGTAATTTGTGAGAGCGAGGTCCTACCCCGGTCGAACCGACCCATTCATGCTACAACCATAATATAGCTGCATCGTAGCTCTATGTGCAAAGCATGCATATTTTAAATATATATTTTGTCCAATTATAATACATAATTAAGTCATTTCGTTACCAATTCGCTAGAGTGACAAACCTATAGGTAATTTATTTGTAATTAACGTAATTGTTACTAGATGGGGTGATGGATTCTCGGAATGACGGGGTGTGGGGTGGAGAGGGGGAGAGAGAGGTTGAGGAGATTTCATAATATCTAAAAACATAGCGTTTAAATTTTTTGGGACGGTAAACTCGTTATATGCTTGTTAAATATATTTTTAAGAAACATTTTTTTAGATAGTAAATAAAGTGGTCAAATTTGTTTTGCCAGGTAACTTCTACCCGCATATCGTGATAAAAGCGTCAAGTGTAATGACATTTAATATATTATAAGTATATTTGTTTGCTCATTTATTTGTTATTTATTATATTATATTGTTAACAAATAACATCTTATAATAAAACAAAACACTGATTTCATCCATCCATCCATTCATTTATTATTAAATTCCACTGCTAAACATAGGCCTCACCCATAGCTTGTCTCATAGGTGATTTTCCATAGTTGTCACACTTGGCAGGCTGGTTATCAGGAAGATGTATTGCCCATCCTCCGTTACAGTTTTCCTTTTTCGCCTCATATCACACCCATGGGACGATATGGGGTTGTAGATATTCTCAAAACGCCACTACACGGTTGAACGCTGACTTCAAAACTACAAAACCATATTTCTATGAAGAAATAGAATACATTTCAAGCTAAAAAATTTTTTTTAAAAACATTACCCCCACACTAGGATTTTCTCCTGTGTCGTGGAGGCAGTTTACAAATATAAATTGCACAAGGACAAACATCCAGACCCGGAACAATTATTTGTAGGCCATACAAATACTTGTTCCGTGCGGGATTCGAACCCGCGGCCCCCAGCGCAACAACTGATTGCTAAGCCACTGCGCCACAGAGCCGTCAATTGCAACAAAAATTTAATATTCTTCCCTCCGTCCTAGTGTATGACCACAGGCGTAGTCAATAGAGAAGGTATAAAACCCAATTAAATCAAAACTACATTATATCACTAAAAATATAAAAAAAACTGTAACGAAATACACTTATTAGTCAGAAAGAAAAGGACAGAAAATATTTATTTCGCCACATAAACACTACGTCATATTGTACATACAGTATGATGTAACCAACGTCATATTGTACACTACGTCGTATTGTACATACAATATGACGTGGTGTCATTTTAAACGCTATTATAATAATATAGTATTAGACGTTGCCGAAGGTGAGGAGGCGATGGCGTAGTGGACCACAGCTGCTGTTTTTCAGCGTAGCCATTTCATTTCTTACGAGAAGTACTAACAGTGGTCTACCTTAATAAATTTCAAATAAATCCTTACAGTAAATAAAAACACAAAACACGAGACTAGACTAGACTATAAATAACTTGAGCTCTAATTGCTAAGCGTAAAATCTAAACAACAAATAAAGGATATTAGAATTAAGACTATTTATTTACACGGGAGAGCCACGTGTAACACGAATAGGGTTACCTATTCGTGTTACACGTTATAGTAACCTATCTGATTAGATAAATCCGATCTTAACCTGATTTGCCAGAGCCAAGACTTAATCCGCCCGGATTTTAGTATAATTACGTATTAGTTATGATATAAAACGTAATTACAATCTATTGAGTTTTATGTCGGAGTAGCGGCTGGACTCTTTCAAAAAATCAGAATTTTCAACCACCTGCGACCGGATTCTCACCTTGCTTACACTAAAGACGAGTAGATCGGCCCGACATGGGAACGCCCCACGTTTTCACAGACAACCAACATATAATTACAGCATGATGCTGCTATGTTTTGTGTGGTAAGCGAAAATAGTTCCATAACAAGGCATTTTCTTTTAGGTCTCAGGGATGATGTCACAAACATATTCACTTTGGTTTTTAATCGCAGAAACATGTAGGCCCTACAGTGTGCAGCGGAGGATGACCATACGGATCGTGCGAGGATACCGCACGATATCCTTAGAGACGGCGACAGTCCTGGCTCGCTTTCCACCTCTGGACATACTGGCGGACATGGATGCAAGGGTGTACGACCGGACGCTTGTCCCCCGCCTGACCGTCGGGAGTGAGCCAGATGAGGTGTTCAAAGGAGTTGAGCGGCAGGAACGACTTAACGCATTCGCAACGTGGCGCGCTCATCTCTCAGAAGAGCGTTATGCGCGCAAACGCGTTGTTGAAGCAATCCTGCCATACTTTGAAGCCTGAATGCATCACTCCTGGAAGACTGGAAGATTCACCTACAGACTGAACTAGATAATGACCGGGCACGGGTGTTTCGGTGATTATTTGTATAAGATCGGACACGAAGTGACAGTGAACTGTTTCCACTACGGTGGACAGGAACAGGACTCCGCATCCTATATGCTGGCAACATGCCCAGCGTGGGAACGGGAGTGGACGGACCTGATAAGAAGGATCGGTCAGAATCTCTCTCTCTGCCTGTACGTGGAGGGCCATAACCGCCTTCTGCGATTCCGTTACGGCCCACAAGGAGGCTGCTGAGCGGTGTCGGAAGAGGACAGATCCCGCCCGGAAACGACGTCGCCAAGGCATTCATCAGACCGCCCCCTTGATGATGGTGTTCTCCTACCAGAAACTTTGCGTTGGGGGTTACGGGCGCTAGGGATGGGGGACGATGACTAGAAAGTGGTCTCGAGCACCGCGATAGCATTGCAAGGGGTGTTGGAGGCAGTCAGGACTGCCCCCG
Organism: Parnassius glacialis; assembly: GCA_033319125.1. NCBI lineage: Eukaryota > Metazoa > Arthropoda > Insecta > Lepidoptera > Papilionidae > Parnassius > Parnassius glacialis. The sequence continues at coordinate 50,851,133 of JAVANC010000005.1, forward strand.
GGACGTGGTTCAATAGAGCAATGCGAGAGAGGGGCCCCGGTTGTGTTCTGAACGGAGATCCCGGGATCCCTCATATACGCTGATGGTTTTGGCCGGTAGGAGTCCGACATAACCTTTCTTTTGCCCCCACAGCAGAAGGTATCCCTGAGAATTTCTTACGATAAAAAGGTGTCTATGGGCCACAGCAGCCTTTGTCACGTTTACTAAAAAATATTCAACGAAAGATTTCAACACGTAATGGGTTTTTAATGAAATATGAAAAAAGATATCGATTAATATTTGAACTACTACGGAGGGGCGTGTGCCCCGTGTGTGTGAAATGATAGGGAATAGAATAGTTCATATATTTATACAATTAAACCTTTTTCAGAATTTGAATACTGACCTCTTAGAATCTTAATGACATTCAGACAATTTAAAAAAATGTTTAAAACAAAAACTTTATTGGTTTAAAGTTGACACGTCGTTAAAAGAAATGGAGCTCACACGTGAACATTTCCGTGCCATCATTTATCACAATTTTCGTCGCGTCTTATCTCAAGATAAATGTCTCAGCGAACTTGTTTCGATTTATGATCTGGAAGCACCGAGTCAAACGACAATATACCGCTGATATGCCGAGTTCTGACGCGGTCGTGTGTCGCTCAGCACTGTTTCTTCTGCAGGTCGACCAAGAACAGCGGTCACGCCTGAAAACATCGCAGCTGTGCGAACTATTATATTAGATGACCATCATGTAACATATGAGCAAATTCGGGCTGTTGTCACTATCGGAATGACTGCAATTCAGTCGATATTACATAATGAGCTGTGTGTAAGAAAGCTAGTTTCCCACTAGGTTCCCCACAACTTTTCCGAAGAGCACAAGGCGGCTCGTGTAGATTGGTGCCGGAATACTTTGCAACGCTTCAACGGAGGGAAGTTACCGCTGAGTGGTATATCACAGTTTGTTTGCCAGAAATTATAGCCGAACTCCGAACAACTAACCCGAAACGTCGCATCATCTTACATCACGATAATGTGAGCTCTCATACGGCTCGGAAGGCAAATTATTTTTTGAAGCAGGAAAACGTTGAGCTGATGAGCCATCCTCCGTATAGTCCTGACCTGAGTCCCAACGATTTCTTTACATTCCCTAGAATGAAAGATTTATTACGCGGTCAATGGTTTGAAGACCCCGAAGCAGCTGTGGAAGCGTACAAATCAGCCATTTTGTCAACATCAACTTCAGACTGGAATTACTGTTTTAGTGATTGGTTTGCACGAATGGAAAAGTGCATTAAGTTGAACGGAAAATACTTCGAAAAACAATAAAATACAATTTAGCTATACCGTGCATGTGGTTTTTCTTATTCCCGATCATTTCAGTGTGCCCCTCGTAACGTTGTGGTTCGCCTCCACAATATTCTTTCAGAAACGTGGCAAACTCTAAGTGTTTTTATCACAAAATAGAATAGAATAATTTTTATTCAATATAGATCACATGATGTGTAATTCTTATTGATAGTCATTTTTTACTCTACCACTGGTTCGAAAAAACACCCTCTGTTCTGAGAAGCACCAGCAAAAAACCCAGCGGGACTTTTTTTTAAATAAATTTTACATTTATGGTTGTACAAACTATTTACAAAATTTATTTTAGAAACTGCTTGGAAGCGACTATCTCATTCCCATGGATTATTGTCGGACATTATTTATTATAATAACCCTTTTTATACAGTTTCAGCTTAACAAAACGTTTAAACTTGATAATAGAGAGAGCCTGTACACTTTCCGAGACCTTGTTGTAATAGCGTATACATTGGCCCAAGAATGAATTACTGACTCTGTGGAGTCGAGAAACTGGTATCACTAGCTTGTGTTTGTTCCTAGTGTTTGCAGAATATATATCACTTTTTTTACTAAAACTACCTTTGTTTTTGTGTACATAGATTTTTTTTAAATATACAGCTCTCTGTATATTTAAAAAAAAAGCCAAAGCTAATATATGTATTTCTTTAAATTTATCTCTAAGAGACTCTCAGTTTCAGGTTGTAAATAGCTATAATGACCCTCTTTTGTAAAACAAAATAATTTCTGAATCAGCCGCATTTCCCCATAGCAAAATCCCATAAGACATTATGCTAAGGAAATACGAGTAACTAAAATAAACTAATCTAGCTATCTCGAGTTCTTCCCCATTTAAAAACACAGTTAAACAACGATTAGAATTATTATTTGTAGACCGAAAACACTTGTTTCATGCGGGATTCGAACTCGTGACTACGCTGCGCCGTAACCGAACTCTTAGCCACTGTGTCAACGAGCCGTTTTTACGAAGCGCTTTTCCAGTAGTTTGCTTCCGCGCACGAATATTTCGTAACATCTACTGTTGCTATCGCTTTTTGCGGACCGATTTGAATAAGAGACCTTACAGAAAAACCTTACTTATTCCTCAAGGCTTGAGAGCGTGCAAACGATTCCTCTGGAGTTGAACAGGTTCACTACAATACAATCGGGCATTTGCCCGGTTGCTATAAATTGCTCTGCCATAAAAAGGACCGTTGAGAATTTTATTTTAGTCATCACTGATGATAATGTCTGCAGTCTGCAGTAGAGGTTCCGTTTTTTTTTTTTATAGGATAAGGGTGACAAACGAGCACACAGTCCACCTGATGGTAAGTGGTTGCTGGGGCCCATAGACATCTAAATCTATCCTCGTTTGCGAATCAAAGTGCAGATGCGTTGTCACCCGTGAGGACCAAGATGGAATGCCTCATTTCCAGTAAAAAGGGCCTCCGACCACCTGCACTCACCAAGCGAAACGCAGAGGTAAACCTCTACTTCACGCTGGTTTTCTGTGAGGTCGTGGTACCACTCCGGTTCGAGTCGGCCCATCCGTGCAACAGCAAAAGCTGCCGCGTGGCTCTACCACTGTTAAGTTTTCTGGTATACTTTCATTTATTTCCTTATTATAAAAATATTAAGCGTCAACTCTCTTAATAAATTAATAATAATGTCTCCCAGAATTTCAGTCACGGCGGCTAGTACCGACGGAGAATAGTCCTCGGCGCAGGACAGGATTATAGTGCCCAAGTTTATGCCATGTACTGGTGCAATCTCTATTCCCTCACTCTCTTAGTCCGATGGGACGGTAAACCGACACGACCGGAGAGATATCAGGCGCAGGACTAATGGCTTTGCGTACTTTCTGAGGCACGGCTATGTGACACCGCCAACTTCCTGATTCCGGGCAGCTACTGAGAATTTCTTGACGGAATAACTCAATAACTTATTCTTGTGGCCTAATCCGGGTTTCGAAATCGGGGCACTACTACAACCACTAGACCAAAGTTATGTTTGTATGCTAATAAAAAACTTTTTAATAAAAATAAAAACCGACTTGAAATACTAAAAAGCATAATGTATTTTTCGGAGCCGAAGCTAAGATATATTCATTCATCCATTCATCCATTGTAGCCTATAAAAGTCTACAGCTTAACATAGGCCTTCCTCACAGATTGCCTCATGTGGAAATTTTGAGCTTTTTATTATTTTGGTAGAGCCACGCGGCAGCTTTTGCTGTCGCACGGATGGGCCGGCTCGAACCGGGATGGTACCACGACCTCACAGAATACCAACGTGAAGGTGTCCGGAGGCCCTTTTTACTGGAAATGAGGCATTCCATCTTAGTCCTCACGGGTGACAACGCATCTACATTTTGATTTGTAATAGAGGATAGATGTAGATGTCTATGGGCTGCAGCAACCACTTACCTTCAGGTGGACTGTGTGCTCGTTTGTCACCCTTATCCTATAAAAAAAAAATTTGAGTTGTAGATGCATCTGCCCATCTCCTGTTTCATTTTCCTTCTGTCGCCGCTCACGACACCCTCGGGACGATATGGGGTAGTGGATATTCTTACTAAGATATCGTGTATCCAAAGAACCTTTTAACTTTTTATACCAAGTGTTTTATCCTTTAGAGTGTTCTAAACAAAATCATAAGTTTAATCTAACAACAAGCATGCCGTCCAAATAGTTACAGAAAATTTTCAATCCCTATTTTTCCACTCAGGGATGGAATTTTTTCTTCAAATATATATGGGACGCCCCTAAAGTATAACCTATTTAATTAAGCAAGAATCATTAAAATCGATTAAACTGCTTCTGAGCAATTGGTGATCATACTTTATAACAAACGTATTTTGAGCTCGGTTAAAATATTATCATTTAATGTTATGAATTATGAAGGTTTGAATTATGAAGGTAGAAGTTACAGAATAGAATAGAATAGAATAGAATAATTTTTTATTCAATATTGATTATTACATAATTCTTATTGAAAGTCATTTTTTATTTACCACTGGTTCGGAAAATACCTCTGTCCTGGGAAGAACCAGCAAGAAACCCAGCGGGACTTTTTTTTTCCAAACATATTTCCCTTAACAATAATTTCATTTATACAATTTTTAAATGATTTTTAATAGAACCAGCATGGTGGCGATCACCTTATTCCCAGGGGTTATTTTCATTCATGTATTCCTTGATATTATAATAACCCTTTTTGTACAGTTTTTCTTTAATAAAACTTTTAAACTTGTTTATTGATAAACTTTGAATATGTTCTGGGATTTTGTTGTAAAAGCGTATACATTGCCCCATAAATGAATTACTGATTCTGTGGAGTCTAGTAACTGGTATTACAAGCTTATGTTTGTTCCTAGTGTTTAAAGAATGCACATCCTTATTCTTATTAAAGCTATTTATGTTTTTATGTACATACATTAGATTTTCATAAATATATTGCGATGCCAAAGTTAATATGTTTATTTCTTTAAATTTTTGTCTGAGGGACTCTTTACAATTTAGGTTATAAATCGCTCGAACGGCTCTCTTTTGCAAAACAAATATAGCTTCAATATCAGTCGCATTACCCCATAGCAAAATTCCATAAGACATTACGCTATGAAAGTAACTAAAATACACTAATCTAGCTGTCTCAACATCTGTGAGACTTCTAATCTTTCTTACAGCATATGCTGCAGAACTAAGTCTGCTTGCTAATTTAGATATATGGGGGCCCCATTGAAGTTTCGCGTCAATAGTAATACCGAGAAAAACAGTGGTATCCACAAGACTCAACTCCTCCCCATTTAATAGCACATTGGTATTCGAATGTTTTACATTAGGTATTGTAAATTTAATACACTTTGTCTTATTGCCGTTCAAGAGCATATTGTTGGCGTTAAACCAATGTACTAATTTTGATAGAGCATTATTTACATCGTCATAATTAATTAACTGCCGTTTGAGTTTGAAAATTAAAGAGGTATCGTCAGCAAATAATACTATATCGTGATTGTCTCCTACAAGATAAGGTAAGTCATTAATATAGATTAAAAACAGGAATGGGCCAAGAATCGAGCCCTGAGGAACGCCCATTGATATTACCGATCCGGAGGAACCTTTACCATTTATCACGACTTTTTGAGTTCTGTTACTTAAATATGAAGTAATAAGTCTAAGCGCCAAATTTTTTACACCGTAATGTTGTAGTTTCCTGATTAATATTTCATGATGAACACAATCGAAAGCCTTGGAAAGATCACAGAAAACACCTAAGGCATCCTGTGAATTCTCCCAGGCATTAAAAATATATTTCATAAGCTCAACGCCAGCATCAGACGTCGAGCGACCCCTTGTAAATCCAAATTGGTTTTTATGAAGTAATTTATTTGTATTAAAAAAAATTAACAATTGATCCAAAATAATTTTTTCAAAAATTTTACTAAGAGTTGGTAGTACAGAAATAGGTCTAAAATTAGCGGGGTCCAATGTACTACCAGATTTAAATAAAGGTATTACTTTACTATACTTCATTAAATCAGGAAACACACCAGAATCGATACAAGTATTAAAAATAATAGCAAGATAAGGTGCAATTAAATCTATTATGGACGCAATAACTGTCACGGAAATCCCCCACAAATCTGCGGTTTTCTTTACATCAATGGTTTTGAAGTATTTTACAATATCTTGCGGTAATACTTTTTCAAATCTAAATTCTTTTAAACAGATATTAACATTCTGTTTGAGTAATGACTCGGCGACAGTTGGAGAAGAATTCAAAGACTCTGTTGTCAAAATAAGAATATCAGTGAAATATTTCTCAAACACCGCTGCGACTTCTTGATTTGATTTAGTCAATTCATTGTTAATTTTTAATTGATAGTTTGAGTTACGAGGTTTTTCATTACCGGTTTCGCTGTTAATTATACTCCACGTCATTTTAATTTTATTCTTAGCCGTCTTAATTTTGTTGCTAATATGTAACGATTTGGCTGTGTAGCAAACTTTTTTAAACATTTTAGAATAATTTTTGACATATTCTTTAAAAGCATCAGAAGGATTATATGATCTTTCATGGTAAAGGTCATATAACCTTCGTCTGCTTTTATGAATTCCCACTGTCGCCCACTCATTAAATACCTTGCGACTGTTTCCGGAGAATGTTTTAGAAGTAAATGTTTTTTTAAATTCATTGCTTATAAGGGTAAATAATTCTCCATATAAAAAGTCTGCATTGTTCTTATAAGAAAGCGATGGAAGGTTTTTTACCATATTACTTCTAAATCTCTCCAGGCGTTTTGCATTAATAGGAACAAACACAATTTTCTCAATTTCCTGTTTTTTGTGCATATAAGGTAATGAAACCAGTTGTCCACAGTGATCTGAACTAAGTTTTTGAATTATTGATTTGTTGATTGGTACAACACCTGTAAAAATATTATCAATACAAGTTGCACTACACCCTGCAATTCGTGTAGCTTCAAAGAATAAATTATCAAGATTATAGGATTTGAACAAAGAGCAAAATTTAATACTGATGGAAGAAGTTTCCAGGAGATTGATATTGAAGTCTCCACACACTACAAGAGATTTATTCTGTTTATTAAGCTTAACTAAAACTTCTTCCATAATTTTTTCAAAGGTATCATAATTTGAACATGGGGGTCTGTAAACACTGACAACAATAAGGTGCTCAAGCTCAACACATGCCATTTCTACAGTACGCTCAACAGAGAGGCTCACAATGTCTTTACGTTCTTTACATGATAAGGATTTATTAGCTAATATTAAGGAGCCACCACGTAATTTAGTATCTCTAATGAACGAACTGACCACCTGGTGATTACTGAAATTAAATATGGAGTTGTAACTTTTTAACCAATGTTCAGTAATACATAAAATATGAATAAGGTTACTATTTAAAAATAATTCAATTTCTAGTTCTTTGCCTAACATACCTTGTATATTTTGATGCACCAGGTTAATACAGTTTTTATTATTGCTATTTTGTGAAATTACACAATAAAGTATAGTTGAATTGTATTCTAAGGTATTTAAGTTATCTTTGCTAGAGATTACCTCTATTGTCTTATAATCTAATTTAAATTACTTGGAACTAATTCCAAATCATTTGTGAAATTATTTTTCTGCTCAATAAAAGCAGGTGTTAAGGTAGCCAATAATTTGGCTGGGTTAAAATATAAATAATGAGATAGCGTATTTGCTACCAGTCTCAAACTAAACTTTGATAGGTAATACCTATCTCTTGTCAAAAACTTCTTAATTAAATTATTAATATCCACTAATCATTATATTTGAGTTTTGACGGGAACTTAACCGGCGGCGGTTTGCTGCTCCTGTATTATTGTTTAAATAATGGTTTGAAGTGTACTTTGATATGTAAAAGTGGTGCGATTTTATGTATTAAGTGTCTGCGCATGTGAACTATTAGTGGAAATGGTGAAACAAGTGCTCTAATGGTGATGTGATTCATAACATAAGGTTGTCTGCTTAAGCGCCTTGAGATACCATTGCCAACTGTCTGCTGGCTCAAGTTGTCGTCAAAATCTCCCAAGGACTGCACAATGTGACGCATCAACATATTGTGGAGCAGTGTACTATGAAGGATAATTATATATTTGTACTATGAAGCATAATTATACATTGAAAAATGGATGACATGGCTGACGCACAAACCGTGCAGGCCAAGACAGGGAAGAAAAAAACATAATTATATTCGTGCGTTATTCGAATACTAGTTAAATATATACACATATATTAAAAAAATATATTAAATACATTTTTAACGGCACCATTTTACTAAATCACTTGTTTAATAGTATTCTCGTGTGATGGGGGGCGCTAATTTTATTAAAATACTAGTAATGCTATTAAACATTACTAATATTTTCTTTAACCATTTCTGATAAGCTTAAAATGTTTGTGTTAGAAGTAGTTCACGACAGTAGTCGAATGGCGGATTCGAACCCACGACCTTTCGAGTACACGTTCCGCGCCCTGCCATTAGACTACTGACGCTACAAATGTTGGACAAACAGTGCATAAAGTTTATGCATTTTGCACAACGTGGTCAGTTTTAATCGATTATTTTATATATGAGAGTGACCAAAGAGCTAAAAATCAACCTGATTGTAAATGCAGTCCACGGTATCCAGAGTAATGAGCCTTTCCTAAAATTTGCCTGAGCCTATTTGAAATAGTTGCCACACTTGCCAGGTGGGATGGCTACCGCTGTTTTTTTTTATTATTTTGAGTTATAATCAGGAAGATTCTGCTGCCCATCTACTAATTCAGTTTCCCTCTGTCATCTCATATGACACCCATGGGATAGATCAGATAGAGAATTCTCTAACGCTACTATATTTGGTTGCTAATAAATTATTTAAAAAATAACCCGTTTCAAATAAAAAACGAGCAGAAAAAAAGAAAAGATAGATAAAACACGACGTTTATTATTCTTTATATTTGGTACTAAGAGTTGAATTAACCTTTTTTATAGGTTATGGGTGACAAGCGAGCACACAGTCCACCTGATAGTAAGTGGTTGCTGTAGCCCATAGACATCTATATCTATCCTCGTTTGCGAATCAAAATGCAGATGAGCGGTAAAAACGTCTCCAGTTCTCTACACTCACCATACGAAACATAGCAGCATTAAGCTGCTATTTTACGCTGATAATCTGTGAGAGCGTGGTCCTCCCCCGGTCAAGCCGATCCATTCGTGCTACAACTATACAAATAATATAGCTGCAGCATGGCTCTACCATGTAAACTGAAATAGAATAATAACACTGAAAGATCAAAGCAGTATATACATGTGTATACATATACCGTTTATTTGAATAGGTACTACAAAATAAATAATATAACTGTTAATGCAAGCAAGTGCGAATGTATTAGTTTTACGCGGAAATCTAAGCCAATTCTAAATAAATATCACTTTGACGGATTAGAAACCAGCCGGAAAGTAAGTGTTAGGGATTTAAACGTAAATTTTGATCATAAAATGATACTATCCGAACACATTGATTACGTTATCAGTATAGCCTATAAAAATCTTGGTTTTGTTCTTCGCATCTGTAAACCATTCTCGAATATGAATGTAAATTAAAATGGTTTATTTTGCGTATGTCAGAAGAGTTTTGGAATATGCTAGTTCGATATGGTCTCCACAGTACAATGTCTACAAAAGCCGCCTTGAGCGTATTCAAAAAATATTTGTTAATCACCTTAACTTTAGCTGTCGGAATAAAATCGATACTTACAAAGCTGTCTTTGTAAGTTTGTTGCACTGAGCACGATCTCTTATCTTTGGAACACAGGCGTGTTTTGCTTAACATGGCTTTGTTATATGATATAATAAACAGTAATATTGACTGTCCATATCTTGTCTCAAGAATCACCTTTCGTACTCCAAAATTCCGCACCCGCAATACTACATTGTTACAGACTCCCTGGCATCATTCAAACTACTGTCGAAACACTGTTCTTTCGCGGCTTGCTCGTACATTTAATGAACAATTTGGACACATTGACATCTTTGCGAAATCTAAACTTACGTTTAAAAATTACATTAAGAAAACTATTAAGAAATAGAGCAGTTGAAGTTAAAATCACATACAATCATATATTCTCTCGTGTATTTTTTCTATATGTATTTATTGAGGCTACTAATATAAATATAAGTACTTAAGTTATTTTATTTAATATATATTATAATTAATTATTTATATTATGTTTATATATTTAATTTGTATATGTACATAAGTAAACACACACATATATATATACAACGTGTCCCAAAATTCAACGATAAGCCAACACCGGAGAATAGACCTGCCCCGGACTAATCGGGGAAAAAAAGAAAAAAATATATATCCCAATTATATTTTAAGTTATATAAAAAAAATGAAATTCTTCAGAAATTGAGACCGTTTATGATATTTTTCACTACCATGACCACAATTTTTTAAATACTTTTTCTTTTTTTTTATAGGCAACCTGAATAGTACTGCTATCTACCACAATTCTTAAAAACTCCAGAATAACTCTTGTTTTATCACGAAAATTAATGAAACTTATTTTATTCCCTAAATTTTTTGAAGACTTTTACTTTTAACCAAATTTAACTTATCGTGGTGTAAAAAAAAAGTATGAACACTAGTATGGCAAGTTTTTTTAAAAACTGACGCAACTAACCAACATTCCAAAATGGTATAATACTCTAGGAAAACAAGTTATAAAAAAATATGGGCCTATTATTTCTTAACAGGGGCCAAATGACGGTCGGGTGTAATAAAAGTATTAGTTCTTGAAAAATGTTTAATATTTCAAAACAAATGGTACAAACAGTTTCACGTGTAATTTGTTAAGTTATTAACATTATAGCAAATGTTCGAACTGTTTGCCACCAGCATTAATACATGCACGACATCGCCTTAAAAATGATCGCTCTATTTGTCTTGCATATCTTCTGCTATTAATGTAATTAGCAGCCTAAGTGATATTTCGACGAAGCTCGTCCAATGTCACAATGGGTTTTGAGTAGACCCTGTTTTTAAGACAACCCCAATAGAAGAAGTCCAGGGGGTTCAAATCGGGTGAACGGGGTGGCCATAAGATAGGACCAAGTCGCCCGATCCAACGCCCTGGATACTCTTGATTTAAATATTCTCGCACAGGACGGGCATAATGTGCTGGGCAACCATCATTTTGGAACCACATGTTTTGAAGATCACTTAAGGGCACGTCGTTTAACAATTCTTGCAAGTCATTTTGTAAAAAGTTTAAATAACTATTGCCATCTTAGCTTCCTTGTAACTCAAAGGGCCCAATTACTTTTCCATTTAATATATCGGTCCATAGGTATAACCTTGAATTAATATTGGGATTTGTTTTTCTCATCAAGTGTGGATTTTCATTACACCAACTATGTAGGTTGTGAAGATTTAAATACCCATCTTTCTTGCACGTTGTTTCATCCGACCATAGAATTTTGTCTAGGAAGTGGGGATCTTCACTGTGCCTTTGCAGCATTACACAACAAAATGTGACCCGTAGCGGAGAGTCCCGCGGTAATAACGTCTGCACACGCCTGTAGTGATATGGGTGAAGCTTGTGACGTTTTAATATTCGATGTGCAGAACTTTTCCGGATTCCTGTAGCTTCTTCTATGGCACGTACCGAAGTAGTCGAGTCATTTTCTATCTCATTGAGAACTTCTTCATCACGATCCAATCTAAGTCTTCCAGCGCTTCTCCTATTGGATGGCATACGACCCTCCGAAAACGCTTGATGCACATTAATAAACACTCGATAATCAGGATATTATTGAGCATTTGGGTATCTTTCTCGATACAGTCTGCTAGCAGCGTTAGCATTACATCGGCATTCTCCATAGATTAAATGCATATTAGCGTATTCCTGTGGTATGTACGGTTGCGGCATGTTAGACGCCAAACAGTCCAAAATGCGCCAGAACTCTAAATCACAAAACACACAATCGTAGTCCAAGATAATGCCAGGTCAGTTCAGTTTGCAGATCACTTCCAGTCCAAATAATGCCAGGTCAGTTAAGTTTGCAGGTCGATTCCAGTCCAAAAAGCCAAGCGAAAAGTCGATAGTATGCACGAGGGCCACGTAAGTTGAATTGGGAACGGTGCGCAGTAAACAAAGGAGCAGAGCGTACTGAACCGACTTGCTGAGAATAATAACAGCTTCTCTACCTGCCCTGTTGTTGTCTCTTTTTAACGTAAATATCTTTATCTATCTATCTCTCTCTAACATCTAAGGTATTAATGCCCCATTCGAATTCCTAGAAATTGTAACAGGAACCCATTTTGGGCATGTAGTAAAAGTGATTACTGACAATTACAATTTAAGGAATTTGGCCCCTGTTTAGAAATAATAGGCCCATATTTTTTATAACTTGTTTTCCTAGAGTATTATACCATTTTGGAATGTTGGTTAGTTGCGTCAATTTTTAAAAAAACTTGCCATACTAGTGTTCATACTTTTTTTTTACACCACGATAAGTTAAATTTGGTTAAAAGTAAAAGTCTTCAAAAAATTTAGGGAATAAAATAAGTTTCATTAATTTTCGTGACAAAACAAGAGTTATTCTGGAGTTTTTAAGAATTGTGGTAGATAGCAGTACTATTCAGGTTGCCTATAAAAAAAAAGAAAAATTATTTAAAAAATTGTGGTCATGGTAGTGAAAAATATCATAAACGGTCTCAATTTCTGAAGAATTTCATTTTATTTGTATAACTTAAAATATATTTGGGATTTATTTTTTTTTTCATTTTTTCCCCGATTAGTCCGAGGTAGGTCTATCCTTCGGTGTTGGCTTATCGTTTAATTTTGGGATACGTTGTATATGAAGGTAATGTAAAATATCATTCTACCTGACTCTGTCTCCTGATCTGTAAACTTATGACCACCTTCATTACATTGAATTGCTTATAATTTATCTATTAGATTGTTCTTCTTTCTTTTTCTTCCAACAAAAATAAACCTACCATCAAGCAATATAAGGGAAACCTGTTATTGGCCATACTTTTAGTTTGTTACATTAATGTTAATATTTACTAAATACGCTGTTGGTTTTCTTCGTATACGCTCTGGTTATATATATATATATATATATATATATATATATATATATATATATATATATATATATATATATATATATATATATATATATATATATATATAGGAAAAGGGTGACAAACGAGCACACAGTCCACCTGATGGTAAGTGGTTGCTGCGGCCCATAGATATCTACATCTATCCTCTATTACAAATCAAAACATGAAATAATTTAATAAATATTCTTACTAGAATTTCATCTTGTATCGTGGAGGCGTATTAAATACATAAATGTCACATTGACAAACAAACCTACCCGAAAAATCATTTATAGGCCATATACATACTTGTTTCCTGCGGGATTAAGGCTGTGAGGGCTCGGGGCAGGTGTCCGGAACGCTTAGAGGAGGAGATGGATGGAACTCCGAGGAGATGGTCCCGAGACATCGTGATAACATTGCAAGGGTGCTGGCGTAAAAGGACTGCCCCCGGGACGTGCTGAAATAAAACAAAGTGAGAGAGGGGCCCCCATTGCGTTTTCGAACAGATATCACGGATCACATACTACCTCTTCGTTGCCCACGCAGCGAAAGGTATCCGTGAGGATTTACCCGAGATAAAAAAGGCCATACAAACATTTTCATGTTTCATGCACGACAAAAAGCCAACTACTTAGCAACTAAGCTACTGGAGCCGTCGTTCATTAATCTCAATTATGTAGCTATTTCTTTCAACACCATGCGATTCCCGTGCCTTTGTTAATAAAGTAAATTAATAAAATAGCTTTCTTGATATTTCTCTTATAATTAAACTTTTAAAATTTTACTCTTATAATTAAACTTTTAATTAAATGTAAAAACCAATTTCAACACGTCCAATAGTTAAGACAGTAAAGTAAAGCCTAATTAAGCTTTCAGCTCGTAATATAGTCTGTTAAACCGAAGGAAAGTTTGCTTTGTTTATAATTTAATTTCTTTTCTATTTTCAATTTTGTTTCGGTCTTTTAGTGCAATAATTTTAAACTGTCTCTTTTGCAGTCAGGTTTTTCTTTTTAATTTTTTAATTATTTATTTTATTTTAGACTTTTTACTGTAGTTGCTGGCACACTCTGATGAACAAAACCTGTTACTTATATAAGTCGGGCAATATGTAGAGATGATTACTTGCATGTCAAAAAACCTTTTTAAAGCAATTTATTATTCCTAATTAAAAGACAATGGCAAAAATAGATCCACATGCGTGAAGTAGAGGTTTACCTCTGCGTTTCACTTGGTGAGTGCAGGTGGCCGGAGGCCCAATTCCCTTCTTCCCCGCATAACAATGGTGGCGAAATTAAACAAAAGGTAAAGAGGGTACCAGCACCCCTGGAGAATCCCTCACTGAGCATCCACGACCAAACTACTCCACTCTTGAGCGTATTCTAGGGAGGGAGGGGGCGAAATTCCGACCGCAACTAATACTGCTCGGAGCAAGCGGAGCAATAAGACCAAGGCGACCCATGTCACGCTATCCGTGAATTTTTGCAACATCAGGGGACTTCCATTCCAACCTTAACGCTGTCCATTACCATCTAGAGATGGCGAAGCCCGACTTTGGTCTTTTTAACCGAGACTTGTTACACGTTCGTACAATTTTTTACGTGGTAGAGCCATGCTGCAGCTATATTAGTAGTATAGTTGTAGCACGAATGGGTCGGCTCGGCCAGGGAAGGACCACGCTCTCACAGAATACCAGCGAAAAATAGCAGCTCAATGCTGCAGTGTTTCGTATGGTGAGTGTAGAAAACCAAGACCCTTTTTACTGGAAAAGAGGCATTCCATCTTAGTCCTCACGACTGACAACGCATCTGCATTTTGATTCGCTAACGAGGATAGATGTAGATGTCTAGGGGCCACAGCAACTAATTACCATTAGGTGGACTGTGTGTTCGTTTGTTACCCTGTCCTATAAAAAAAAGACTCAGGTGTCCTCTCCGGCTAATACTTCATATCTCTCCTACCCGGGGTACAAATTAAAACACTCTATATATAGATAAATAATAAAAAATTAAGTAGGTACAAAAAAAAGTTTGTTCATAGTATTTTATATCAAAGGTTAGTAATTAAATTGCCTTGTTTCTTTCTACATAGTAGTTATTTGATTTTACCATATAGATATTGGATTTTAACATATAGAGTGTTGTTAGATTGACCTTAGTTGTAGAAATGACATAATATAATATTTGATTTTTTTTCTTCTTAGTCAACTTGTTTGATTTTGTTATTTATTACATGTTTAACCGTTGAACTTGTTTATGCATTTTTTGGTTATTAAATAGTGTGATGTCGATGGTTTGATGACATTTATACACACAAAAATATTTTATCAAATAATAAATTTACCTTCTCCCTCTCTTTACAATTTCCTTCCACTGATGGCCATGGGCCATGGAAATAAAAGGGAGCGCAAAATTTTACTGCCGCAAATGTCGCCCACCTCGGCATCGCTGCTCTAATCATCGCAACCATCGCACGGTGCATTCGCGTTCCGCCGAGATTAAATAAAAAATAAACGTCGTTTTGTTTTACTTCCCACATTTCTTTCTTATCACTATTACAACAAACACTTACCGTTACTGCAGCCTATTAAAGTCCACTGCTGAGCATAGGCTTCCATTCATATGGAGTATATTTGTCTTAGTTGCCACGCTAGGCAAGCGGGCTCGCAACCGATTTTTTAATTTTTAGTCGTTATTAGGAAGACGCTACAGCCCATCTTCTGATTTGTTTTTCTCTGTCGTCTCTACACATGAGTATAGAATAGAATCAGAGAGAAAAGTCACCGTGATCATCCTGAAAGACACGAGGATTAACTACGTTCCAAAATAACGTTGTTCCTTCGCGTTACCACCGCACTATTTTCTCGGTAACTCTTGCCATTGATTTAACCAAACAAAAGGAACTACACATTCCTTGTTACTGCGTAAGAAGGTACGTGTATCGTGCACTGGAACCGTACACCGAATGATCGGCTATGTAAGGTGAAACTCGTATATTTCAAAACTCGTATAAATAAAATGGTACTTATAACATAGAAGGTAATAACAAATCGACTTCTCAAATAAAACCTAATACTAAATCTAAAATGCGTAATTAAAGTCACGTTATAAGTCGTTCTAATGTTCCAAGTAGATTTCCAACGTTATCAACGTGACAAAGTCACGATGATTTTTTTCTGTCAATTTTTTGGAACCGGAACGACTGCCGCGGTTATTTAAAAATAAGACCTTTCCCGAAGTCCAGTCGCCTCTTACAAAACCCAAGGAATGATATGAATATTCATACATCGCCACTACACATTAATTGATAACTTCTCAAAACATTTTATTTATCCACAACGTCTTGGAATCGTCGTTTCTCTAGAGCTCACTTGACCTTCATATATATAATTCGATATTTTAATTGTTATATTATAGATAAGAACATAATAATAAGTTATTTATAGGTTATACTTACCTACATTTAAAAAAATATTTTCCTTGGCCCGACCTACTATACTCTTTGGCTTGACCATAAATCTGACTAATTAGGTCCAATAAAATGTCGGGGGCCTGAGAACTCGAGATTGTAGGCATGTGTCATTCGTTCATTTATTTAACCGAACCGGGTTATTCGGATCGATCATTCAAATGGTTCATTTCGTGATCAGTTAGTTGGTCGTTGGACATTACTATACTCTTTGGTCTTAGTTCTGTCCATCGTTTGGTTCGCAACCTTCAAAAATGTTATTGTAATCTTCAAGACATTGATGCAGCCATGATCAAATGAACGATTCATCCACAATTGACACACGTCTACGATTGTCTCTAAATGCCGTCCTAAGAATCAAAATGCAAATGCGTTTTCACTCGTCCTCTTAACCGTGTAGTGGCTTTGTAAGAATATCCATAGTTGTTACGTGGGTGTCATAAAACGCAACAGAGGGAAACAAACGGAGACGGGCAGCAGCGTCTTCCTATAAAACAGAAAATAATCATAATTTAAAATGGCGACATTTTTACCCGACTGTCAAGAAAGGGTTATGTTTTTCGCGCGTATCTTGCATGTATGTATATTTGTTTGTAAATTTCTATATTACCTCGTATTTTCCAAATGACTGGATGGATTTAACAGTTAAGGTATCATTATATTCGTCTTAAAACACAAAAATGGTCGATTTTTGGCGTGAAATAGTTATTTTTACGTGAAATAGTATTGTTACGTATTTAAACGTTAATTAAAAACAAATTACTCAAACCTATCGAGTAGGGTATTAAAATAAAACAAAATTAAAAAGGATTACAAATATATATATGAAACCTTATTAATAGTTGTAGATCGTGATAAAACTAGCAAAAAAGCAAATGAGTAGTAATTATTATTCAAAAAATACCTATTATGGGTAGAGGTTATTACTGCGCCATTGTATCTAAATATTGTTTGTATTATAATGTTTAGGTACTTTATGTGTCTAGCCAGATACATTAGGTGACATGAAGTCGCAAGGTTTATTCCATAGTCAAACGTTACAGTGGTATTTTGTTAATACGCGTTTATTAACGAACTCGTACACATAATTATTCATGTTATCTTAATCTAATTACTGCTTGCTAGAAGAGAGATGTAAAAGGTGTAAAAGGTAACCTGTTGGACAATTTAGATTATTTCTTTACCTTAGTACTAGACCCTTTTTACTGGAAAAGGGGTATTCTATCTCATTTTGATTCTTTATTGAAGATAGATGTAGATATCTATGGGTAACAACAACAACTTACCATCAGGTGGACTGTGTGCTCGTTTGTTATCCTATCCTATAAAAAAATATTAAAGAAAAGGAAAACAAGACGATGAAAGCAGTAACAACAAAAAATTATGACAAGGGCTGTCATGTTAAAAAAAATCTGGCGAACAAAGACTATTCAATCACAACGTTTACTGGCAAATAAGGTTCTGTTATTGTATGGAGATCTATTTAATAAATTATAATTTTTTTCTTTTCACTTCCGTATTCCAGAGCCCCATTAGCTTTTATATATATATAAAGACAAGTCCAGACTCACTCATCAACGCTCAGCCCAAACCCTTGGACCTAAAAAGCTAACATTTTGCACAGAGTTTCCCTTTATGATGTATACAAGAAATAAGGAATGATATTTCGAAATTCAACCCCTAAAGGGGTAAATTGGTGTAATCACCTGGTGTATTTCCGTTCCCTTTTAGTCAGTTTTTAGTAGACATATACGTCAAAATAGGGACGGAAATATTGAACTATATCAAGAACAACCAGGCGCAGCTGAGGGTAGACAGTTACATACACTTGCGGGATGCCATAGGGAGGCAGGATGCTGATGGTGAACAGCTAGGTCAAAAGGTGGTGCTGCCGTCATCTTTTACCGGGGGACCACGTTATATGCACGACCGTACACAAGACGCCATGTCATACGTGCACCAATACGACCGTCCTGATATTTTTATAACATTTATGTGTAATCCCCGATGGAAAGACAGCACAGATATGCTTTTACCTAGCCAAAAGTCACATGATCGCCATGATATTATAGCTAGGGTATTCCACCTTAAGGTGAAAAATATGATGGCTCTTCTAACCAAAGGCAATCTATTTGGAGCGATGCGTTGCTTTATATACTCGGTCGAATGGCAAAAACGGGGTCTTCTTCATATTCACATCTTACAATGGCTAGAGCAGCGTATTACCCCAGATAAAATTGACAATGTTATTAGAGCTGAAATATCTGATCCTGAGCAAGACCCTCTCCTCTACGATATTGTGAAGGCCAACATGATACATGGCCCTTGCGCTAGTTGAAACCACAAATCGCCCTGCATGAAAGATGGTAGTTGCAGTAAGAGATATCCTCGACCACTTCTCAAAGAGACACAGACAGGAGACGATGGATATCCGCAATACAGGAGGTTGTCTCCAGCTGACGGTGGTTACACAATAAAAAATAATGAAATTGAGTTGGACAACCGCTGGGTGGTGCCTTACAATTCTGTCCTGTTATATACTTTCAATTCTCATATTGATGTGGAGTACTAAAGCTCTGTTAAGTCTATCAAGTATATTTGTAAATACGTGAACAAGGGTAGTGATCAAGCAGCCTTTACTACAGAAAATGAGAAAGATGAGGTGAAAATGTACGAAAGCGGCCGGTACATAAGTACTTCCGAAGCAGTTTGGAGGATCTTAAGCTTTCCCATTCATGTAAGGCTCCCTCCCGTCTTACATCTCGCTGTTCACCTTGAAAACGGATAACGTGTATACTTTAGCTCTAACAACCTGTCAGAAAAAATAAAGAGTCCACCTCAGACAACGCTGCTAGCGTTTTTTGAAATCTGCAAAATGGACAATTATCCCAAGACACTGCTGTACTCTGAAGTCCGTTCTTACTTAGCCTGGAACAGCAATAAATTTTCTATAAGGAAAAGAGTGCAAGTTGTAGAGGGCTGCCCCGGAGTGAGAAAAGAGCACGTTCTGGGTAGGGTCTACACCATTCATCCAAACAACATCGAGTGCTACCACCTACGCCTGCTGCTCCATGAGGTTAGAGGACCGACATCTTTTAAAGACTTAAAGACTGTGAATGGTATCCTCCATCCAACATTTCAGTCTGCATGTAAGACTCTTGGATTGCTCGAAGACGACAAGCATTGGGACACTACTTTTGAGGAAGCTGCATTGTGCGATTCTTCTTTGAAGCTGAGGAAGCTATTTAAAATAATGTTCATTTTCTGTCAACTCTCTGATCCTTTAAGCCTTTGGGAGAAATACAAAGACAGTCTCTCGGAAGACATTAAACGGCAACTGGAGAGAAAATTGCAAGATAGTGCGCAACTGCTCATAGACGAAGTGTACAACAGATGCTTGATATTGATCGAGGATGTAGTGTTAGCTTAAGCAGGACAAAACTTGGCACAATATGGATTGCCTCAGCTAAAAAGATCTACAGCAACTTTCGGTAATTAAGAATATCTGAGGGACAATTATGACCTTGGTATTCTTAGAGAAGTGTTGTCCTCTAATGAGGAGTTACTGACGGATGAACAGCTTTACGTTTATCAGCAGATCCTTGGCAATATTGAGAAAGAAATTGGAAAAATATTTTTTCTGGATGCTCCTGGTGGCACTGCAAAAACCTTCCTTATCAATTTGCTATTAGCAAAAGTGAGGAGTAATCGTGGCATCGTCTTAGCTGTCGCATCGTCTAGAATCGCAGCAACACTGTTGGAGGGAGGCAAAACAGCTCACGCTGCCTTCAAGCTCCCATTAAATCTCATCCATGTTAAAACTCCACTCTGCAACATTTCAAAACAGAGTAATCCGGCCCAAGTGCTGCGCGATTGTAAACTTATAATTTGGGACGAAAGCACGATAGCGCATAAAGGGAGTTTCGAAGCACTAAACAGAACTCTAAAAGATATCAGAGGGAACGATGACATGATGGTTGGCGTCACCGTGTTATTAGCTGGAGACTTCCATCAGACTCTGCCGATAGTGCCGAGGGGAACTCGAGCTGATGAAATTAAGGCTTTCATTAAGGCCTCAAATCTTTGGCCCTTAGTCAAAAACTCTACCTTAAGAAAAACATGCGAATGTACTTGAAGGGCGATGTTTGCACTGAACAATTCTCCGATCTCCTCCTTAAAATAGGAAACGGAGAATATCCGGAAACTGAGGGCAAAATTACAACTCCACCATATCTTGACTTAGTTGTGTCGACCGTTGACGACCTAATAATCCGAATATATCCAGATGTCCACAACTTACACAGAAAATCCACAGAGTGGCTGTGCGAACGTGCGATTCTCACACCTAAGAACGATCAGGCTTCCGTCATTAATGACACTTTGTTGAAGTCCTTCGAAGGTGAAAAATATCAGTTCAAATCAATACAATTTCCTGTGGAGTTCCTAAATACACTCAACCCATCTGGTCTACCATCTCACACACTTATCCTCAAAGTGGGAGTCCCAGTGATGCTACTGAGAAATCTCCATCCGCCTTAGTTGTGCAATGGGACCAGGTTGAGTGTGAAAGCCTTACATAAAAACGTGGTAGTGGTCATTGTATCTGCTGGCTGTGCTCGAATCGGTGTATATACCGCAGATACCACATATACCAACGGAGTACTCATTCGAATTTAAAAGATTTCAATTCGCCCTTAAGGTCTGTTTCGCAATGACGATCAATAAGTCTCAGGGTTAGTCACCGAAATTGATCTTAGGGGGGATTGCTTCTCGCACGGCCAGTTTTACGTGGCCTGGTCGAGAGTGAGCTCATCTAACAACTTGGTCGTGTTAGCATCTGAAGGCAGATCTCTAATGTAGTATATAAAGAAGTACTTTCAGCATAGACTGAAAAAATAAATAGACTTAACCCTTAGGTAATTCCTTGGGTAGGTTTCCTGCGCGAACGAAGCCGCGGGCAAAAGCTAGTATTTATATAAAAACTAATGTGGCTCTGGAAGTCAAAAGAAAAAAAATATTATAATTTATTAAAAAATAGCTCTCCATACAATAACAGAACCTTATTTGCCAGTAAACGTAGTGATTAAATAGTCTTTGTTCGCCAGTTTTTTTTTAACATGACAGCCCTTGTCATAATTTTTTATTTTTACTGCTTTCATCGTCTTGTTTTCTTTTTCTCTAATATTTTTTATAGGATAGGATAGATAACAAACGAGCACACAGTCCACCTGATGGTAAGTTGTTGTTGTTACCCATAGACATCTACATCTATCCTCAATAAAGAATCAAAATGAGATAGAATGTCAAGTAGTAAGGTAATAATCTTAATTGTCCAACAGGTCATCTTTTACACCTTTTACATCTCTCTTCTAGCAAGCAGTAATTAGATTTAAGATAACATGAATAATTATGTGTACGTGTTCTTTAATAAACGCGTATTAACAAAATACCACTGTAACGTTTGACTATGGAATAAATCTTGGGATTTCATGTCACCTGATGTATCTATCTGGTTAGACACATAAAGTACCTAAATATTATAATACAAACAATATTCAGATACAATGGCGCAATAATAACCTCTACCCATAATATGTATTTGTTTGAATAATAATTACTTCTCATTTGCTTTTTTCCTAGTTTTGTTGCCATCTACAACTATTAATAAGTTTTCATATATATATATTTGTAATCCCCTTTTAATTTTGTTTTATTTGAATACCCTACTCGATAGGTTTGAGTAATTTGTTTTTAATTAACGTATTACTATTTCACGCCAAAAATCGACCATTTTTCATACAGCCTTCTAAGAACACTTGGGATTTAAAGACGAATATAAGGATACCTTAACTGTTAAATCCATCCAGTCAATTGGAAAATACGAGTAAATATAGAAATTTACAAACAAATATACATACATGCAAGATACGCGCGAAAAACGTAACCCTTCCTTTACAGTCCTTAACAGTGGTAGAGCCACGCGGCAGCTTTTGCTGTCGCACGGATGGGCCGGCTCGAACCGGGGTGATACCACGACCTCACAGAAAACCAGCGTGAAGTAGAGGTTTACCTCTGCGTTTCGCTTGTTGAGTGCAGGTGGCCGGAGGCCCTTTTTACTGGAAATGAGGAATTCCATCTTAATCCTCACGGGTGACAACGCATCTACATTTTGATTTGTAATAGAGGATAGATGTAGATGTCTATGGGCCACAGCAACCACTTACCATCAGGTGGACTGTGTGCTCGTTTGTCACACTTATATATCCGAATAACAGTCGGGTAAAAATGCCGCCATTTTAAATTATGATTATTTTCTGTTTTTATAAGAAGACACTGCTGCCCATCTCCTGGTTTGTTTCCCTCTGTTGCATTTTATGACACCCACGTAACAACTGTGGATATTCTTACAAAGCCACTACACGGTTAAGAGGACGAGTGAAAACGCATTTGCATTTTGATTCTTAGGACGGCATTTAGAGACAATCTCATAGACATGTGCCAATCGTGGATGAATCGTTCATTTGACCATGGTTGCGTCAATGTCTTAAAGATTACAATAACATTTTTGAAGGTTCCGAATCAAACGATGGAAAGAACTTAAGACCAAAGAGTATAGTAATGTCCGACGACCTACTAACTGATCATGAAATGATTCATTTGAATGATCAATCCGAATAACCCAATTCGTATGACGAAACAATACTTCAATGAACGGGTCACCATAAATGAACGAATGACACACACGTACAATCTCGAGTTCTTAGGCACCGACATTTTATTGGATCTACATAGTCAGATCTATGGTCAAGCCAAAGAGTATAGTAGGTCAGGCCAAGGACAATATTTTTTCTAAATGTAGGTAAGTATAACTTATGACTAACTTATTATTATGTTCTTATCTATAATATAACAATTAAAATATCGAATTATTTATACGAAGGTCAAGTGAGCCCTAGAGAAACGACGATTCCAAGACGTTGTCGATAAATAAAATGTTTTGAGAAGTTATCAATTACCGTGTAGTGGCGATGTATGAATATTCATATCATTCCTTGGGTTTCGTAAGAGGCGACTGGACTTCGGGAAAGGTCTTATTTTTAAATAACCGCGGCCGTCGTTAAGGTTCTCTCTAAGTGACTTTTCTCTGTGATTCTATTCTATACTCATGTGTAGAGATGACAGAGAAAAACAAATCAGAAGATGGGCTGTAGCGTCTTCCTAATAACGACTAAAAATAAAAAAATCGGTTGCGAGCCCGCTTGCCTAGCGTGGCTACTAAGACAAATATGCCCCCTATAAAGGGAAGCATATGCTCAGCAGTGGACTTTAATAGGCTGCTGTAACGTAAGTGTTTGTTGTAATAGTGATAAGAAAGAAATGTGGGAAGTTAAATAAAACGACGTGTTTTTTATTTAATCTCGGCGGAACGCGAATGCACCGTGCGATGGTTGCGATGATTAGAGCAGCGATGCCGAGGTGAGCGACATTTGCGGCAGTAAAATTTTGCGCTCCCTTTTATTTCCATGGCCCATGGCCAGCAGTGTAAGGAAATTGTAAAGAGTCCCTCTCTTTACAATTTCCTTTTCATTATTTGATAAAATATTTTTTTGTGTATAAAAGTCATCAACCATCAACATCACACAATTTAATAACCAAAAGTTGCATAAACAAGTTCAACGGTTAAAAATGTAATAAATAACAAAACCAAACAAGTTTACTAAAAAGAAAAAAAAATCACATATTATATTATGTCACTTCTACAACTAAGACCAATCTAACAACACTCTATGTGTTAAAATCTAATATCTGTATGTTAAAATCAAATAACTACGATGTAGAAAGAAACAAGGACAATGTAATTACTAACCTTTGATATAAAAAACTACGAACAAACTTTCTTTTGTACCTACTTAATTTTTTAATATTGTAGTTGTCTCTTGAACTCACGTGGTGAAGAAAAGATACTTAAGCATAGGAAGTGAACGGGACGGTAATGTCGCAAACTCGTCATTTGAAGTATATTATTTTAATTTAGAGAAGCGAAATTAATACATTACGACATTTTTTAACGAAACTAATTCTGTTAAAATTTATAGAATTTTAGTTTTATAATTCTAATAAACAACATGTAAAAATAATTGTTCTGAGTACTCTTATCTATAGTTCTGAGCAAAAAATCGTGATTAAATACTCTTTGTTTCTGAATTGCCCCTTCTAAATTTTACTATACTCTTTGGCGGGGTCTACAAATTCGTAAAAAAAAAGAGTTTTGGCGGGAACTTTTAACTTAACTTTTAACTTTACTAACGGCGGCGGTTTGCTGTTCCTGTATTATTGTTTAAATAATAGTTTGAATTGGACTTTGATATGTAAAAGTGGTGTGATTTAGTGTATTAAGTGTCTACGCATGTGAACTATTAGTGGCAACGGTGAAACAAGTGCTCTGATGGTGATGTGATTTTCAAGATAAGGTGTCTGCTTAGACGCCTTGAGATACCATCGCCAACCGTTAGCTGTCTGCTGGCTCAAGTTGCCGTCAAAATCTCCCAAGGGCTGCACAATATGACGCATCAACATATTGTGAAGCAGTATACTATGAAGGATAATTATTAAAATATACTAGCTGGCCAGACAAACGTTGTTCTGACCTTTCCAACGACCCTTCCTATAAAAATCCTTAAATTCACAATAAAAAATTTTGAGGATCATTTAGCGGGA
The DNA here is from genome assembly GCA_033319125.1 of Parnassius glacialis. Classification (NCBI taxonomy): domain Eukaryota; kingdom Metazoa; phylum Arthropoda; class Insecta; order Lepidoptera; family Papilionidae; genus Parnassius; species Parnassius glacialis. The sequence continues at coordinate 50,876,301 of JAVANC010000005.1, forward strand.
TAAAAACTACCCTATCTCTCAAGTTGGAACAAAATGCACACAGTGTGCAAAATTTCATTAAGATCAGTTCAGTAGTTTAGGAGTGACACGTAATTTTTATATTATACTAGCTGACCAAGCAGACGTTGTTCTGCCCTTTCCAACGACCCTTCCTATAAAAATCCTTAAATTCGCAATAAAAAATTTTGAGGGTCATTTAGCGGGATAAAAACTATTCTATCTCTCAAGTTGGACTAAAATACACACATTGTGCAAAATTTCATTGAAATCGGTTCAGTAGTTTAGGAGTCCATCGCGGATAAACAACGTGACACGTAATTTTTATATATAAAGATAAAGATTGTAACTTCAAGCTCAGAAGCTGTAAAGTCAGTTATTAAGAAGAAGAAGAAGAAGCGTAACCAGATGTTTTATAGATACTGTTACATAATTGAGATTGGTTCGAATTCATAAATATATATTTCGATATTGTAAGAAGTTATTACATGATAACACCAAAGTATGCAAACCAACAGCATCACTACCCATCTCAATGTAACACAGGGCAACCTCTCAGCAAGACGACCTTCCTTGCCTACACTAGTAGAATACCCCAAAGTGCATAGTAACGACAGTGGGACTCTTAGAATTACAGACTAATCCCTCTTAGTAGACTGCGTGATACTTTATACTGCTAGAACAAATGGGAGATTACAGTTTCACCCTCAATTTTTCTTATTTTCCTTTATTATTTCACCCTCATTCCCGACAATATATTTAAAAATGTTGAATTAATCGACTAGGCAACGAAAGTAGCTACAAAATTATTCATGTGCTATTGTCGTTTTGTTTTTCGTCGTACAACCATCCAGTAATAAAACGTTTGCAAAACATTCATCGATATATCGATATCAGGAAGGTGCTGCTGCCCATCACATGTTTCGACTTCCCTCTATCGCTCCTTACAACACCCACGTCATGATATGGGGTTGTGGATAGTCTTACACCGCCACTACACTACTCGAAACAGGGGATGTGCAACGGCATCTTCCTGATAACAACTCAAAATAATTAAAAACTGCGGTTATCAATCCGCCTGCCAATCGTAGCCACTACACCAAAACCCTCCTATCAGGCAATCTATGAAGGAGACCTATGTTCAGCAGTAGACTTTTACAGGCTGTAATATAAAGATGGATGGATGGATATATCGATACTGGTTAAAAATATCGATACGCTATATTATATATCAATTTTTTTCACTTGTTCATCAATCGCTGTGCGAACTAATAACATTAGTTTCTAAACATTTAGGCTAGGCATGGGAACCACCAATTCAGTCTGAATCTCTAGGTCAGAATTAAATAAGATATACACAAATATTTGTAGGAAAAGATTCTATTATGTATTGCTGTATATGTTTAATGGTTCCTAAATTAGTCAATACAAAGATAAATATTTTGATTTATGTTATTTTTGTATCGATATTTTTGCACAATATGTCCCGTTCGTACTGTTAGGTTTCGCTGTCATGGACGTTGGACATCAATAGAATTTTTTAAAAATTCAATTAGTTATTCATCTACCTTATTACAGTACACTGACTGATTGCCAAGGTTAGTTGAAATGCTTATATTTCAGAAATAATTATTAGAAAGGTACTTATAACATAGCCACGTAACTTAGGTAAGGAAGGTAATAAAAAATCGTATACTGAAATAAAACCTAATACTAAATCTAAAATGCATATATCAAGTCACGTTATAAGTCGTTCCAAGTAGTTATTCAACTTTTTAAACGTGATAATGTCACGATAATGTTTGGTAACTGAAACGATCGTCACGATAATTTAAAAACAACCCCAAGTCTAGTCGCCTCTTACGAGACCTACGGGATGCTATGGATATTCATACACCGCCACTACAGGGTGATTGATAACTTCTCAAAACAATTTATTTATGGACAACGTCTTGCAATCGTCGTTTTCTAGCCTTCACTTAACCTTCATACAAATAATGCGATATTTTAATTATCGTTAATTTTTTTATTTTTGGATAAGAACATAGTTATGACTCTAATTTATATTTACCTTCATTTAAAAAATATTGTCTTTGGCCTCACCCTTATACTCTTTGGCTTGACCATAGGTCTGACTAAGTTGATGATTGTTAATCTCGACGCCTGAGTAGTTAAGATACACAAATACAGTGGATTTCATTTATTACGACCTTGGTCGTAGCGAAATAAATATAGCGAAGATAAGTCTATGTCACTTGAATTTAAAGCATATTTTAGTACAAAATTCATGTGGTTATAGCAACTTTGGATACAACGCCGAGTACGGCTGTGGCGACTGTTTTTAATGAATCATTTGTAACAAATTCCTAGAAATCCAATGCAGATATTGCGACCGGAGTCGGCCGCCATAGACACATAGATATCTTTCTTTCACAAACTTTTATCTTTTGTGTACATCCACACAGATGGTCAGCAAGTGTGGAGACCTTTACCTTTTGTTTATAGATATCAGCTAAGTAGGTAGGGAAGTGTATACGTTTCGGAGTTATATTTATGGTTAAGTTAAAAAGTGATATTCTGAGTAGCAACTGTAATGAATTGAATTTGTTACATTTACCTGTAACGACTTCCGTATATAACGACGAAAATAGAGTGGTCCCTTCATCGTCGTTATACCCAAAATCCACTGTATTGACATTCCATAGTTTGAGTCGAGATCGTCTCTGAATACCGGCTTAAAACATACAATACAACAAAAATAAACACAAATGTTCGGATTTCTTAAGAGCGAAATCTGACCTGTAATAACTTGGACGAAAATATATATATTTATAAAGAGATCACATGACAGTTTCTATTAATAAAGAGATTGATTCTTACTTCCAAACGACCTTTGTTCGGATAGGATGAAATAATATCTCCCGAAAAGAAAAAAAGATATGAATATCGAACTTTTGTCAATGAAAATTTTATTGACGCCTATTTTATAATTTTACGGTACGAACAAAGGTACTGTTTTATTATTTTATTCTCTCTTCCTGTTTAATAAGAATTCCTTTAAAAGCAAACGATATAATTCGATTATACCATGTCCCTTTCCCTCTTTGTAGATGAATTTTATTTTCTTTAACGTCTTTATTTTAATTAATTGTTGTCTTTGGCCGTAGAGGGGAAATCTTCCGGAGGGTAAAGTGGTTAACTCCGGGAAGAGGCTAGCCTTCGTGTGGCTTCTACTTCGCTTACCTATTACAACCGATTTTTTCTTACATCCAGTGCATATATCCGAGTCATTCAGAATCTTCGATATCAGAATTAAGGTTCGGTTGTTGTTCGGTTCATTTTACGCTGTTTGGACGTGATGATAGCGTCACCAAAGACTCCTTCAAGAGAGCGTCAGCTAGCATTCATTACTTGGGAGAGGAAAGAGGTTTCCCTATGCTTATCTCGCTCGCTAAGCGTTTGACTAATACCCTCGAATTGGTAACGCTGGTGACCATCACCAGTGTACAAAGTTTGGTTTCAGTATTTTTTGAACGAATTTTTCGCTATCAGTCATTGACGGGTCCAGATAAAGTATCCTGTGTTCGGAAAATAACCTTGAGCAACGCAACCCGTATAAGCATAACGTATATGTCACCCCTACACGGAAGGTGGTTCAGAACCGTATTTGTGACATTCTTTAGAAAGCCTATATTCAACAGTGGACTTATTTAAAGCTGTAATGAAGATAATGATGATAAAATAATAAAATCGTTTACCCATTACTGGTATAAACACAGAATTTCAAATACTCAGTCTCAGAGCAAATAGAGACGCTTACCCGTCTTACCTTCATATGTAACGTCAGACGATGAGATCAAAGCAACTTTCCGAAAATTAGCAATTTACGTGTATATAAACATTAGTTTTCACTGTATTTGCAATCAGTCCGTGTTCAAATCACTCACGCTGATTATCTTATTCAACTATTCTGAGTTCTGACTTAATAAGCAACGTAGTCAGCCAATGTGCTGAATTAATACATATCTGGACTTTTTCTTTGTTGGAAAATGATAATATTCAAAAGATTTAAAAAAATATATGATTGAAATAAAAAATATCATAATCGATATTGTGGTCTTACTAAAAAGATCTATCTACCGGCTAGTCTTTATACATGTCGTTATGTATAATTCGTCTGTCTGTGTGTATATGACTGAACTTCTCCTAAACGGCTGGACCGATTTTGATGAAATGTTGTATGTGTGATCAAGTTGATCTGAGAATGGTTTAGATTCACAATCGGACCCGGTAGGTGGCGTGGTTATCGATATCCAGATATCACTAGTGCGAAGCCGTGGTGCATCGCTAGTATAATATAAATATAACCAGGTGGCTTGACAGAAATTGTTCCGCCTTATCCGGTAGTTATCCAGCTGACGCAACGAGTTTCACTATCTTTTACAGTATAAACATAAAATTTAATAACTCGACAAAAGTAACTACAGATTTTGTGATTTTCTTTTTTGGCGCCTTACCAACAATGTTTAAATCCATAAAATGACAATACAACTTTATGAGTGACAAAGCAAATTTATATTTAGAAGTGAATGGCAGAGTCGGCGAGAGACACCCTAGACGAAAATTTATCGGCCAAATTGGCGATATATTGAAAATCAGCCAAATTAAGAGAAGCAAGAGAGGTAAGTATATCCATAGTCCGTTGTCTCCGCCATAATAAATACAAATAATCTATAAAAATAAATAAAATTGTCTGTTTGTTTGTTTCGGCTAATCTCCGAAATAGCTGGATCGATTTTGACGGGACTTTCACTAGCATATAACTGATGCTATTAGTAGTAACTTAGTCTACTTTTATTTTAGAAAAAGAATTAGGGTTCCGTACCAAACAATTAAAACCACTGAAATACAGTCGTAATAAATAAACGTAGACGAAATCGCAATAGCTAGTTACAAATTTAAACTATGTATTGTTTAACAATATATATGATATTCTTGGATAACCCATGTAAAAAAAGTAAAATAATAATTGTTTTAAAATAAATTAGGATATAAAAGGACTGAAACATGTCCAATTTAATTTTTGTCATTTCAAGAGTTTCGAGGCAATTTTGCCATGCTGGATCTATGCGTATTGGTGGCCTTTACATGTTCTCAAAATGTTTACAATTTGTTAGACACGTAGATTTCCCCATGATGTTTTCTTAACCCGCCGAGAATTTAGAGAGTTAATCAGCACTTAATATTGCAAATAACAATTTCAATGTTACCGAATTTGACAGGCGTCTTGACGATCACAGTACCTGACACCCGTAGTATAACTTTTTGTTTTGTAAGCTTGTTTTTGTTCCTGCGGCTTTTACAACTGAAAAATAGTCACTTGAGTTGTCCGCACCGCTTTGCCGCCTTCAGACAAATATTTCTTTGTACTAATGCATGCGATTCAAATAAGAATATGACTGATCTGGCACCATATTGTGACGTCATAACTGTCAATCTATTCTATTTAGGTAGGGTAAGCAAAACAGATAATATTTAAATAATATTTATTTACAAATAAATAAAAAAGAATCATGACAAAAAAGTTTTAAATGGAATCTAGCATTTCAATAATTTACTTAATTTATTTTGACGTGGAAGAGCCATGCTGCAGCTTCATTATTTGTATAGTTTTATCACGAAGGGACAGGTCGACCGTAGAAGGACCACGCTCTCACAGAATACCAACGTAAAATAGCAGCTTAATGCTGCTGTGTTTCATATGGTGAATGTAGAGAACCGGAGACCGTTTTTACTGGAAAAGAGGCATTTCATCTTAGTCGTAGATTCGCAAACGAGTATAGATGTAGATGTCTATGAACCACAGCAACCAGTTACAATCAGGTGGACTAGCTTGTCACCCTTATCCTATAAACAATTGTATTTATTTATTTAATTTTTGAATTTAATTTATTAATTTACTTTTTGGCGTATTGTCGCCAACAGTAAAAGTAGAAAAAAACAGTTTTAAATTATTTTTAAAACTAATTATGATTTCAATAGATTTGGTTATACTAACATGCAGGTAAAGAAATATAAAAGTATTAAATTAATTTTTTTTGCAAGCAATAATTTTCAAGTGACAGTTGTTTGAATGCAATATTTTTATGTAAATAAAAATCAATATGTAAAACAAAAATCAATTGTTAAAATATATTGATAATCTAAATACTTTAAATATACATGAAATTGTCTTGTTTACATTGCTTTACATACTGGGTTGGTCGCAGGAAAATAAAATAAGATATGATTTAAATTTATTAATGAATAACTTTTCATATAATAATAATTTCAACTTGATATTTAATTGTCATAATTTTAATAATAGAATTAATTTAATAGACATAAATAATATAATTAAGAAATTTTTGACTAGAAGTAGGTTTTTTTTATATGATAAGGGTGACAAACGAGCACACAGTCCACCTGATGGTAAGTGGTTGCTGCGGCCCATAGACATCTACATCTATCCTCAATTACAAATCAAAATGTAGATGCGTTGTCACCCGTAAGGACTAAGATGGAATGCCTCATTTCCAGTAAAAAGGGCCTCCGGCCACCTGCACTCACCAAGCGAAACGCAGAGGTAAACCTCTACTTCACGCTGGTTTTCTGTGAGGTCGTGGTACCACCCCGGTACGAGCCGGCCCATCCGTGCGACAGCAAAAGCTACCGCGTGGCTCTACCACTGTTCAAAAATATATATATATATATATATATATATATATATATATTACACTCGCTGAACATTTCATAGCATGCGAGCAGCCTGGGTTCTCTTACTGCCAGCACCAGTGAAATCGTCAATTGCAATTTTAAGTGGTGATCTATAAAAGCTGCCGCGTGGCTCTACCACTGTTAAGGTATTACCTATCTAAATATAATTTAAGACAGATAGCAAATGTGCTATCTTATTGTTTATATATTAACTCAGCCAAGAACTTGGCTACACAGAAATCTGCTTCTTTTGAGCAGTATATTGACTTAATATGTAATTTGGAATCAGTTCAATGTAATTTAAATTAGAAAATGAGACAATAGAGGTAATCTCTAGTACTTATAATAATTTAAATAATTTAGAATGTAGCTTACAAATCTTTAATTGTATGACTCCACATATTGATAATGAAAACTGTTTACAACTGGTGCATCAAAATATACAAGGTATGACAGGCAAAGAGCTAGAAATTGAGTTGTTCTTAAATAGCAACAATATTCATATTTTATATACTTAACATTGGTTAAAAGCTTATAACTTAATGTTTAACTTCAGTAATCACCAGGTGGTCAGTTCTTTCAATAGAGAAACGGTGTTAGGAGGTGGCTCCTTAATATTGGCTAGTAGATTTTTTTTTTATAGGATAAGGGTGACAAACGAGCACACAGTCCACCTGATGGTAAGTGGTTGCTGCGGCCCATAGACATCTACATCTATCCTCTTTTGCGAATCAAAATGCAGATGCGTTGTCATCCGTGAGGACTAAGATGGAATACCTCATTTCCAGTAAAAAGGGCCTCCGGCCACCTACACTCACCAAGCGAAACGCAGAAGTAAACCTCTACTTCACGCTGGTATTCTGTGAGGTCGTGGTACCACCCCGGTTCGAGCCGGCCCATCCGTGCGACAGTAAGAGCTGCCGCCTGGCTCTACCACTGTTTAATTTAAAAGATTATTATCATATAAAGAACGCAAAGATATTGTGAGACTCTCTGTTGAGCGAACTGTAGAAATGGCATGTGTTGAGCTTGAGCACCTCATTGTTGTGAGCGTCTACAGAACCCCATGTTCTATATACGATACTTTTGAAAACATTATGGAGGAAGTTTTTGCTAAGCTTAATAAACAGAATAAATCTGTTGTAATATGTGGAGACTTTAATATCAATCTCCTCCAAAGGTTCCTCCATTAATATTGAATTTAGGTCATTGTTTAAATCATATGGTCTTTTTAATTTATTTTTAGATCCAACACGTATTGCTCAATCTAGTGCAACATGTATAGATAACATTTGTACAAATGTGAAGCCGTTGCATAAATGTATAATTCAAAAATTAAGTTCTGATCACTGTGGACAAATAGTTTCGTTAACTTATGTTCATAAAAAGCAAGTAGATTAGAAAGTTGTGTTTGTTCCAGTAAATGCACGTCGCTTGGAGAAGTTTAGAAGTAACATAGTGAAAAACTTCCATAACTTTCATACCATAAAATGATACAAATTTTTTGTATGGAACATTATTTAAGCTAATTTGCAAATAATTTAATAATACTTTTACTTCTAAAACATTTTCCTTCAACAGTCGGAAGTCATTCAATGAATGGGCGACCGTAGGAGTACATAAGAGCAGACATAGGTTATATGATCTTACCATGAAAGGTTATATAATCATAGCGTCGAATTTAGGGAATATGTAAAAAAAAAATATTCAAAAATATTTAAAAGAGTGTGCTCCACAGCCAAGTCTTTGTATTTAAGCAACAAAATTAAGACGGCTTCTAATAAAATTATAATGACATGGAGTATAATTAATAGCGAAACTGGTAAGATCAACTCTCGCAATTCAGACTACCAGTTAAGTGTTAACAACAAATTTGCTGAATCAGATCAGGACGTTGCAACATTTTTTGAAATATTTTACTGATATTCCGATATTAACCACTAAGTCACTGAATTCTTCTCCTACGGTCTCCGAATCAATACTTAAACAAAATGTAAATGCGTGTACAAAGAATTTCACATTTCATAAAGTATCATCAAAATATATTGTAAAATATTTTAGAACTATTGATGTTAAGAAAACTGCGGATCTGTAGGGGATTTCACTTAAAGTTATTGCGTCTATAATAGATACAATCGCGCCTCATTTAGCTATCATTTTTAATACTAGTATCGAATCTATTATGTTTCCTGATTTAATAAAGCATAGTAAAGTAATACCTTTATTAATATCTGATAGTACATTAGACCCTGCCAATTTTAGACCTATTTCTGTACTACCAACACTTAGTAAGATTTTTGAAAAAATTATTCTTGATCAATATTAAATTTCATTAATATAAATAATTTACTTCATAAAAATCAATTTCGAATCACAAGGGGTCGCTCAACAACTGATGCTGGTGTTGAGCTGATTAAATATATATTTAATGCATGGGAGAATTTACAGGATGTTTTGGGTATATTTTGTAACCTATCCAAGGCCTTAGATTGTGTTCACCATGAAACATTAATGAGGAAACTTCAACGCTACGGTGTAAGAAGTGATGTTCTTAAATTAATTATTTCATATTTAAGTAAGAGAACGCAAAAAGTTGTCATTAACAGTACGAACTCTTCAGGGTCGATGATACAAATGGGCGTTCCTCAAAGCTCAATTCTCGGCCCCTTTCTGTTTCTTGTGTACATTAATGACTTACCCTACATAGTAGAGTATAACCATGATACTGTCACTTCTTTAATTTTCAAATTAAATCGACAATTACTAAAATATGACGAAGTAAATAATACTATATCTAAATTGGTAAATTGGTTCAATGTTAATTAATAATTTGCATTTAAATGGCACTAAAACAAAATGTATGAAATTCATTACTCCAAATGTTAAACAATTAAATACTAATGTAATTTTAAATGGGGAGAAACTGAGTCTTGTAGATACCACCATTTTTCTTAGAATCACACTAGACGCGAAGTTTCAATGGAGCCCCAGTATATCAAAACTAGCAAGCAGAATTAGTTCTGCAGCATATGCTGTAAAAAACATTAGAAGTCTTACCAGTGCTGAAACAGCTAGATTAGTTAACTTTAGCTATTTCCATAGCATAATATCGTATGGTATTTTGCTACGGGGACACGCAGCTGACACTGAAATTATATTAGTTTTACAGAAGAGGGACATAAGAGCAATTTATGATTTAAAGCGTAAAGAGTCGCTGCGACAAAAATTTAAGGAAATTAATATATTAACTTTGGCCTCTCAATATATTTATGAAAATGTAATGTACGTACACAAAAATAAAGTAGTTTTACAAAAATAAGTGATATTCATTCTGTAAATACTAGAAACAGACACAAGCTAGTAGCACCAGTTACTCGACTCCATCGAGTCAGTAATTCATTATCGGGGCGGTGTATACGCTTTTACAACGATATTCCAGAAAATATACAAAATTAGACCTGCTCAAAATTCAAGAACTTTATTAAACTAAGTTTGTATAAAAAAGGGTTATTATAATATTAAAGAATTTATGGATGAAAATGACCCCTGGAAATGAGGTGATCGCTACCAAGCTATATCTAATTTGTTGTGTTTTGTTAATTTGTGTAACATACATAATTGTAAGCTGATCCCACCGCTGTTGCTGACTCTGTATGCGATGTGGTGCTACAGGGAATGGAACTATTTATTCCATCATCTGTGGTACCAATCGGCAATCGGAGGCAGATCTTGGCCTTGGTTTGATCGCTCCTGTAAGACTGCATTACGCAGTAGGCAGGAGTGTTATTAGGCCTGGGCTGTGGCTTCGGCGGTTCGGGATGTAATCACCAGCATGCTTAAAAAGAAGTATAATTTTGCCTCCAGGTCCTTCAAAAGAATTATTGCCTCTCGCCAAGGCTGTCCGAGGGAGTTTCTGTAAGCCGTCACTACCATCTCTGCACAGGGAGGACGACTCACTGGCCCGCGCCGCAAAAGAGAAAGCCGACCTTTTAGGCTCCCTTTTTGCGTCCAATTCGACTCTTGTTGAGGTGGGGAGGGAACACGCCGCCAATCATCCCGCAGTGTGAGAGCTCCATGCCGGTTGTGCGGTTCTCACAGCGCTCGGTTCACAAAGCACTCCTCTCCCTGGACATCCACAAGTCCAGTGGGCCTGATAGAATCCCCCCAATTATGCTGAAGCGTGTGCTCCAGTGTTGGCACCGGTTTCAACGCGTCTTTTCTGTTACTCCTACTCCGTAGTTGTAGTCCCGAAATCATGGAAGACAGCTTTTGTCCACCCGATCCCTAAAAAGGCGACTGCTCAGACCCGTCCAATTACAGGCCTATCGTTATCACCTTCTTGTTCTCCAAACTAATGGAATCCATTATTAACTGCCAGCTCATGCGGTACCTTGAGGATCACCAACTGATTAGTGACCGCCAATACGGTTTTTGTTGGGGTCGATCAGCTAGTGATCTTCTGGTCTACCTGACTCATGACTCGGAGGCAGTAGAGTCCAACGGGGAGGCATTGGCCGTTAGTTTGGACATAGGAAGGCCTTCGATCGGGTTTGGCACAAAGCACTTCTTTCAAAGCTCCCTTCCTATGGGCTTCCCGAGAAATTGTGCAATTGGGTCACCAGCTTTCTAGCTGATTGAAGCATCAAGGTCGTAGTAGACGGTCCCTACTTCGATTACAAGCCTATTAACGCTGGTGTTCCACAAGGCTGCGTGCTATCACCAACTCTGTTTCTTCTGCATATCAATGATATGTTGCTAACTGGTAACATTCATTGCTATGCGGATGACATCACTGATGATGCTCTATACACCGGCCGTACCACTATTTCTCGGGAAAACGTAGTCGAGTACCGGAACAAACTTGTGTCTCAAATCGAGACTTTGTTGAAAAACGTCTCGGATTGGGAGCGACTAAATCTAGTCCAGTTCAATCCCCAGTATACATAAGTTTGCGCGTTTACCGCTAAAAGAAACCCCTTTGTCGTATCTCCTCAGTTTCACGGCACTCCCCTTGTTGCATCAGCCAGTATCGGAATCCTCGGCGTCGACATATCGAGTGACGTACAGTTTCGTTATTACTTGGAAGAGAAGGCCAAATTGGCCTCTGAAAAGCGTGGCGTGCTCAGCAGAGCGGAACAGTATTTCATGTCGGCACACCGCCAGCAACTTTACAGGGCGCAGGTTCGGCCTCGCATGAAATACTGTTCCCATCTGTGGGCAGGGGCTCCCTAGTGTCAACTCCTTTCACTTGACCGCATCCAGCACAGAGCAGTTCGAATAGTCGACGACCGAGTTTTTTCCGACTGGCTTGACTCACTGGCACTGCATTGATATGTTGCATCTCTTTGCGTATTTAATCGCATTTACCACGGGGAGTACTCTGAGGAATTGTTCGGACTAATTCCAGCCACTCAATTTCACCATCGCACATCGTGACAAAACTCGCGATATCATCCATACCATCTTGATGATTGGCGGTCAATCGTTGTGCGGTTTAGAAGATGTTTTCTTCCTCGCACAACTTCTATGTGGTATCGATTACCACCAGCGATTTTTCCGGACCAATACGAATTAGGGACCTTCGAGAAAAGAGCCTACTCCTTTTAAAAAGGCCGGCAACGCATCTACAATTCCCTTGGTGTTGTAGTTGTTCATTGGCGGCGGCAGTCACTTGCCATCGGGGAGCCCCCTCTCCTATAAAAAAAAACATCAGAATAAACTAAAGTAATGACCGCACATTATTTTACCACCAATTTAATATAATATATGGGTACAAAGTTCTCCGAAAAAATGTATCAACATAGCGAATATCGAAATATAGAGAATTTTACATAATTGATATAACCTGGGAATCTTTTTTAAAATCTTTGAACTTTTTACCTTTAATTAATAAGGAAGGACCGCCTTCTCACAAAATGCCTAAAATATAACAAAGCCCCTACCACAACGTGTGATTTCTTCAAAACATGCATCTGCAAAGCGTTCCCCTCATCTTCTTAGAACTGGTTGACGTCGATCGTTACTGTACAGAGATATCATGGCTTCATCGGATAACAGTCCATAACATACAATTTTGGTAAGCCTGGTAACTCGGTGCTCATAGAGTAGTTTACGACCGCGGGTTAAATGAATGGTACCCTACGTAGACTAATTGGCACATTTCTTACTTCTTCGAGGTTGTTATTGAGGTCCACATACAAAAATTAACGATTTCTCAAAGCTTGACTCACCAGAAAACTATCGTCTCGTCGTTTGGTACATAGCTTTCTTTCAGAACCAGGTCTTCTCTTGAAGAAACCGGTCTCTTGATAGCGCTGCCAGGTTGTTTGACCTGTTGAATGACTCACGTTTAGTTTCTGAGCCACGAAACATTGCCTGCAACCCTCCTCAATCAACGCAATAATTTTGCTGACTTTTGTCACTTTATCTATCATTTTCGATACCTCAAAACAGTAACGAAAATACTTCACAAAAGTCAAAGAAAGGGTAGATATTAACTTTGGGAGTTTGCGCCACAAAATGTAATAAAGATTTTTTTCAAAAACAGTCTCAGGCAAAAATTTGTATTGTAAACTTACATTTTAAACACCACAGAACTTTTATTATCGGTAAGTAACATGTTCAAATGATTAAAAACTTTTTCGTATTTTCTTCGCAGGCAGAAAATAATCAAAAATGTCAGTTTTTTTGCAAATGAGTGTATTTTTATATATACTTCTTGTTCCTAAGATACCCTCTTAAAAGAGCCATAGTATATTTTTTTTTATAGAATAAGGGTGACAAACGAGCACACAGTCCACCTGATGGTAGGTGGTTGCTGCGGCCCATAGACATCTACATCTATCCTCTATTACAAATCAAAATGTAGATGCGTTGTCACCCGTGAGGACTAAGATGGAATGCCTCATTTCCAGTAAAAAGGGCCTCCGGCCACCTGCACTCACCAAGCGAAACGCAGAGGTAAACCTCTACTTCACGCTGGTTTTCTGTGAGGTCGTGGTACCACCCCGGTACGAGCCGGCCCATCCGTGCGACAGCAAAAGCTACCGCGTGACTCTACCACTGTATATATATATATATATATATATATATATATATATATATATATATTACACTCGCTGAACATTTCATAGCATGCGAGCAGCCTGGGTTCTCTTACTGCCGGCACCAGTGAAATCGTCAATTGCAATTTTAAGTGGTGATCTATCACACGTGCTCGGCGCTGAAGGAAAACATTTGCGAGGAAACCTGCATGTCTGAGAATGATGTGTCCTTGATGGACACGTGTGTCTACGGCGGACATTCTTTGCACTTAAACCTTCTCAAAAGTGAGTTCTTTTATTTTATGAGATACATTTGAAACAAAGGAAATATTTTTAATTATATCATAAAATATGACCGAAGTAGCCGTGGCTTGGTCACCTGCGGTGAACAAAGAGAAACTCCTTGGCTGGCCCGTGGTGTAGGGCTGGCCCGAGGTGGCCACTCCAAGTGGGCTTGGCGAGCCCACTTCGGATGTGTGTCGGTGGGCTGCTGTGAGAAGGGTGTCCTATCCCCCTACGAGGAAGAGGAGTGTTGGTATGGCGAAGCGCCACTCACCCTATCCTCCGCGACTCTGACGGGGCCGCACCGTTAATTGATGCGGTGGTGGTGGGGTTGCAGGGGAGAGGAGAGTCGCTATTGCGAGGCGCTGCTCTCCCTACCCTCCGCAGCCGAATCTTGGTTGGTGGAGGAGCCATAGACCAGATCCGCCGCTGGGGTCAGGAAGGCCGGTGCTCCTGAGTGCTAGTTTTTTCTGGCCCCAAGGCCTTCGCGCATCGGACACGGGGGCGTCTGTTGCGCAATGGAAATTGAAGGCCGAGGAGGAGGACGCGCCATGTGTTCTGGTGCGCCTTACCTGAGAAGGAGATGGGGGAGGAGTAGTCCTCTCCCGAGGAGAGGCCACCATGAGGCGGTAGCGCAGGTGGGGCCGCGGATGTGTGCGAAAGCGTTCCCGTGGTCCTGCCCATATGCGACGAAGGTGGAACACCATGGGGTTTTAGTCGGTGCGAGTCAGACATAACCCGTCCTTGTCCCCGCGAGGCGGATATGCGTAGGCATTTCCCCATGTAAAAAAAGGTAAATCCAACTTAAACCGAGAGCCCAATGGACGGATTCAACTCGGCTGGACAGTGTTCGGGAAATTACGGCACATCTTCTCGTCAGGTATACCTCAAAACTTGAAAACGAGACTGTACAATCAATGCGCGTTGCCAGTGATAGTTTATGGAACTGCAACGTGGTCCTTCACTGCTGGCAGGATGAGGAAGCTCAAGGTCGCCCAGCGAGATATGGAGAAGGCTATGCTTAGAGTTTCTCTGCGCGATAAACTTCGAAATGAGGATATCCGCAATAGAACCAGAGTGAACGACATATCCCAACGGATTAGTAAGCTGAAGTGACAATGGGTCGGTCATATAGCTCGAAGAACCGACAATCGATGGGAAAAAAGGTTCTCGAGTAGCGGCCTCGTACCGGGCGAAGTGTATGGCAACCTTCTACTAGGTGAAGAGACATAGCCCAGTGGATTAGTAAGCTGAAGTGGCAATGGACCAGCGATATAGCTCGCAGAACCGACAACCGATGGGGAATAAAGTTTATTGAGTTGTAGACTCATACCGGTCGAAGTGTTAGGAGACCCCCCCCCCCCCACTAGACGGAGTGACGATCAGGTAATACATGCAGGAAGTCGATGGATGCAGGTGGCTCAGGGCCGTACTTTGTGGCATTACTTGTGGGAGGCCCATGTTCTGCATTGTATTTGTGAAGGGCTGTAATTCATTACAAAATTTATTTTGAATGAATGTAAAAATCATTACTTTTCTTTTATACTTAGTCAGGTCATAAGTTCTGTCAAAAACTTTTTATAAAATTAATGATACACTTTTTGATAATTATATGGAAATTATATATGAAATGGAAGGTAATTTAATTTAGAATACAATTTCATTTACATTATTCAAAATGCCCTCCCCTATTTTGAATACATGCCCTTAATCGACGCGGCCAATCATCAATCGCAGCTCGCACCACATTCATATCTATTTATGCCGCTGCTTTAGCCAAAGATGCTCAGATAGATTCCAAATTCTGATGAGGTTTAGCGCAGACTTTCTCTTCCAAATGTTGCCCGGCCGTATTATTTACAAATATTCTTTTTTCTTCTTTTTTTTGTTTTTTTTGTTTTGTTAGGGCTAGGTACCCACGCGTGGGGTATTTTGGGTAGAAGGATTAAATTGCCGAAGGGTCGGTCGCCTGAGCGAGGCATCCTGCAGACCGACTGTAGTGTGTACTTGCCGAGTAGTGTAATTGTGTTTAATTTAATTTAATAGTAATTTGTATTTAGTAGTGATGTCAATCCACAGGACACCGGCGCTTCGCCTGCGGGCGGAGTTGCGCTGGTCTGCTAACGCTCATCCTTTGATAGGGCGATCCGATCGGGTCCATAGTTTAGAGAAGCGGCCCGAGCAGGTCGCGGCCCGAAGGGCCATAGTGGAGGAGGCTTACGCTGAGCTCGAGGCCTCGGATGCGGAACAGAGAGTACTAAACTCCTGCCTCGCGAACTACGAGCAATTCTTTTCTCTCACAGACGACTTGATCAAGGCGGGGGCCAAGTATGCTGAGGAAGTGCGTGAAGCTCGGTTGAGTGGCCTGCCCGAGTCCCCTTGGAAGCAGCCTACTCAGCCGGAGCTGTTGGGATGACTCCCAACTCTGGACCTGCCAAGGTTCTCCGGGGTCCTCTCCGAATGGCTGACCTATGTTGGTCTTTTTGACAGCCTATTGGACGCCCGGAGGGACTTGACACCAAGCCAGCAGATGGCGTACCTCCTGGCCTCACTGGAGGAAGAGGCCCTGGGCGTCGTCGGCCATTTAAAATTGTCGGACGACGCCTACCAGACTGCCCGGGACATCCTCGCCGGAAGGTACTTCAACGTCCGGCGAATTGCGGACGAATACGTTAGGCAGCTCCTAATCTTCCCGCTACTTAAAGACCGGACCAGACTACGTCCGGACCTTGTAAATCCAGTCGTGGTGGCCTGTAATTCGTTGAGGCGGCTGGATTTACCGGTGGACGAATGGACGGCGCCTCCTATATTCCGCCCTTCAGGGACCTGCTGCGGTTCTTGGAGGAGCATTGCCTGCAAATTGAGAACGCAGCGGTTGCCGTCGAGGACCTACGGACTGCCAACCGAGCCGTGCCCAGGGAGAGGCGGAATCGGACGGGCAAGTCGTCGCTAACCCCCCCTAAGGCCGAGTGGAGCTCCCGCGGGAGGGCGCCGCCCCCTAGCCTCTTATAGCAGCCTAGCGGCCAGGGAGGCGTCCTCCTGCTCCTATAATCGAGCATCCGATCACCGGGTGACGTCGTGCCCGAAGTTACTGGGTAAGCTGGTCCCGGCGAGGCGAACCATCGCCAAGGAGCGCCGCGGGTGCTACTCGTGCTTGCAAAGGCACCTCCAACGAGACTGCCCGCACCAGCGGCACTGTCCGCACTGCCAGGGCATCAACCATGCCGTTTTGTGCCTGGGTGCGAACGGCGCTTTCTCTCGAGGCTCTGCCGGGCCATCAACTCCCACGGGCGGGGGCGCTCAGCCACGCCCTCTGTGGGGCGACGCTCGGCGCTCGCCTGCCGGTCGCCATCCCCTGGGTTTGAAGGGGGTCCCTCCCCCGACCAGTCGGGGGGCCGTTCCCCTAGGGGCGGGGGGTCGTCGCCCCCACTCAGCGTGTCGAGAGGAACTTCACGGCCACTCAGCGGTCAGCTAGACCCTTTTCACCCCCGTTAGCTGAGCGGCCGCGACTGGAGTACCACCCTCCCCCCTTTGGTCGGTACCGGTACTACGGGGTTCCTGCGACCTCAAATCTGTCCCGGACTACAAGGCCGAGGTTCCCCGAAGCTCTCCAGGTCGGCCCGTTCGGGGATTTCCAACCACGGGTCATTGAGATGCCGCCGGAGTGCCGCTTTAGGGACCCCCGGTTCAAGTGCCGGTCCGATGGAGGCAGCTCCAGCTAGGTATCTGCCGCCCTAGCTCCTACCACGGCCGCCTCCACTGGTCCTTTGAGCCGTCAACAGTCCACTTGTCAAACTGTTCTATTGCCGACGGCCTCAGTGAAGGTGTACAACCCGAGTGGCGACTGTTTAACGGTTCGCGCTCTATTGGATTCGGGTTCACAACGCTGTGTGGCCTCCACTTGGTTGGTGGGAAGACTAAGGCTCCCCTGGAGCTCTGAATCACGTCCAATAGTAGGTATCGGAGGTGCCGAGCTTCCTGCTCCTAGGGGACAAGCGGAGTTGGTGTTTGGGCCTGCCAGCGAACACCTTCACATTCTAGTTAAAGTAAATATCCTCGATGACATTGTAGGTTTTATCCCTAACGTCCGTATAAATGACAGCGCGGTTCGTTGAGCATCGGGCTTGAGACCGGCAGACCCTCAGTGGTCCCAACCTGGGCCTATAGATTTGTTGCTGGGGGCCGACGCGCAGGTGTTCATCTTGTTAGGCGAGATACGAGCCCTACAGCCCGATGGCTTGTCAGCCATGTCCACTGTATTTGGGCATAGCTTCATTGGACCGGTTCTGTGGTCTCCCCCCCCCCCCAGACGGCCGACCCGCTCTCTGTTGTGGGCGTGTCCCTTTCGGACGTCGTCCAGCGATTCTGGGAAAATGAGGAGCCGCCACACGCGGCTTGACTCAACCCTCTGCACCGTGAGTAAGAGTTGTTCTACCAGAACAATACCGGCCGTCGTGTCGACGGTCGTTTTGTCACTCGCTTACCCTTTCTTGACTCACGGCCCCCTTTGGGCCAATCTCGTACCCTGGCCGAAAAAAGGTTTCTTTCCATGGAGCGCCGTATGCGGCGCGACCCAGCCTTTCGCGATAAATATGTCAAGTTCATGCGCGAGTATCAAGAGCTAGGTCACATGTCACCGTCCAACTTCGACTGGCGGTCACAGAAGCACTACTTCCTCCCTCACCATGCGGTCTTGAGGACCCCTGGGAGTACTATTCGGGGAGTTTTTGACGGCTCCGCCCCCTCGTCAAATGGTGTGTCCCTGAACCAGTGTCTTCACTCTGGTGCTAAATTGATCAAGGACATATCCGACATTTTGACCCATTTCCATCGGCACCAAGTGGTTTTTGTAGCCGACATTCGGATGATGTTTCGACAATCAGTGGTCCATCGTGATGACCGTCGATATCAGCTGATATTGTGGCGCGAGAAGCCCAGCGATCCGATACAGGTGTTTGAGTTGAACACCACCATCTATGGATTCCGGTCCAGCCCGTATATCGCCATGCGAACTCTCCTTGAACTCGCTGAGAGAGAGCGTCTAAAGTACGCTTGGGGGGCTTCTATTTTGGAGACTTCGGTCTACATGGACGACATTTGCACGGGCGCCTACACCGTCGAGGAGGCTCTTGTATTGCGAGACGAATTGATTGCCATCCTGAAGTCCGGAGGTTATGAGTTTCGCAAATGGTTGTGGAAATCCCCTCATATTTTGAAGGACCTCCCAGGAGAGAATCAACAAGACCCTCACCTATTCGAGCACCCTAAAAATCCTAATTTGTTGACTGTGCTGGGCATTCAATATCAGTCAGTTCAGGATACTTTCACGTATCGAGCCAAACTCGATCCCCCTCCTAAAGCATGGACCAAATGCTCCGTGCTGTCTACCGTAGCCCCCACCTTCGATCTTAGTGGATGGATCACTCTGGTCATTTTTTTGGCTAAGTGCTTTCTTCAAAAGCTCTGGATATCCGGGTTGGATTGGGACGAGCCTATTAGCGGCGCTCTCTTGCGAGAGTGGCTCTCCATTGTCCCCTCTCTTCCGGACATCAACCGGGTCTCCATGCCAAGGTGCTTCTTCCCTCCAGGGAAATGCAGGGCTAGCCTACATGGGTTTTACAACGCCTCTGAGAAAGGCTATGCTGCTGTCGTATATTTGCGGACTCCATCTCCATCTCATACTTGCTAAAAGCTAGGTTGCTCCCATTAAGCCCCGCTTAACTATCCCTAAATTAGAACTGTCCGGAGCCGCTCTTCTCACGCGACTCCTCAACCACGTTCACTCGTCTTTGAAGTCTGTAATCGACATTACGGACGTCTACGCTTGGTCGGACAGTGAGATAACACTTTGTTGGCTCAGAGCTGCACCTCAAATCTTGAGGTCTTTGTGGCGAACCGCGTGTCTCAAATCTAGAATTCTCGGACGTCTCGAAACTGGAGACATGTCCCAGGGGAGTTGAATCCCGCAGACTGCGCTTCTCGCGGCTGTGAAGCCTCCTCGTTGGTTGACCACCCGCTGTGGTGGTGTCCCAGTTGGTTGACTGAGTCGCAGTCATTCTGACCCCAGAATAAATACTCCGAACCGATTGAATTGCCTGGCCTACGAGCCCGAGTAGGAGTGGGCAAGGATAAGCCCACTTGGGATTTCTCCCTGCTAGAACGGTACAGCTCTCTCGATAAGCTCTTAGGAGTGACTCTTAGGAGGATTTGTCCGCAATTCGAGAGACCCGTCCAACCGAATCTCTGTTTCCGTTTTGTCCCCTAGCGAGCGTCGCGAAGTTTTGATGCATTGGACCCGTATAGTCCAAGCGGAGCATTTTGAGCCCGTGATTGAAACCTTGAAGCGGGGCTCTGTTGTCAAGGGCGCTCTGGCCCGTCTGAACCTCTTTCTGGACGACGCTGGGATGCTGCGCGTTGGCGGACGTTTGAAAAATTCTCAAATGCCGTACGGGTCTCGACACCCGTTACTGCTCCCTAAGGACGGCGCCTTTGTTCGGTTACTGGTAACTCACCATCATGTTTTGGCTGGCTGACGCACCATTCGGAGCGTCATCTTTAAGTGCATACCTTGTTATAAACTGAAGGCCACCATATCGCAGCCTATGATGGGTGACTTACCACCCGACCGCGTCAGGGCCATCCGACCATTCGCTGGAGTCGGAACAGAATTTGCTGGCCCCTTCCTCGTCATGTCCTCCAACCTTCGTAACGCGCGTTCACATAAGGCCTATCTGTGCGTTTTCGTGTGCCTCTCCACTAAGGCCATTCGCTTAGAACTTGTAAGTGCCCTCAGCACGGAAGCCTTTGTGGCCACGCAGGGCCGCTTCGTATCGCGTCGCGGTTTGCCGGACCTGATCCGGTCTGATTGCGGAACGAATTATAAGGGCACGGATAGATATTTAAAATAGGTTGTCGAATTTCTGTCCAGCAACTGGACTTATTAAGTGGCGAAGCTTGTGAAGACACTTACTGATTTCACGATGTCTGTCCGTCTGTCCGTCCGTCCCACGATTATCTCAAAAACGGTTTCGAATTTTCAAATTCTGTTTTCAGCAATCGATTACTGATCACCCAGGCATCTGAACCTCCTATTTTGAAACTGATTGCTCAACGGCAACCGTTAGAAACCGCTACAAAGCTGATTGCTTTGCCACTTTGCTATACTGTTAGCTTGCTAGGTTTATTTCAAACTATTTTAAACTGTCTTCCCGATGAGCTAGGGACTTAAAAGTTTAAACAAAACTCACAACTGGAAATATGTTTATGATGTATAGCTTATGTAATATTAGAGCTGAACATATCTTTCTATTAAAACAATGTATACCCCCACCACGCTGAATGGCTTGGTTCTCGTTTAACCGAACATGCAGGTAGATCTGTCTATGACTTTGCTTTGGCATATGGTCTAACACAACTGGTAACTTTGCCTACGCGGATCCCAGATGTGAAAGACCATGTACCTTCCCTGTTGGACCTTCTGCTGACCTCTTATCCGGACGGATATCAGGTCTCCATCGATGCCCCTCTCGGCTCTTCGGACCATT
Organism: Parnassius glacialis; assembly: GCA_033319125.1. NCBI lineage: Eukaryota > Metazoa > Arthropoda > Insecta > Lepidoptera > Papilionidae > Parnassius > Parnassius glacialis. Next base: position 50,897,923 of record JAVANC010000005.1, read on the forward strand.
GTCTGATCCGGAGTACGGTGTTACTCACGCTCCAATCGCAGTTGCGATCTGCAGCTTGCCGCCGTGTTTGGCACTATAGGTCAGCTGATTAGGACGGGAAGCGGTCTTTTTTAACATCCTACCCTTGGAGGCGGGTTTGCTTCTCCCAGGAAGATCCCAGTGTTGTTGCCAATTCTGTTACTGATGTGGTACTTCAGGGTATGGAACTTTTTATTCCATCCTCTGTGGGGCCCATCGGAGGTAGATTCCAGCCATGGTTTGGTCGCTCCTGTAAAATAGCATGACGCTATAAGCAGGAGTGCTACCTAACCTGGGCTGACGCATCAACGTCTCGGGATGTAAACACCAGCGCACTTAAAAAGAAGTATAATTCCGCCTCCAGGTCCTTCAAAAGCGTCATTGCCAAGGCAAGGTCTGAGCACATCGGCAGAATTGACGAGAAGCTAGTTCGCCTTCCTTCGGGAATCCGTGCATTCTGGTCTCTCGCCAAGGCTGTCCAAGGGAACTTCTGTCATCGATCTCTTCCATCTCTGCACAGAGAGGACTACTCACTGGCCCATGCCGCAAAGAAGAAAGCCGATCTGTTGAGCTCTCTTTTTGCGTCCAACTCGACTCTAGATGACGGGGGGAAAACACCGCCATTCATCCCGCGATATGAGTACTCCATGCCAGATGTACGATTTACACAGCACTCGGTTCGTAAAGCAATCTTCTCTCTGGACGTCAGCAAGTCGAGTGGGACCGATGGAGTCCCTCCCATTGTGCTGAAGACGTGTGCTCCGGAGTTGGCACCGGTTTTAACGCGTCTTTTCCGGTACTCCTACTCCCAGTCCAGGCGTAGTCCCGAACTCATGGAAGACAGCTTTGGTCCACCCAATCCCTAAAAAAGGCGACCGCTCAGACATGTCCAACTACAAGCCTATCACCATCACCTCCTTGTTCTCCAAAATAATGGAATCCATTATAAACTGCCAGCTCATGAGGTACCTTGAGGATCACCAGCTAATTAGTGACCACCAGTACAGTTTTCGTCGGAGTCGATCAGCTGGTGATCTTCTAGTCTACTTAACTCATAGATGGGCGGAGGCAGTAGAGTCCAAGAGGGAGGCATTGGCCGTTAGTTTGGACATAGCGAAGGCCTTCGATCGGGTCTGGCACAAAGCGCTTCTTTTGAAGCTTCCTTCCTATGGGCTTTCCGAGAAATTGTGCAAATGGATCACCAGTTTCCTTGCTGATCGGAGCATCAAGGTCGTAGTAGACGGTGCATGCTCTGATTTCAAGCCTATCAATGCTGGTGTTCCACAAGGCTGCGTGCTATCACCAACACTGTTTCTCATGCATATCAATGATATGTTGCTAACTGGTAGCATTCATTGCTATGCGGACGCCAGCACTGGTGATGCCTTATATACCGGCCGTGCGAATATTTCTCGGGAAAACGTCGCCGAGTACCGAGACAAACTTGTGTCTGAAGTGGAGTCTTTGCTTAACAAAGTCTCGGATTGGGGCCGACTAAATCTAGTCCAGTTCAATCCCCAGAAGACACAAGTTTGCGCGTTTACCGCAAAAAGAACCACTTTGTCGTATCTCCTCAGTTTCAAGGCTCTCCCCTTGCTGCCTCAGCCAGTATCGGAATCCTTGACGTCGACATATCGAATAGTGTGCAGTTTCGTGGTCACTTGGAAGGGAAGGCCAAATTGGCCTCTAAAAAGCTTGGCGTGCTCAGCAGAACGAGACAGTATTTCATGCCGGCACATCGCTTGCAACTGTACAAAGCGCAAGTTCGGCCCCACATGGAATACTGTTCTCATCTCTGGGCCGGGGCACCTCAGTGCCAGCTCCTTCCACTTGACCGCATCCAACGCAGAGCGGTTCGAATCGACGACGACCGAGTTCTTTCTGATCGGCTCGATACACTGGCACTGCGTAGGGATGTTGCGTAGGGAGTGCTCTGAGGAATTGTTCGGATTAACTCCAGCCGCCAAATTTCACGAACTCACATCGCGTGAAAATTCACTATACCATCCTCACCATCTGGATTCACTCAGCAGCGGTCCACGACTGTGCGTTTTACTACGAGTTTTCTTCCTCGCACAACTTCTCTGTGGAATTGTTTACCACGGGCGATTTTTCCGGACCAATACGACTTAGGGACCTTCAAGAAACGAGCTTACACATTTCTAAAAGGCCAGCAACGCATCTGCAATTCCCCTGGTGTTGCAGTTGTTCATGGACGGCGGTAGTCACTAACCATCAGGTGAGCCGCATGCTCGTTTGCCTCCTCTTCTATAAAAAAAAATACTCTTTTTACCAGGCAATCAATAAACGCCGTTCTAATGAAACAGTCGCATTATTTCCTGGCCGGCGCCTAACCTCATATGGCGACCCTGCCAGAGAAATGCAAGCGCGAGCGTCTCGGGTGGTCTTACAAATAAGGAATGTTTTATATAAACATTGAGTGACTTGTGCCACATGAGTAAGAAACTGTACAGAGCCTTTGCCTTAGCTTTCTTCTAAGAAGCTGTCAAATATTTTTTTTACCTATTTTGGTAGGATTCGCACAGGAGGATAAAAATAAATAAATAGAAAGTTTATGAGCACTTTAATAGATACTTAAGATATAATTTTTTTATAAACTACGCATTCTTTTATAATTATTGTTCTTTAAAAATTAGTTGTGGCTTTTAACTAAATGTTAATTTCTAAATTTTATGTAAAGTTTTTTTTAAATAATCTATTGTAAAGCACTCGCATTTCGTAACAAATATAAAACCTTGTACACGTTTTTATATAATAATGGAAACAATAACAATTTTTCTTTCGACGTTAAAATATTCGCAATATTTTTGATCAAGCAATTAAACAAACGTGATAAAATTATCAGGAAGTATTATTAAAAAACCCGATTGAACACTATCTGTTAACAGTTGGAATAGAAAATGCGCGGATTGAACTCCGTTTTTGTAGTAATCGCGACACTTCTACTTGAGATAAAAATAAAGACAATCGCTCTTAATTTACCTACAGTGAGAGAAAATTAGTCTGGCCCACCAGGAAGGGTAAATGAAATAGGTAAACTCACGGTTAGCAGCAGCGGCGGTACCTTCAACTTGGCTTCAACAATATCTTCGGATGTGGAAGGCTTCAGTCTTCCTTGACCACACTCCTACGTGATTATACAGTTTATGCACACAGCTGGGTCGACCCGGCACACTCACTAACGCTTAATTACATTGATTCTAATTTGGAAGGCTTAGAAAAGAACATCCATTACCGATGCAGTTCGTCTTGAATCTTGATTACATGTGGGTATCGATCGCGTCGACTTCTTATGCAGACGCTTTTGTTGTAGACCAACAGATGGCGCCATAAGTTTTGTTTTGCATATAATTGGAAGGAAGGATGTGATAGAAAAGTTAGGAAGGCAAGCCAGTACATAATTCCCCCCACTTGAAATCGTTTCAGATTTCATGAGTAATAATAGCAGTTCTCCCTATAAAACTACACACTTCACGAAATAGAAACTGACTTAGAATAATATCTACCTAACGATAGTATTAATACTTGAATTTGAGTTGCATACCTATTAGAAAGTAGAAAGGTATGTAAGGCAACAAAATTTAATAACGAACTATACCTACATCCTAAATCACAAAAAAAAAACTAATTTTAATTATGAGAAAAAATTGACATTTTTTTTGTTTTAAGTAAAGCTATATATTATCGATTTAAAGGTAGAGGACACAGTTTATTTACTGGTCTCTTAAGGAGTCCATTAGTAGTTGGTAGGGTGACCACACGCACTACACCATCTTTGCCGGGATGCACGTCTTGAATTCTACCTGAACGCCACTCTAGTGGTGGTAAATTGCTATCGACAATTAGTACAATATCTCCGACATGAATATTTGGTTGTTCTCGAAACCATTTCGCGCGTTGCTGTAAGGTATGGAGATAATCGCGTTGCCAAATATGCCAAAAAGACTGTGTAAGTTCTTGCAACATGTGCCAGCGGGCCCGAGGTGGAACATATTCCTTAGAGAGTTCAGGTTCTGGTAACGATATAAGAGAACCATGGACCAAAAAATGGCCAGGTGTAAGAATATCGACATCATTAGGATCCGGGGATAGACAGCACAACGGACGCGAGTTAAGTACGGCTTCGACTTTAGTAAGAATTGTTATGAGCTCCTCGAATGTCAACACTTGTAACCCTATAACGCGTTTTAAGTGAAACTTCATTGATTTTACACCGCTCTCAAATATGCCACCAAAATTACTCCCGGTAGGAGGGTTCAGTCGCCAGATAATGTTTCGTTTCGCAAGACAAGACTCAAGCGAATCCTTATTCTTACAAACCATTTGTTGTAGTTCGTTAAGGTAACGGCGGGCACCAATAAAGTTAGTGCCGCAGTCGGTGACTATGAAGGTACAAAGGCCACGACGTGATACGAAGCGATCTAACGCCGCAAGAAAAGCAGAAGTCGAGAGCTCGGTTACTGCCTCAAGATGGATAGCCTTTACCGCGAGGCAAACGAATACACACAGGTAGTCCTTGTAAGTACGAGCGTTTCGTCTACGACTTTCCTTCACTATAAATGGACCGGTAAAGTCGATTCCGACATTTTGGAAACACCGCGTCGGTTGTACTCTTGGTGAAGGAAGATTTCCCATTAAAGGCGGACAAACAACCGGTTTTACCTTAAAACATGCTATGCATTTAGATAAACGCGACTGAATTAAGTTACGGATGCCAAGTATCCAATATCTACGCTGAATAATCGATTGAAGAGTACGAGGACCACAGTGTAAGTAACTGACATGAAAGTGATCTATGATCAACAAGGATAAGCGTGAAGCCTTTGGCAACAATACGGGATGTTTTACTGTTGCCGGTAGATTAGAGTGTTTTAGATGGCCCCCCACTCGCAGCAATCCCGCATCATCAATAAATGGACTCAGTTTTTTAACGGATTTGGTGGCCTTGACTTCATCTGTAAGATGAAGGTTTTGTTCATGTCGAACCATATAGACGATAGACTGCTCCAGCTCTGGTACACTCAGGAAGTTCTTAGTTTTATAGTTTCGTTTGAACGATGCTACAGCACGCAGACACCAAGCTAGCACACGCTGGACGCGGGAAAGCGTGGAGTAGCGGTCTAACAGTCCACTAATAGAGTCAAACTCAGCAGAGCTAGTATCCATTTGAGATACCTGAGCAGTAGAAATCAACTCTGATACGGCATCTTGTGATTCCCACTTGCACTTTACTGGCCAAGTGAAGGAATCGTTAGCGAGCCAATTTGGACCTGACCACCACGTACAACATGTCGCTAGCTGTGAACCGCTAAGACCTCGACTGCAATGATCGGCAGGATTATCATATGTCGATACGTATTGCCAGCTATTAACTGATACATCGTGGATGATTTTCGCAACGCGATGGGAAACAATAGTCTTCAGTTTATGAGGTTCCGTGTGTAACCATGATAGAACTGTGTTACTATCAGTAAAGGCAATCACTTTACTGAGAGGGATTTTATCTCGCAGCAAGTTTTGCATGTGCTTAAGAACTCGCATTGTATTATGATTTAAACGTAAACAATTCATGCAAATATTTTTATTACACCCTAAGCCGTATCTTTCAGAAATATCAAGTTCTTGAAACTTAGGACATTTAAAAAGCGCATGTGCTGCCCCGCAACAAAGACAATCAGCTGTTTTATTTGCAGCATTTGAAGCTATAGCAGTGTTCGACGGCAACGATGTGGATTTAGGATACTGTTTATTATTGAGACTATTTCGTGTCCCGGTGGCACGTAAATTATTTTTATATAACTGTCCCGATTTAAAAACAGACCCGGAATAGTTACCCGATTGACTAACCTCTAGAACTTTGACATAACTTTGTAAAAAACTCAACAAATCAGAAAAGGTAGGAATTTGTTCCCCGTTTTGCACCTCAAAACGTTTACGTGTATCAGAATCTAAGACACGCGCAAATAAATAAAACAAAATGAACTCATCTAATTTCTTAATTTTCATAGCTTTAAGAGCATTAACGGTTTCATTCAAAACATTGGTCAAATTACGTAAATCGGCATAATTACTGGACTTCAAAGGAAGGAAGCAACAAATTTTGTCTAAGTACGTTGCGGCCAAAATTCGTTTGTTTTGGAACCGCTCGATAAGTGCGTCAAAAACAATTTGGTAGTTATCAGAGGTAACAGGCACTCCTTTTGCGATTGACAACGCCGAACCCGAAAGACACGTCAACAAATAATGAAACTTTTCGATTGCCCTTATATTATTGTTTTCATGTACAAGTGTGGAAAACATATCGAAGAAAGTTTGCCAATGTTCAATGTTTCCATCAAATTTCGGTAGCTCAAGTTTCGGTAAGCGTGCTTGCGCGTATGGTTTCGTACTATGGTATGAAAATCCGGAAGTCAAACTCGGATCCGGGTCGCATTGCGGGTCGGCTCGAGTGCGACCCTCGCTTAGAGCAGCCCTGGCGGCATCGACAGTGTAGTAGCGGTGGGTTGTAGCGGCTTTTTTGAGTAACGAAACGAAACTATCTATCGAATATCAATAACGGCTTTTGAAACACTCTATTTTAATAGAGGGTTTTGAAACACTCTATTTTAATATCGGCTTCAATAGAGTGTTTTACGATGTGTTTAATTGTAAAACGTTGCGAATGAAACGATGTCCGTTTCACAAGAAAACTTGTTTGTTACCGTTTCGTATAGAATTAGACATGGTGTTAATGCTTAAATTTATTTATTTGTTACATAATTTCGCACGGTTTGATAAAAATATCACTTGAAAAGATTTAACGGCAAACGATTTATTTAATAATTACGATTATGATAAATTCACCCACAAGTTCAGCATAAAATATTGAATATAATTTTGATTTTATGGCAAATAATTATTACAATGCTTATTTTTCCATCCAGCCATCTCAAGCCTAAATTTTTATGTAATAAATCAAATGAATGCATGTATTGATGTTTTTATATAATATTTTCCGCCGCCATCTACTCCCTTCTACAGGTATTAAAGTTATTTTATCAAACGAAAATTAATGGACTCTTAAGGTGGTACATAAAGAAGACGCTAGATGGCATAAATACGGCTAATTCAATATAAAATTATAAAGCGGTAAGGTAAGAAATCGATCGTGGACTGTTTTAAATGGACTGGAATATGGTAGTATTATTCATTATGGTTAATTTTATTTATTTGATTTGTTAATTTCTTTAACTGTTTATTTTAACAATTAAAAGGTATAATAACTATCTTTAATAGATTACTGCTATCAAGATTTTAGTGTTAAATTTTTTTTTTATTATTTTATACTGCAATATATTAATTTTATTATATTAATTTATACTGCCATGAAATTTCCTTCATGCTTTATCCAGGCTTAGGACTGGCTGGTTAACAATTAATACTAAAGTTAATCTTTTAATAATACAGGCGCATTTAAAATTTCATTGTATATACATACATAATCAAATATGTACAGGTACTATATACAAGCCTAGATTATTTACACAGTTATTTACAAATGTTTAATTGTCTTGTAAGTTAACATCCAAAAATTTAGTTCTTATTTTACTAAAAATATTATTATTATTACACAAAAAGAAAACAAAAATATTAACAAATGCGCCTAAAAGTAAAAACAAACCGTGTCATTAAACTTAAACACAAGACTAATTTAAACCGGGCCAAGGCCAGTTAAATTATGGAATTTGAACTATTTTTTGTTAAAAACATGCACATTTACTTTCTCATTTCTAATATCGCATCTATACGAAGGGAATAGAGTCATAGGTCAAATGCAAAAGCACCCGCGCTCACTCGACATTCGACGACCGGTGGTACTTCTACGGTCGGAGTCGGTTTCTTTACTCATGTGCTTCTACTTCAACAGCCGAAGCCGTCGCCGATGCGTCGCGAAAATAGCCGAATAAACGTTTTGTTACTGATCGCTCGTTCGTGATTCGTGAAACGTGAATCGTGTTACTGAGTAAAACGTCTACTGTAATAGATAGTTTCGTTGCACTGCAATAACCCGCTACCCGCTATTGTGTGAATAGATAGTTTCAGTAACTAGTTACGTTTTGTAACGATCACTCCTACAGTGTAGTACATGTCGTCAAACGCAATCACGGGCTTCATATCAATAATATCGTCCGGCTTTAATTTTAACTTTAAATCGTTTATTTGATTCGTATAATCCAAGAATTCTTTACGCACTAACTCAATACGCTTAAACCTAGCCTCGAATTGAGACGCAGAAGTTGTATCCGTTTGGATATTCTTCGATAAATCACATAGTATTTGAATTTCTCGAAATGCATATTCCCTCTGAATAGTAAGCAACTTAAGTTGTCTCTCAATTTCCTAACCTAAAACCTAATTTTTTAACTAAGCAATAATGACGCTATTAATAGGTATATATTATACTACACCTATTGAAACAACGTATCAGTATTGAATATGTGGAGTATAATAATTATTATTCACCTCCTACCTCCGTGTTTAAGTACAACAAACGGCACATAACCATTGATATATTAAAAGGGGAAGATATGTTACGCGCTAATATCGCAATCACTAAACCTGGGCTCGGCGCATGACTACGTGCACCGAAAATTACACATCTGTTAAAATACATTTACCGATAGACAAGGACAAATATAGGAACCTTCGTAGTTGTGCGAGCGAAATCGCGTTAGCCGCCGAATGTTACTGATTATGAATGACATTGTGCATTAGCTTGAGCTAATATATATCGAAAGAAAAACATTAAGCAGTTTAATTATGAATTAGGTACATCTACATTCTTGAATTATTAGAGCACTGTTTAGCTGCACAGGAAGTCATTGTAATGCGTATTTAATACCAAAAATACTGAAATTAGCGAGATGTATGATCAACGACGTTCCGCGTCCGACTGAGGTCTGAGTGTCACTGCGAGCCAAGTACGGGCAATCCCGTAGTTTTGTAGGACCGGGCGCTGTGAGTTAGTAACGTATCTTCCCCTTTTGATATATCAATGCACATAACGTGTAATTGTAATTTATGTAATCGACAGAGAATAATTCTCCCTAATTATAAAATTATATATCAAATAAATTACTTCGTATTACTTATATCGTTAAAATTAAGGCAATTAAAGAAGTACCTTACTAAATTTTACTTGTAAAAGTTTTTTTTTTAATCTAAAGCTGAACTGTAATTTTGGAGTTTTCGAATGAATTGAACCCAAAATACCATAGGAAATTCGCGCTCGTACGGACCACTAAAAATGTTAACAGTTGGAATAGAAAATGCGCGGATTGAACTCCGTTTTTGTAGTAATCGCGACACTTCTACTTGAGATAAAAATAAAGAGAATCGCTACTTAATTTACCTACAGTGAGAGAAAATTATTCTGGCCCACCAAGAAGGGTAAATGAAATAGGTAAACTCACGGTTAGCAGCAGCGGCGGTACCTTCAACTTGGCTTCAACAATATCTTCGGATGTGGAAGGCTTCAGTCTTCCTTGACCACACTCCTACGTGATTATACAGTTTATGCACACAGCTGGATCGACCCGGCACACTCACTAACGCTTAATTACATTGATTCCAATTTGGAAGGCTTAGAAAAGAACAGCCATTACCGATGCAGTTCGTCTTGAGTCTTGATTACATGTGGGATGTGGGTATCGATCGCGTCGACTTCTTTTGCAGACGCTTTTGTTGTAGGCCAACAGATGGCTCCATAAGTTTTGTTTTGCATATAATTGGAAGGAAGGATGTGATAGAAAAGTTAGGAAGGCAAGCCAGTACACTATCTTTATTAAAACGTTGGTAAGCTGCAGAGTTGGGATGTGAGAGCAATGAAGTGTTTTCTTGTAGTAAACAGTAAAAGGCCAGTTACGTAGGCTAAGCCCACTCAGGACATGTTATCTTTAAAATCACTGGTCAAAGACCTTTAGATTGATATAAAATATTAAACAAAAAGTCCAAAGTCCAAAAGTCGCATCTCAGCTACTCAGCTGTCATTGTCAATTATGTTTAGATGGCAGTACCACTGCCTTTGCGGTCAGGTCTGTCGTTACGAAGAAGAGAATACTTTTGGATGGAACGGCCTTTGATGTCCTTAGTTTTAAGATTGGTTTCCTGGAGGAGGAGGAGTTCGACTTCGCAATCTCGCATAAAGAGCTTAAGCTCGGGGAGGTTACTTCGCAACTCGCGAATATTAAAGGATACAAGCGATAAACCCTTACGCTTAATACGACCGTGGGACTTTGGGAGAGCAGTGTGCTCTGTTATTCTATAAATATAACTCTAAATACTTATTTTTATATACAATATTAAAAACAATAATAATAATAATAAAAAACTAAAACTAGAAACTTAAATATCATACAGCCCTACTCCCCGCGGTATCGTGCCAAGAACGCTGGCTGCATTTCCCCGCTGAATGGCTATACTTAGCCTTTGAGCGAGAAAAGAACCAGCCCTCTTATCACCAGCAGCAACGACCAGCCGCGGATGGAGTTCCTTTAGGAACTTCACCGCACGTGGACCCCACGGACCGATAGTCTCTACAGCAAATGGCACAAATATGTAGTCATCTCTCAGAGACTCATATTTGCGCCACTTACTCAGTTCAGCTGCCTCTGATGCCGCCCCATCTCTACACTAACTACAAGGTACACTAAATTAACTCTAAATTAATTAATTTAACTTAAATTAAGTTAATTCAAGTTACAGGGAACACAAAAGGTTGTGATGCTCTAAGAGCAAGGAAACGGTCCTGAGGGGACTGAGCAGCACGCAGTTTGCATGCTAGGACGGCAATCTCCGCAATTTTGATGCTCCAAATAACGAAATACACCGCATTCAGGTCATCAACTAAAGAGGGTTGTACCTGTAGTGGGGCGGAGAACGTCCGCGGGTGGTCGGTCTTTTTGGGGCCCCAGGGGAAAACTGGAGGCTTTGAAGGCTGACAGAAGCCCGGAGGGATCCAAAGAGGGCCCTGAGGGGTTTTGGGTGACCCTGAGTTGGCCGAGAGGGGTCCTGAAGGGGCTGGGAAAGGCCCTGTCGAGGCACTCTTGGCGAGAGAGCTGGGAATGACCTATCATTGACCGGCGGTGGAGTTTATCTGCTGAGACGAGGATGAGGTGCGCGAGGGCAGCCTCTGTAGTTTACCGGGTGGCCTTGCTGCTGGTACAGGACGCACTGTAATGGGGATTTGGCGTTTTGTGGCCGGGAACACTGTTACGAGTTGTGCGGATCTTGGCACTTAACGCACCTGGGTGGGGCAGAGTAGTTGGTCACCGCATGCCCATAAAGTTGGCAGTGATGGCACTGCGTTGGGAAATCGCACCTATGTGGGGGCTCAACCCTCACTCTCAACAGGCCGCACACTGTGCGTACCTACCGGAAGATGGTTGCTGCCTCCGGCACGTTCATCAGAATTACAAGGGCAAGCGGGAACCTCTTGTCTTTGTTGCTGTGCATCTTGTGCATAGCCTCCACTGGAAATCCTTGGGAGTTAAGGTCCTGAAGGATGTCTTCGTTGGCGTGTTTGAATGGTACACCACGGATTATGGCCCTGACTTTACGCTCTTCCGGAACAGCGTACGTGTGGTAGGACACATGCTCAGCTGTGAATAGCCTGGTAAGGCGACAGAAGTCATCGATTGACTGCGGGATGATCTTAATGGCCTCACCGAAGTTGGTGGCCTAATCGTATTTGATACCTGCGTCGTAGCAGGTTTTGGAGAGGCGGGTGAATTGCGCCTTGTTTCTGAGAAAGACAGGGGACGGCACCTGTTTTTTGGTGAGTGTGGGGGCGCAGCGAGAAGCTTGCTTTGACGGTGGGGGGATGTCTAAAGACATTAGAGGGGTTTGAGACGGCAGCGGGAGCTGCGGGGGTTGAGGCAGCGGTGAAGGCTGTGGGGTTTGAGGCAGCGGCAGGGGCTGCAGGGTTGAGGGTGGCGGTGGCAAGGGTTTACGACTTTTCGCGGCGCGTTTACGGCCGCGCCTAGATGTCACTTTCGTGACGGAGTGTCATTGTTCCGTCGGAATACGCGGAGCAGCTACTGCATGAAGTGTTCTGGGAGGCGGTCCTCTTTCGGGAGGTAGAGGTCACCAACGCGGAGTCCGAGCACTCCATGGAGTAGGAGTCGGGTGACATGGGCGAGTCGGACTGCGGGGCAGCTGTAGGGGCCGCCGAGCAGGACGCGACGGGGGCCCGGGGGGACATGACTGAAGGGCAAAGGAAGCCAGGATTGCGACGAGAGCCGCCTCGTCCAGCTGGTTCACGGTGGCGACGATTGACCTAATAAGGTCTTGTGTGGACATGTTGGGGGGGGGGGCTTTCCAAGTAAGACAGTAATGGGGGATCCCTGTTCTCAAAAAGAACAGGGGCTTGTTCTGAAAGAACAAGAGACGTTTCCATGAAACAGTATACACAAAATAACATTATAGTAATATTAAAAATATAAAAATTAACAAGAACAATTAACAAGAAAACAAGAAACAATTAAGAAAAATAAAACAATGAACGTTCAGACCTTCCCGCTAGGAGGCAGGAGGGCAAGAACGGTTAGCAAAGGCGAAAAACACCAACGGCGACTGCCCTGCGAGCGAAAGCAGGAGAGCAGAGGCGCGAGAGCGAGAGGGCACTCAACGTACGGGGACGAGAGCGCGGTCAACTTACACGTCCGCTCGAGAGCGGTGGCGCAAGCGGAATGCAATTCTCGTGGTCAAAATAATAATTTTTGGGATAATCGTTTTTGTGGTCACGCGGAATTTTGCGGCCACTCACGGCAAAACCAAATGCCGGGTTTCCACGCTTGCCAAGTCTCGGCAAGCATCCTCAAGCACAAGTGTGTAAAGAGGGCGTTTGGCTTGGCTTGCGTGAGCTTGTGGACGCTTGTCCCCGATCCGGGCTAGTGTCGGTTTATGACACAGATCAAAGGGCGCTTACGGCAAGCGCTTGCAACGCATTCACACGTTGGTGCGCGTTTAGTAGAAATTGTGATTTCGCGACGAGCGCATGTTTAGTTCTTTGTTTAAAATGAGTGACTGGTCGAACGAAGAGAGTTTATCGTTTCTGAACTATTACCAGACCGAATCGTCTATCTGCAACCCCAAAGACGTTAGTCATAAAAATAAAAAGAAAGTTGCAAATGCCGTCTTGCCGAGTTAACGGGAAAGCCAGTAAAAGAATTAAAAGCCAAAAATTCCTTGTTTTTGTATTACTTTGCTTGTATTTCAAATAAAAGTATGTTAAACTAAACGCAATAGCCGACACAAGTTCGGTGTACGCCATGCTTGGATATACGTAGCACACTGACGCGTTCACAAGCGTGTAAACACCTTCCAAACGCCAAACGAAATTTGTGGACGCTTGGGGCTTGAAGACGTTTGCCGAGGCTTGGCAAGCGTGGAAAGGCACCAAAATAAATAGTAATAGCGAAAATACAATTTCACAAAATAATGAAAATAGTGACAATTTGTTTTGTCGATCATGAACGTTTTTATTGTGCAAATATAAATTCTGTTAATTAAAATGTTTACAATGAATCACGGAGTTGGCTAATTAATACCAGCGCGTCATTTTCCGTAATCAAGGAAGATGTTTTGAACAAATGGCATATTCCATTTCATAAAGAGCGAATTAAAATAAACACATATATTGCAAAGATTTTGTTCATTTAAAATTAGAATACAATAATAATACGTTTGAGCATAAATTATATATATTGAAAAAATGTTCTTGTAGAGCGGATGGCATATTAGGATAGGATTTTTATAAGTAAAGGAGACGGTCCATTTCTGGCCCAGTCTATGTACAATATACCGTAAAAAAGAGAAAAAGTCAGGGATTTTGCTAAAAATAAAATGAGACAATAAATCAAAATAAATAACTAGCAAAAAATAAAAATGCAATCCCAAGTTTCTTATCGTTTTACAAGATGGTGCCCTTCCAGTCATAAAAAAGTAAAAAAGACACGGTTATTTGTCAAGTGTCATTTCTGTCAAATGATATTTTTATTAATTTCGAGCTTGGTTGTGTAGTTTAGAACTGTACTCTATACTTCTTGGACTCTGCTTTTGTTTTTGGACTTAATGATTTACGTGAGATTTTGATTTCGTTGATATCAGACATTTGTGTTCTGTAGAATCACATTTTGAATCAGTAAGCAGGTATGTACGAAAGAAAGGTGTTTCCTTAAGCTATTAAACGCATTTGGATGACATGCTTCTATCAGACGACGCTGAAACCAATGTGATCTAGGGCACAATAGTATGTTTCTGAGAAAATGAAGGAAATGCGTTACGCGTTATTAATGGAAATCTATAGGCTTTTTATTTTTTTTTGTTATATGTACTTCTAATGAGTTTTAAATAAAAAAATATCAATTTTTATCATTATGAGTTATTTATTAAAACTAATATTCGTAATTTTACAAAAAAAATCACTTTGATCACTATGGCAGGACACAAATTTAAAAAAACGAATTAATAGTGTAAGTTTTCACTTTGATGTCGTAAGAAAAATCACATTAATCATCACCAAATACAGCAGGCAAAAAATTTTCATCATCTTGTGCTTCCTGATTGCCACCTCTTCTAGGAACATGTGGTAATGTCAAGTAAAACTGATGATGGATAGGAAGTACGAATTTTAGAGTTTTTCTAATATCTTGCTTTTTTTGATACGATATTAGTCTAGTTTCAGGGGCTTTTTCTGGTATATAATTCTTTAGGTTACAAAAAAATGTTTCAGAATTCATATCATTTGGTTTTAAATCAACTGTTTCATATGTTTCAGTGTAGTCATCATTGTAACTGATTATACTTGAACCTTTACAAAACTTTATCTTCCGCATCTTAGAAATTTTTGCGCCTTCTCTTAATACAATCTGATAATCTTTGAATAGTGTTGTGAGGCTTTCATAATCTAGAAACTTATTTTTCATTTCAAGCACAGTAAAAGGTTTTTGTTTTCTGCAGTCTCGGACGAGCTTCATCCAATCTTCTGGTGTATAGATATCAGTCTTCTTTTTTAGTTCTCGACTTATAAAAGAGAAGTCGGTATCGTTAGGCAGGTAAGTATAGCCACTGATGAGATAATGCATGGTGATCGTTTCTAGATATGGCGATTTATTAACCAGAAACATCATAAAGTGTAAAACGTTTCAGTTTCTGTTTTGCCCGGAGCAACAGTCGCTAAAAAACACAGTGATTTGACAGTGTACGGCACGGAATCTTCTAAAAAGTAGTGAAGTGACGACATAATTTCTTGTGAGCCTCTGGCCCCACAATGTTCTGACCACATATTCATGAGAACTTTTTCTCCTTCCTTAGTATAAGCATGAATACCAAAGTTCAGCATTTGCAGTTGTCTTAAATAATAGACCTCACCAGTATCCAAATAAGGAAGAGGCAGGGTTCATTCCAGATCAAAAGTAGCTACTAATAACGATTCGTCAGTTTTGACTTTACCTTTACAGTCATTTAATTGATCAGCATATTAAACTTGCAGGCGAAGTTTCTTACTTCGCCTGCAAGTTTAATATGCTGATCTTTTTGTACCCTTATAGCTAGGTATGTTTCTATATCTTCTTCCGCCTTTATTGCTATCTCGAGCATATCACAGGTTTTACAAGTATCTGCCTTAGGGATATAGAAGTGTAAATTAAACTCGGTTGTAAATACTTTGACGTAGGCACTCTTTTTCAATATTGGTTTTCCTTCTGACTCACATTTTGCTTTAAAAAGTTCATACATTTTGTTCATTGAAAGATCCGGGCGCAAATATTTTCGTGTTGATCGTCTTTCTCCATAGTGAGTCACAAATTTCGGAAAACTATTAATGTGCTCTTTAATCCAGTTCAACTTTTCATCAGACAGCTTGTTAGCAGGTACATGTTGTTCCCTCTTATCTCTTTCCGCTATTCCAGAAACAGATTTTTTATTGCGTAATGCATAATCTATTCTTTTGTTAGATATTTATATGACCTTTAAAAATAAACTTTTGCAAACTCTTTTGTCCAACAGCATGAATTGGCGTACATAATTTATGCGGCTAGGATTTTGAGCATTTTGTCTTTGCTTACGGCGTTTTTGTTCTAAAGTCTTAGTGGCGCTGCACAACCATGTTGTTTGAGCATCCCATGAGGTGAGCTGATAAAACATTACATGTATTGCTTCTTGATTTTCAGATGAAACCTGCTCACTGCATTTGAACGTACAGCTGCATACAACTGGTGTAAATACGTTAGCTGGGACAATACTACCTCGTACGTTGCGATATTCTTGGCCTGCAGTTCTTTTTCGCTTCCTTATATTCTTTGCCCATCTGTCGAAATTCCGAACTCTTTTTCTTCCTCTGACAGGTTCATCGGAATTTGGATGATTTATTTCCCCCAAGTTACCTATAGGACCCTCTGGATCTCTTCTTTCTTCATTATCTGTAAAGAACAGCATAAGCTGTAACCCAAGCCCAAGCCAGATTCAAACATGAAGCAAAAACGCAACAGACGAGTATTTGCTTATAAAAATAGGTTATATTAAGGAAGTAGTTTATTAGAGTATAGCCTTATAAGTATTTTCGTGCTAATTGATTAAAAGAACATAAGTGTAAGTCAAGCAACAATATTTGAAAAAATATGATTCTGAAATCGAACTGCAAATCACACAATAAAAGTAAAATCTCTCCAGCCCTTTATATTCGACAACAATACATACCTTCACTGTCTTCTAATTCTGTGGAA
The DNA here is from genome assembly GCA_033319125.1 of Parnassius glacialis. NCBI lineage: Eukaryota > Metazoa > Arthropoda > Insecta > Lepidoptera > Papilionidae > Parnassius > Parnassius glacialis. The sequence goes on from JAVANC010000005.1 coordinate 50,914,725, forward strand.
ATTTCTACATTTTGCAGTGGATGGTAAGAAGAATGATCACTTGAAAAATCTTCATTTGTTGAAGTCGATGAAGATGGCGGCGGCGAAGATTGCAATGCCATATTCACTATTCTTTTAGCTCTGTTTCTGTTATCCATTGTTTACGTAACACCCTTTCAATTAAAATATTTAATAAAACAAAAGATAATCGCAAGCGCATGTGACTAAACCGAAATCAATATGACAAGTAACGTCAATTGATTTTGATTTTGTAGACGTGACTGCGTTTGTGTTGCCAGTTTAAAAATATTCAGTGGTTTTGTAAAAATATCAAACCATATTATTTGTTTTAAGTATATAAACATAGATATTAAATAAAAATTACGTAAATTATTTGTACACAATTAATTTATTATTTCTTTATTGCACTTAGATCAGTTTGGATTTCCATAACCGCCAGCAACTTGCGATCACAGTGATCTAAGTGCGCTCTCATTACTTAGATCAGTCTGGCATGTCTCCATTTTGCAAACCGCACCAATTCTATAGTGAGATGTTGTGATTTCTCAAGGAAAAAAATACTGGGAAGCACTTAGATCAGTATGGCCTGAAAGAATTATGATTTTTCTTTGCAATTGTGTAAAAGAACCATTTTTGGCAAAAATGTCACTTAGATCACTCTGGTTCCAGCATCGTCATTCTGTAGTCTGTTAATAATTATTAATTTCTACATAAGTTCATAAAGGCTGCAAAATCTTAATATGATGTAATTATCTTTCAATTCACCTGTTAAAACATGTTGTACTGTTTAAAATGCGCTTCTGCAATATAGATAGTTTATTAAAATAAGTTTGTTTTGTTCTAGATGGATGAAAATGCACCAATATGTCCATAATGTTTTGCAAACGTATTACAAGAATTATCTGTCGGCACAAATCTTGAAAATGAGCTCCAGCGCCCTAATGCCAATACTATCAGTATATTGTATGTTTGATGTCAACGAAGACTGGGTAGCAGATAAGTTGAGACCCAATTAATATCATCCCAACAAGACTCTGTTTTAATAAGAGGCCGTATAACATTTCGCCATCACTCGTGCACAGCTTATTATACATATTATATACCGTTGCCGAGACAAGGGACAAGTTGGGATGAGATGATTGCAGGTTATTATTGCAGTTGCTCTTCTGGACAACAAACAGTGGGTTGCTGTGCCCACATAATGACCGTTGTCTGATATTTGTGTTGGGCCCGGTATCAAAATTCTATAAACGCACCGGCCTCAATTCTGGATGGCATTTTAGTAAGAGAGAATTTTGGAGTAGGATAAATAAATAAAAATTAAAAAATTAAGCTGTTTTATTTATGTTTAGTATCCAAAACATGATTGACCTAATGTTTCACTTTCTATAATTCATAGGACTGTTAACCTTTGTTATGACATTATCCAGGCTTCAAATGTCTGTCAAGGCTCAAGACATACTCTTACACGCTGAGGACCTGTGATATGAAAATATTTGTACGCCGGAAACGGCAGAATGTTTAGGATGCCAATTCTTTTGTAACAACTGTAATGTACCATATTATAACAAATAAATTATATTATCTATGATTGTACCCTAGCACTTCAGTAGCCCAGATAGACACATATACTTGAACAGAAATTAGTATTCAGGATTATTCTGTTTATCCACCTTATAACAGCCACTCTAAGGTAAAATAAGTTAAATATATTCTATAAGATTAGTCCAATAAAGTAGTATCTCACGGTGGATTTTGGGCTAATGAATGCAATGAAATAATTTTGTGCGTAGGCACCGTTGATTTATCTCAACAATCTTCTTGTCTGGAATTAGGTAGTACTTTTTACATTTGTTTTCTCCTGAACTGCATTTATGATATGCAAATATCAACAAGAACGTTAATTGTTTTAAGACCAAAAAAGCACATAGACAATCTATAATACACTTAATTCGTTTTTTGATCAAAAAGTACAACTTTTTTGGCCTACTTTCCTACTAGTTTCGAGACATTTTAGCTATTTTCCATAATAAATCTACCTGATATGTGGGGTATAGGTGATATGAGTATATCACAGACTAACTAGTAGATACTACCCGAGAGTGTATTTCAGAGATGACAACTTACGTCAAATCAAAACGACGTCAAACCGCCATTAAGGTTGCATTTATTGGTGAGAATAGAATATTGATTGCACTGAAATTAAGGCGAATTCGTGGATTTTAATGATCAAAAGTGGTTTAATATTTTATTTTAATTTATTTCCATACTAGTACAAAACTAGGCCTACGCTTTATACAATTTTGGACCGTCTCCTTTAAATGCATATAAGATTTTGAAAGAAATTTTTTGACAATAACCCAAGATGTACTGATTAATATTCCATTACACATTTGTAATGGAATATTAATATTGTAATAATGTTGTAGCCACTTTTTTGACTATACCTCCGAGATATGAAATTACGTATTTTATACAAACTAGTTTGCAGAACGAGTGTGTAGTAATGCTTAAACAGCTGGGCGATGGGGTATTTTAGGATCTGTTTTAATGAAACCTAGCGGTGGTAAAATACCACTTAAAATTCTTAATACCAGAGAGGAGGAAGTGAAATTAAGTTATTTTACTCCAGATGTTGCAAATTTTGATGACTTTTATTTGTGTTCCTTTGAAGGCGATAATATTAATGCGAAACGAGTCACAAATTTGTTTTAAATTTTAAACTTAAAACACCTTAATACAGAACACTTGTGTAGTGGTAGAGCCACGCGGCAGCTTTTGCTGTCACACGGATGGGCCGGTTCGAACCGGGGTGGTACCACGACCTCACAGAATACCAGCGTGAAGTAGAGGTTTACCTCTGCGTTTCGCTTGATGAGTGCAGGTGGCCGGAGGCCCTTTTTACTGGAAATAAGGCATTCCATCTTAGTCCTCACGGGTGAAAACGCATCTGCATTTTGATTTGTAATAGAGGATAGATGTAGATGATTATGGGCCGCAGCAACCACTTACCATCAGGTGGACTGTGTGCTCGTTTATCACCCTTATCATATAAAAAAAGAAAAACAGATGTCAATAGAAACCATCTGTGCAAAATATTCAGACGTATTTTTGTTATCCGGCAATAGATTAGGCGTTACAAACTTGTATAAGCAGGTGTATATAGCGTAATGAAAACCTTACACCCGTATATATAAAGCCTTACAAACTTCCTAAAAGTAAAAAAAAATAGAAAAACAAATTATCGAAATGATAGATAATGACATAATAGAAGAATATACTAGTGAGTGGTCTAGACCGTTCCTACTAGTACTTAAGAAGAGTGATATTAGTAGAAATTAAAAATGGAGGGTTGTACATAATTATTTATAGGAAACTCAATAACAGACTCAAAGATGATAGATTCCCATTACCGAACATTATTAAAATACTCGATTCTATATCAGGTGCAATATATTTCTCACATTTAGACCTCAGTCGATATTACTACCAATTGGAATTATGCCCTGAAAGTAGAAAATACACAGTATTTACTACTAACAAACATTATCAGATGAAAAGACTTCCAATGGGTCTAAAAATCAGTCCCAGTGCTTTCAGCCGATTAATGTAAACCGGATGATGTGAAAAATGTCTCATATACCTCGACGATTTAGTTTGTTTTGGTAGAAGTTTCGAAATGCACAATAAAAATTTGATTGACATTTTCGAAAGACTGAGAAAAGTAAAATTAAAAACTAACTCCGAAAAATGTAAATTTCTTGCTAAAAGTTTGGTCTATTTAGGACATGTAGTATCAAGTGAAGGTGTTTTGCCTGACCCTGAAAAAACTTGAGTACTTCAGTGCTATCCGACCCCGAAAAGTGCTGACGAAGTGAAACGATTTGTAGCTTTCGCAAATTACTATCCGAAATTCGTTCCCAGTTTTGCTGAAATTACACTTACTGAAATAAAATTTATATAGAAGGCTTTAAATTTGAATGGACAAGTCAATGTGAACATTCATTTAATAAACTTAAAAAGCAGCTAATTAATCCACCCACTTTACAGTATCCAAATTTTGATGAAGAAAATGAATTTATATTACATACAGATGCGTTGGTTTGGTTATAGGTGCAGTGTTATACAATAAAAATGATTCGCCGATAGTATATACAAACCGTCCACTTAATAAATCTGAGGTAAACTATCCCACGATAGAAAAAGAACTCCTGGCAATAGTTTGGTCTGTTAAATATTTTCGACCATACTTATTTGGGAAAAAATTTACTATATAAAGTGATCAGCCTTTAGTTTATTTATTCTGCATTATCAACCCATCGAGTAGATTATTATAGTTCCGTTTGGTTTTAGACTATTATGATTACGTTGTTCAATATTTTAAAGGTGTGAGTAATGTAGCTGCAGATTCATTATCTCGCATAATTATAGCATCAGATGAGTTGAAAAATACAAATCATGGAGTAGTGAATGTTATGACCCCACGAATGGTTAAAAAATTAGAATATGATTCCAACGATACTTCCTTGCCCAAAAAAATGTGACAGACAATCGTTCTAATCAACCAAAAGTCATCGAACTTCTTGGGATACCAATAAATTGTACTGAATTTATTATTTCCTGACATAGACTAGAAAAAAAAATATTATTATGTACAATATAATAATTTTATATAGGTACCTTCTAAAAAAACAATTTATGTAGTTCCATTATCTCGATCATGTTCGACGCGAGACGTCTTCGTGAGAGTTTTGGATTACATTTGTAATAAGATATCAATTGATGAAGTTTATGTGATAAGAAGTGAAGATAATAGTAATAAATATATAAAGTGGTTAACCAAATACTATACAAATAATGAAAGTCGGACCGGCCCCCGAATATGTATTTTGAAAAATAAAACCAAAATAGAAAACGATGATGATAAAAAGTAATCCTTAATGATTATCATCTGCTCCCAACGAGTGGACACGCAGGTGCTTAATAACATTAGGAAAAATTACTACCGGCCAAAGATGACTGAAGATGTTACAGACTTCGTAAAAAAATGTAACAAATTCCAAAAGCAAAATCTTTCGTTGCAAAGCAACCGATGGTAATAACTACGAGAGTGCGGTCGGCCTTTGATAAGGTTTTCTTAGACATAGTCGGGCCCTTAGATAAGGATCACACATATTATGTATACTCACCCTTCAGTGTGAATTAAGGAAGTATATAGAAGCATATCCATTAGTCAGTAAATATACTATAAGTGTGGCTCGAGCATTTGTGGACAACTTCATACTCAGATATGGTATACCTTGGGAAATAACAACAGATAGGGGAACTAAGTTTATTTCCAACACCATGGCTGAGGTATATAAGTTATTAAATGTTAAACAGACTATATACTGTGCATATTATCCTGAATCAATTGGATCACTAGAAAATTCACTTAAATCGTTAAATGCGTATTTGAAAATTCAAACTGAAAATAATAGCAAAGATTGGAGTTAGTGGCTTCCATTTTGGTGCTTCTCGTACAATACTTCCGTACATTCAGTAACCAAGTACACACCATAATATGAACTTGTTTTCGGTAAAAAATGTAATATACCGTTTAATTTAAAAAATAGTACCTACAATTGAAACTTTATGCCATGTTGAGAACTATCCTCTAGAATTAAAGTTTCGATTGCAAAAAACTCAATTTGAAGCAAGTCCAAAGAAGACCGAAAATTTAAATTTGATAAATATTTAAAACTCGTTATGTATTTTAAAAGTGATATGTAACTGGTGCAAATGAAACTAGAAATAAATTTTGTGATGTTTATTCTGAACCTTATAAAGTTTTAGAAGATCTAGAATAAAATGTAAAAATTTTACGTAACAATAAAAAGGAGATTGTACATAAAAATATAATGAAAATGTATTTTGGTTGAAAAGAAAAAAATGCAATTTCTTTTTTTCTTTTTTGTTGGAGCATATGATGTATAGCTTAAGTAATATCTTTCTAGAAAAACAATGTATATTATTTTTTACCTGGCAATCAATAAACGCCGTTCTAATGAAACATTCGTATTATTTCCTGGCCGGTGCCTAGCCTCATCATAAAATAGTCGGCATATTTAAATTTTATTATTTTCGGTTGTTATCAGGAAGACGCTGCTGCTCATCTCCTAATTTGGTTCCTTCTGTTACGTTTTACGCTCACGGGACAATATGGGATAGTGAATATTCTTATACAGCTACCACAGAGTAAAATGGAGGAGTAAAAAAGCATCTGCTTTTTGATCCTTAGGACGACATTTAGAGTTTAAACTCAATCTTCACGATGCCGAAGTAAGAATTTAGGCCATATATGTTACACAAATATTGACATTTTCAAGATTGAGTCAAGTTCCTCTCTGAATACCGGCTTAAAACTATAATATAATACAACAAAAATAAACACAAAGTTCTGACCTGTAATAACCTTGACGAATGTACATCTAAAAATAGATCCCCTGACAATTTCTATTAATGAAGAGATTGTTTTCTTCCAAACGACCTTTATTCAGATATGACGAAATAATATCTCCCGAAATGTATTTCATTGAATGAAATACGAATATCGTTCTTTTGTCAATGAAAATTTTATTGGCGCCTATTTTATAATTACGGTACGAACAAATTTTATTATTTTATTATCTCTTCCTGTATAATAAGAATTCCTTTAAACGCAAACAATATAATTTGATTATATTATGTTCTTTTCCTTCTTTGTACATGAATTTTATTTTCTTTAACGGCTTTATTTAAATTAACTGTTGCCTTTGGCCATAGAAAGGAAAGGGGAGATCTTCCGGAGGGCAAAGTGGAAAATTCCGTGAAGAGACCAACCCTCCATATGGCTTCTACTTCTCTTACCTATTACAACTGATTTGGCTGACTTGGCAGACGCTGGTCTACTTTATCTGGTAGTTATCTAGCCTTTCACCTGTGAGAATCTCAAAATGAAAGCTGTCATGTCTGTGTGGCTGAATTCAGCCACATCACAGACTTGGGTTATTTTTGACCCTAAGTTTATAAAAACCGTAATTTCTCCAATTCTATTTTAAATTAAGGTTTTATTTCCTTTATCCGTTACTCAGAGTTAAATTCTGTTTCTATTTATTTAAATCATATCAACTGCAATATTATAATAAATCTGTTATAGTACATCTAAGTTGGGGCACATAAATTCATATTTATTTCTATGGGAAAAATTTAATATAAACAAATGTTAAATTATAATAAGAATTTAATTACATCAACAGTACATATTTTAACAGATCTATCACAAAAACCCAAGGCTCTACATACAATTTTTTCAGCAAAACAATGTTTAAAAACTTTAATTCTAAACCAACTACTCTGAGGCTATACAAAAGCGACCTCCACATTTTAACGTATATTTATGTAAATAAGCACGTTGAGTATTGAAGTAGATTTGTACAGTAACATGAGCTTCTCAGGTAAACAAAATCACAAGTGGTCTATGAGTACGCTCACTGGAAAAAGAATAAAAGTTACACAAAAAGGGTCCATTTTTTTACTTAGAAATTAGTGGTTACATTAAATTAATTTCTGAACGATTAAGTTGATTGTTTGGGCAAAGTGTTATATTTTCAAGTTATATATTTAACTAGCTTTAATCTGAATTAAAAACGTTGCACGGTTTCTAAGAACATTTATAAAATCAATGCTAGCAAAAACAATACATACAAAATACCAGTACAAAAACATCCAAAATGTGTCAAGACTAATGTGGATAAGACAAAGATTGATTTGTTTCAAAAATTTTTCGGTACGCGGTGCGGAACCACCACGAAAAAACACTGTTTGCACAGAAACAGAAACAGAAACTTTTTTATTGAATATAGATTATAAATAATACTTATTGAAAGTCACTCTTTTGTATAATTACCATTGGTTCGAAAAAAAAACCTCTGTCCTGGGAAGAACCAGCAAGAAACCCAGCGGGACTTTCACACACGTATTTCACACGTGGTGGCGTACGCACACGTGTACGCCACCACTTGTGAAAACCGCCGCGTATGCGTGTACTACTGCGTGAACGAATGCCACTGCATGTATGGACCATGCTAATGACACTCCCCTGACCGTTTCAACGACAATACCAACATGCAAAAGAAAAACAAAATAAGCCAAGCAAACACAAGAACATTTTTTTAATAAAAAGCACTTAATCTAGGTGGAATTCCGATCTCGGTGAGCGACTCATGCAGTTTATAACGGAAAGGTCAGCATACAAAGCCATACGGAGCAGTGCCGCGAATCCAAGCAGTCGCTGCCGAACAGTAGCTGCCAAAATCAGAACGCCTTTGGGTCAAAAACAAAGATTAAATGCCTGCAATTTATTTCGGAAAATATAAGACGCAAAAATACTTTATTTTTCGAATCCCAATGCCCGTAGATGTACCAGTTCCGTTCAATAAAGTAGACCAAAGTACTCGAGAAGTTAATAATTTGAAATACATGTATTTAAAATGCAAATACAAATTACCTACTTTTATTATGCATTTCAAATTAGTCTTTGTAATATTCAAAATGGTCAAACTAGTTCTGTTTCTCTAAATTACAAACAAAACAATTAATGACTGATTTAAAAAAAATAGTAGTGTTAAAATCAAGCAAGAAATTTTATTAAAAAAACTATTTTAAAAATATTTATTTTGAATTTTGTATTTAATTACTTTAATTCAAAACTATTATGTATTTTAATATTCAAATTAAAATATTAACCAAGAATTTGCATTTTGAATTTTTAAATACTTCTTGAAACTATTTTTCCCATCTCTGCTAAAGGCATATCCATATTCTCCACCGTTACCAAAACAAATGTCAAACCTAGTCTGTGAATATGGCAGATTTCACCCACGAAACGACTTTTACATACTTTTATAGCGATTTCTCATTTTTTCCACCAAAATAACTATGTGCTTTTGTATTTAACTCAAATATTAGTTTCACAACATATGGAACAGAATATAGTGACACTGGAAGCAATTTAGTCACTAAGAAATAAAAACTTGCAACATTGCGGTGGTCATTCCTAGGGCAGAGTCAAATTCAATTGCAAAATCTTCATTGAAAATTGCCAACAAGCCTCGAAAGTAGATATATAATTAAAGATAACTTACCGATCCATTGTATTTTCGATGAAATCCGATAAAATAACTTCTACTTCACAATTTTAAAAGCAAAATTATCACAGCAATGTTCGATTCCAAAGCGCAAAATTAGTAGAACTTCAATGACAAGATTCTTTTTTTCTTCTTTATACATTGCTAGTATTAACGTATATCATAGAGCCATGTTCATAGTAAACACACTCATGGTCTTATTGCACTGGGAAAGATAAAGGAACATACGAGTTTTGCCGCGAAATACGACCGTGTAGTAATGGCAGAATTCAGCCAGTCCACAGACGTGTCTTTTTTGGCTGAATTCTGCCACCTCACAGGCGAGGCTGAGGAGGTCATGCAATGAGTTTCACTATGAATTCACTTCCTAGTTTTTACATTATAAACATAAAATTTGTTAATAACTTGCCAAACCGACTACAGATTTTGTGATTTTCTTTTTTGGTACCTTACCAACAATATTTTGATCCATAAATTAAGAATACCCCAGAGTAAATGTATGTAATTACTCTTAAGGACAATACAATGTTATGAGTGACAAAGCAAATTTATATTTCGATGTAAATGGCAGAGTCGGCATAAGATTTTCTAGACGGCAGTTTATCGACCAAATTGGCGATATATTGAAGATGGGCCAAATTAAGAGTACCCTTAACTCAGTCTTTCTCAAAGTGGGCAATAACGCCCCCTTGTTCCCCATTAAGGGGCCTATAAAAATGGAAGGCATTGACATGGTTTAGGGGGGCGATGGTTGATTTGTAATTTCATTTAAAATAATTAGTTTATATTTCTGCCCTATATATGATGGTATATAAATTAGAAATACTTAACATAGATTTCGTAGGATAGCCCGTACGCCGTACGCAATCAAATTGTAACAAGTTATTGTTAAATAACGCTGTTGGTGCAATCCGGTAGCAATCGGCTAGTTCATCGATACTTGTATTAACTTAGTACGATTGAGCGTCGAAACGGATAAACGAATTTTTGCATGTTTGTCTTATTCTTGTCGGTGCGTGCTGTATTTAAATCCTATATAAAAGCTCGTAATCATTTTTATATTTTCATAAGAGGTTTCACCCGAAATCTTTTAACAAGTATTTAAGTTCAACACTTTATTTACACATTTGTAAAAACCAAGCCATGACGGAAGCAAAAAAAAGAGACGGTAATATAGTGCAGAATACCGGGTGTTTGTGAAACGCTCCCTAAAACGAAGACAGACGATAGTACTAACCTTTCATGACGGATGAGAAATAAAATCGATGCTGATGAAAAAATAATCATCTTTTCACAACGTTTTATTAACTTTATTCACGCTGCATCATGTTAAAACTGAAAAATGAAACGATAATTTCATAAAAAAGATCTTGAAATTGCTTAAAGATAAAACCAGCAGTGGAATTACTGAATTACAATCAGCTAAATTACATCCTAAAATTAGATGTAGTGCAATGAAGATATTTAAAAAAGGGAGTCATTCGATATTCATAAGCAACCTAACAAAAATGTTGAAATAAGTACATCAATTTTCAAAATCCCCGCAATTTCCCCGCATAATATCAATCTTTATAAAATCCGCAATCAACTTTAAATTCCTCGCAATTTGGGGAATTCCCCATATGTTGACAATGTGACACGTGTCAGCCGGGGGGCGGCAGCGCGTGATACGAAGGGGGCGCGACGGGGGAATGCTCGGCAGTATTACTGTGCGCGCACGCTATTGGTTCCTCATTTTTCCCGCGTTTTGTTCGCTCTCAAAATACAGTCACACACACAGCTTTCTTTGCACGACGTGCGACTATGGGTTTAAAAAGGAAGGTAAGAAAAATTATTTATATCTCTTGTTTTATGACTGAACTAGTAAACAAAAAGGTAAATATGATGGGAGAAGGTGATTGAAGAAAATTATGCAGTAAAGTTAAAAGTATTGAAGAAGAATACCGAAAAAATTACCATCTGATCGACCTGATGACGGAAACTTTTATCATTCGCATTGATGATAATGATTCTGATGACGGAAGCTCAAGCAAAGATGAAAGTGATGATGAAGTAGCATCCAGTACCACACTATCGAAATCTGACTTCCATGTGACGGCAGCAGACATTATTCGAAAAATTCCTTTGATCAATAGTTCTGTGCAAAGACGAATTGATGAAATGGCTGTAAACATTAAGATTCATTGTGCAAGCATCTGAAGACTAGTCAATTTTCAAATCAGTTGGATGAGTCCACTTTACCAACTAATGAATCATTGTTCATCATTGAAAGATGAAAAAATATGTCCAGAACTATCATCTGCTAGAAATTTACAGACAGACATAAAAGGAGAAACCATATTTAAAACACTGGAATAGTTTTGCGATGAAAATAGGAATTCCCTTGAAGAATATTATATCAGCTGCTACAAATAGTGCTCCAGCTATGATAAGGTGTCAAAAAGACTTCACAGCGTACTTAAAAAACAAAACTGCAGATGTGCTTCTTGTGCATTGCGTTATACATCGACAACATTTGTTTGCTAGGAACGACTGTTTCAATCATTGCAACATGTCATCAGAGCAGTGAATATATATATATAAAATCCGAAACAACTCTTTATATAACAGATTATTTAATCAGCTTTGAGTTGCTAATGATAAAGATTCAACCGGTTGATCCTTCACACAGAAGTGCATTGGCTATCAAAAGAAAATTGTCTAACTCGATTTTACAATCTGTTTGACTCTGTTGTAGAGTTTTTGGAAAACAAAGATACAGATTTGTGTGACAACCTCATTACATCAAAGAATGATATTGCATACCTGACAGACCTTATAAATTGCTTACTGATATGAATCTCCAACTTCAAGGCAATGACTTGAACATAATAAAAATAAAAAATGTCGTCACTGCTTTCGTAGCCAAGCTGCTCTTACACAAGAAGAATATCGGCAAACGTGAATTCCATAATTTTCCCAATTTATCAGTACTCTGCAATAACGACGACTTGCTTGTCTACTGCCAATTTTTGGAAAATTTCCACAGTGATTTCAACAGTGAAAATAGAGAGAAAAAACAGTTTTAAATTATTTTTTTTAATTATGACTTCCATAGATTTGGTAACACTAAGACTCAGTTAATTAAATATAAATAAAAGTAGAAAGTCATTGTCAAGTCAAGTCATTGACGTTCCTATTCTTATTTGAATCGCATTTCTACACAAATCACACACATGAAAACACAATGTATCTCTCAAGTAAAACATATTATATTAAATTAGATTCCTTAGTGCGATTGCCAAGTCAATTTATTTATTTAAAATATAAAAGATTTTTAATATTGATATGGTCACTGTAAGATGTTAGATTAGCTAATTACGTAATAGCTTAAAACAGAAGGACCCTTAAGTAGGGACTGAATAAATTAACTGACTTAGTATTACATGGATCTCTCAAATTTTTACGGTAGAAGAACTGAGTTGCGAGACTTGGTTTTTTTTACAAGTACTGTTTTTGATGGCATCTCATTTCTTTTTGTAGATAGTTATATCTAGGTATTATGTATCTACCTATTATTCCATTATATTATAGGCTGATTCATTTACTGCAAATGTAACTTTGTAATGTATTCATATGGGATTACAAAGTTATCTATGCACTTGGTGTTGTGTGTATCTCGACTGGACCAAAATTGCAAAATATTTTAGTTTTTCCTTGATTTATATACTAAACAATAATTTTATTCCAAATTTGAAGCGTCTATGTCTGCTAGAAGTGGCTTAGAGTTTTGATGATCGGTCAGTGAGTGAGTGACTAAATTAAGAAAATTTTTACTAGTTATAATTCTTAAACTATTGGTTGAAATTTAATGAAATTTGAAATATACCGAGTTCATACAATGCCTACTTGGTTACTGAAAATTCCAGTACATGCTTCTAGTTTTATCCACAACGAAGTTATAGGGTTACGAAAATGGCCTGAACTGCTTCGAGAAAAGGATGGTACGGCCGTGCCGCTTTTTTGCTCGACTTGCGTGTGCGTGTGAGTGAAAAGAAAAACTGCTAAGAAATTTGATTAATATTAATATGTATGATTCGTTTTGAATAATTGAGAAACGAGGTAGAACTCTATGCATGGTGCTATTGTCGTATCAACGGAATATTGGAAACAAAAAGGCCTTCTCTTTACAGGGTTATTATGACTTAGCTAAAAATTTGGGCTTTCAGTAACCAAGATACTCCTACAATACACTTACAGTGTTCTGCATGACTATGCAAAGGTAAATTTATATACTTATACCTATTTTAAATTAATGTCAAATTTTTTCATTTTTTATTTTATTAATATTTCTACTTATTTACTACGTTAGTTAGGGCATAATATGTCGCTAATGCCCTCGATCGTATTCAAGGAGAAGCTCAAGCATATCTCGGCTCACTGCTACCGACAATTGCAGCAACTGTCTTTAAATTAAAAAATATAAGAGCCAAGTAAATTGCACAGCTTTAGCCAATGGCTTTTTAAATGGCAAGGAGAAAAGGTTTGGGCCACTTCTTGATGACGAACAGTACCAACTTGCCGCGGCTTTTCATCCGAAGTTACGGTTGATATGGCTGGAAACATATGACAGCAGTCGAGTGGATGCAGTGAAAAATGCATGGAAAAACAGTAGAATACGTTATGACAAGAATCTTCCGAAATTTCGAAGGATAGAGATACTTTAAATAGCGAAGGCAGCAACGCGAATAACAACGATTATGATGAGGAAGAAGACTTTTTCAATTCTGTCACTCAGTCTAAAGAACATCCTATGAGCCACAAATCTTTAAAGAGTAAAGCTTTTGAGAAAATGCATTTTCGTCAAAATGTGGCTAGACATGAAATCAAAAGACTCGTTCAACGATGCGGCATTACTCGGATAACAGATATTCATAAATCTGCTTATTAAAAATAATACTGCTGGTAACGTCAAGTTACGTCCAACTGCTATACTCCCAAGCGCTGCAGTTGAACGTGTTATTCCATGAGCAAAGATATTTTAACGCCAAACCGAGCCTCGCTTTCAGACAAGAACTTCAACATATTAA